>VZRL01000943.1:324804-336654 GCA_013397895.1 Origma solitaria | reverse complement strand
GATAAATAAATCATATTATTATAAAGAAATAAATAAACCATATTATAATAAATAAATCAATCATATTATTATACATTGTAAATAAATCATATTATTACAAAAATCATATCACAGCCCAGGAGCGCTGTTCGATCGAGTCCTGGAGGTGTGAGCGCAGAAATGAAGCGATTTTCTCACCGCTTTCTGCACGGTCTCGGAGATGTGCAGCAGCCACTCGATGTCCAGGCTGCCCTGCTCCAGCAGCCCCAGGCGGTGGTGGCACGGCAGGGTCACGTTCTCCTCGGCCACTCTCTTGAATTCAGTCTGAGCCTCGCACAGCCAAATGGAGCAGGAAGCTGCAAGACAAACCCCAGTGCTCAGGCTGGGCTTTGCTGACAGGATTTTGCTGATTCCTCCTCATTTTCTGCACAGCAGAGCCTCCAGCTCGGCTCTGTGATTTAAGGAGACATCGATCCGTTCCCAGCACTTTCACACTAATATTGGAGAAGGTTTCACACTCGCGAGCTGTCAGTGCTCAAATCGCACCCACGCCCTCTGCACAGCCCAAATTCCAGATAACCTCCCCAGCTCTGCCTTCAGCTTATTGCCTGAGTTCAAAATTAGTGTTTCCACCCAGAAAACCTTCAGTTTATCCTTCTGTCACCCCAAATTCCACATAACCTCCCCAGCCTCTTATTGCCTGAGTTCAAAAGCAGTTTCCAGCCAGAAAACCTTCAGTTTATCCTTCTGTCACCCCAAATTCCAGATGACCTCCCCAGCTCTGCCTTCACCTCTCATTGCCTGAGTTCAAAAGTGGTGTTTCCACCCGGAAAACCTTCAGTTTATCCTTCTGTCACCCCAAATTCCAAATAACCTCCTCAGCTCTGCCTTCAGCTCTTATTGCCTGAGGTCAAAAGCGGTGTTTCCACTCAGAAAACCTTCAGTTTGTCCTTCTGTCAGTCTGGCAGAAGCTTGGAGTCTCTTTCCTAACACCAGATTATATTCTCTTCCCTAACACTCATTCATGATATTCATTCATTCAGCACTGGAAATAAGAAACCAGCCCAGGAAGAAGAGGGTTAAACTTAGGGAAAGCGTGGGACAAGCAGGATTGGGAAATATCTTGGAATAGCAAAGTCCAAAAAAAAAAAAGTTGTCAAAACGGTTTGTCAGGATTTAAAAAAGAAAGAAAAAGCAAAGTGCCGAGAGAACCCACTAGAGGGAAGCAGAGCCCTTGGAATGTGAGACAAAAAACCCCAAAATGTGTTAACACGCCCTAAAAACTTGCCCAGGAGATGATGCACCGCAGGAAAATAGGATGTTCGGCCAGCACTGCGTTAGGCACTGTCTGCTCAAGTTTTTATTCTGCGTCTGTGCTAAAACTGAACAAAAATCTGCCATCAGTCCTTGGCTTTGCCCATCTCCAACTTGGAAATGTGGGCTCGCCATGGAAAGCTCAAACTCAGTTCAGACTGACCCACAGGATCAGAGGAAAGGGAAAGTTACAGGCATTGGGGTGGGGGATCCTCCTGATAAGGTTAAAATCAAAATTTTCCCAACTGAATTTCCATGGGGCACCAGTGCCATTTGGGGTATGAATCTTCCAAGAGCACTTGGGTTGTTCTGCACTTTTGCTGTTCAAGACAAAACCCTAAAACCTTTTTTTTCTTTTTTTTTTTTTTAAGCTAATGAACNTTCCTTTTTTTTTTTTTTTTCCCCTGTGAAATGAAGTGGGAGGATATATTTTGCATCTTGGGCCAAATATTGCAAAACTGCTGAAAACCGGGGAAGTTTGCAGCCCCGGGAAGTCACGTGTGTGACTGAACACACAATCCTGGGAGGACAGGGCAGGAGCATAAGAAGTTCCATTCACACAGGCTGGATTTATTCCTACACTTTTTATATTACAATTATGTACTTTTTATATTACAATTATATACTATTTATATACTTTTATACTATTTAAACACTGGATCCTGAACCTTCAATTGAAAGACAGAAAATTTACATCCAGCACGACACTTTCTCATCTTTTCCAGATTTTCCAGAATCAGCTTTTAGAAAATTCCTTCTGTTCCTGCCCCCATTCTCAGATCTGCCTGAGCTACCATTACCATCCCTGAGATTCTGATATTTAATTTATCCTTCCCAAGCAATTTGTAAAAAGTCACCACCCCTTATGTGCATAAAACACCCAGAATTTGAAGACAGGTGGGGCCTTGCCAAAACTTAATCTCTCCTCTCCTGCACGGCAGTGAAAGCTCCTTTTCGGCCACATTAGCTGCTTTCTTTAAAGGGAAAAGTAATCCAGTTTATCACTGGATTCGCCTCTCTCAAAGCTCCATCTGCCAAATACAATTAGAATTCCTGCCCAGGACGAATGCAGCTTTTCCCTGCTGGCTCTGCCCTCATTAGCGCCCATCACTGATCAATAATCTTAATTTAGCCGCCACAATGGGGACATTCACACGATATTTGTAACATTTTCCAAGCCCTGTGGAGCTCTGAGGGTTTGTGCACAGCCTCGCAGGTGTTCTGTGTGTTAAAACTTGGTCCTGGTTGAGGTTTTTGGTGTGAAATGATCAATATTTTGTGAGATTGTGGCAGGGTTTTCGCTCCTTTCTGGCTCAGACACGCTGGGTTTAGCAGAGCTCACACCTTGGAGTGATTCTTGCTGCTCCCAGCAAAGATCTGTGGGTTTGAGGAGAGCTCTGTGCTTGTAAACTGAAAGTGGGGAGGAAAATCAGGGAGGCAGCCGCTGGAATAGCGACAAATTCCTAAAGCACCCTTTGTTTTTTCAAAGAATCAGAAATAATTCGGAGCTGATTCACCACTGAACCAATAATCACACACGGTGCAAACTTTTCCATAACATTATTAGAAAAAAATCTTATTTAAAAAACCCTCATTTGTCTCTTTAATCCTTATTAATGCTTTAACAATGTTTGAAAAGCCCCAAAGGATTTTGAGTTTGCAGGTGCTCCACACAAGACCCTTCACTTTATTTCCTTGGGGTCACCTGTACCTGTGCATGGTCAAAAGGAACCCAAAACAGCCTCATCCAGGTACCCAAAATTAGTGCAAGTCACAGAAATTACCCCCAAAAATCCAAAGAGAGCTCAATATGAACAAATCTTATCTTTTCCATCGTTTGGGTGGGGTCTGGCTGTAGCAAACAGGGATGAAATGGTGATTTATGTGGAGATATGTGCTGGAATTTATGGAATATGAGAGGAAAAAGGAGTTAGAAACAGATGCAGATCCCTCCCAGCCTATTAAAAGTGCTTTATTATCCAAAGAGGAATAAACATTCCCTGAAATCGTCTGTATTTGTGTAGATGAGGCCTTGCAAGGACAGGCCAAATAAACGAGATGCTTTTAACCATTTCCCTGCCCAGTTTAAATTTCATTTCAAAGGCTTGCAGAGGAACACTCATGGCCAGACCCTCCACAGCCCCGGCCAGGACACAGGGCTGGATCGCAAAGGGCTTTGTCCCTGGGAGCCCTTGGTGCTCCAAACCTCCTCACAAAGCCCTGGGTGGCCTCCAGGGCTGATCCTGCCCACAACAGATGAAAAAAGGGATGACTTTCCCAGAAATCACATCCCAAATAATGCCACATCCACGCAGGCTCTGCACTTCTTCCCCCAAAAACCCTCAGCCCCTTCCACATCCTGTGGGCAGAGCAGAGCACTTGGGCAATCGCTGCTTTTGGCTTTGCTCAGCTCCTGTCCCACGGCTCCAGGAGGAGGTGGGATTGCTTTTCCTGCGTGTTCCGACTCTTTTTTTATGCTTTTGGAAGCATTGTCCTGAAGGCTTTGGGTGCAGAGTTGTTCCCTCCATTGTTCCGAGGACAATAACTCACCCAGCGCCCGCAGATGGGAAAATGATCCTCTCGTGTTTAAATCTCCACAGAACACACAGCAACAAAGATTTTAACCGAGCCCAAAGCCATCCAGGCCATGTTTAAATCTCCAAGGAACACACGGCAACAAAGATTTTAACCGAGCCCAAAGCCATCCAGGCCGTGTTTAAATCTCCACAGAACTCACAGCAACAAAATTTTTAATCAAACCCGAAGCCATCCAGGCCGTGCCCACAGGAGGTTGGCCAAGGGAGGGTCTCGAAGGGGTTTTTAGCCCTCTCAGCCCCTTCTGCCTTGCACACATGGCAGGGTTTAAATTAAAAAAAAAACCTCATGGACAACAGCCTGGATCCCTCATGCGAAGATGTCAGTCTGGAAGAATTCCTCAGAACTCATTTCAGCATTTTAAGGACTTCTCATGGTGAGTGTGTGTTGTAAGAGGGTTTCAATTTCCTCGGAATCAGCCCTTTGAAATGGGTGTGGAACGGAGCCACCTGTGCCACACAGCAAGCAGCAAATGCTGAGTAAACCCAGATTTTATTTGGCCTTATCACAAATTATGTCCATCCCAAGTCGTGTTTCCATGCCCCGATCCTTACCAGGATCCCACATCTTCGTGCCCGTGCTGTGCTGAAGCTCAGAGTATTTCCACAGCCATTACAATTCTGTGTGTGTACACAAACACACACATAGCCCAACATCAAATATACACTGCCAGACAAGCAGAATCAAAGGGGAAATAAATGCTTTGCTGACGTTTTTATTTGTAGGCAAATTCACATCCTAAAAGCTAAAGAGCTTCCAGATTTAAATCTTTCATTAGGTTCAGAAGGTTTGAATTAGGGAGCAATGCTAAAAATAGATTCTGCTATTTAAAAAGTAATAGGTTGTGCTGTTATCTCTTAACTGCTGGAATTAGGAGGAACAGCCTAGAAAAGATTCATGGAATCAAGATAAAAGAAATGCAGAATAATCCTTTGTATGGCCCAAACCATTCCTACACCAAAGCTCACTTAAGATGTGAATATCCAAAACGAGTCTCCAAAAATTTCAGCTTCTTCAGGAACATCTCAGAAGTTTGTCCTTCAGCAACATTTTTTTATAATTTATTTCAGCTTTTTATCAAAGATCAGCCTCTGTTCCAAGGCCCCGACATCAGGGAGGAGCAGAAACACACCTTGTAATTTTCCTGCAGCTCCAGACGTCGGAAGCGGCTCAGGGAGCGCCTGAAATCTGCTGCTGAGGAAAACTTTCTTCCACACAGCAGCGAAGACAGGCAGGAATTCCAGCGCTATCCACACACACAGTTGGTACCCTGTCCGAACAATTCCCCTCTCACCTGTGACAGGTGCTCTGCCTGCTTTTGTTCGTTAAGATCAAAATGTTTCCTGGGTGGAAGCGTGACAGGAGCGGAGAACAAGCCCCGGTGTCAGGGCACATGGTGTCCTCTCCGCAACGGGAACTGTCCCCTGCAGACAAGTTCTCAAGTGCATCGTTCTGGGGGAGACTCCGAAGTCATCCTCGCGTCTGTGTGACTGCACCGACTGGAAATGGGATCCTTCCCAGAAGGAATTTTTGTCCCTGTGGCCCTGAGTCACACACTCTTCCCAAAATTCAGGCTGTTGGAAAAAACACCTCAGTGCTTGAAGGAGGTCCATGTTGTAGCTGCTCTCAGCCAGATCTGCTTTTTAAAGTACTTCATTTCAGTAAAGATAATCCAAATAAGCAGGAACTTCCTACTTAAAGCTCAAATTAGCCCAGAGAGAATAAATATCCACAGAACTACACCAGGATGTTCCTTTAGCTGAATAATCCTCCATTTTGCCTCACTATTCTTGTGCTAAAATCAAAGTGTCTGAAGGCAGAATGTGTCTAAATTAGGTATATATGTTTGGGAGTTAAAAACAAAAAGCCCAGGACATGTCTCAGCTCTGATCCACTCCCTCATGTCAGGAATTTAAGACATTTCACATCTGTTGGAGTCTCATCCTGTAGGGAATGATTTACTGAGTTTCTCAATGGAAAAGCAAGAGCCTGCCCCCCATGCAGTGCTAATGAGAAAAACCTGAGTGTTTTGCAAGCCGCAGATTCAGAATTTTAGCTGCCGGAGCAGGAGGCTGACAACGACTTTTATGGCCAAGGAATTCCATCTGGAGCCGAACTCGCAGGGCTGCGTGCGTGACTCGGGAGTGGAATCAGCGAGGACACCACAGCCGAGCTCCACACTCGAGCATTTAAGGCTCAGTGGGCCTTAAAACGTTTTGTTGAGAAACCAAACATCTTCCCCCCGCTGGTGCTGTTCTGCAGCGGTGACAGACACAGGGACATGAGGTTTTTATGTCCCCTTGGACTCTCCTCCCCAGTTTTGAGCAGGACAGGGAAAAAGCTGTGTTGGTTCATCCCCGAGCTATGAGGACAACCCAAAAAGGTCACCGGCCCCACTCATGCTCAGACCACACCAGCCCTAACAGTTACCCTGACAGCATTTCAGGCCAAAATAAACACCAGCAGTGTCCTCTCGCAGACAGCCCCGCTGCATTCCTCGCGCGAGGAGGAGCAGCTGGAGGCGGCCGCCGTCTCCTGGGGACAATTAGGGCCGTGCTCTGGGACATCTGCTCTCTGTGTTCCTTGGCTGGCACACACGCAGGGGCCAAGGGTTGCCTTCTCCCGAGAGCCCCAGTGCTCCCAGTGACCACGGGCTGGCCCCAGCACGCTGCCTGCAGCCTCCCTCCTGTCGCAGGAATTCGCTTGGGAGGCGAAAGCATCCCAAAAATGAAAAATGCCAGATAATAGGGGCTCCCCCTGCCCGGAATGGGCTGTGGGGAAGGAGAGGGGTCAGCCCAGCCCCGTCCGGATCCACAGAGCCCTGCAGAGCCTGTGCAATTGGAACCACATGTGCTGAGCTGGGGGAGGCTGTGCAAACAGAGCGGAGGGGAAGAGTCCTGCACGCGGCTGAGTTTCCAAGCGGTGACGTGAAGTGTTTGGAATTGAGGCTGCGGAGGAGAGGAGAAGGCCCAGGGAGAGCAGAAAAGCCAACATTTCACAAAGCAAAGGCTCTGGTTTCTCGGGGTTTGCTGCAGCTCAGCAGGAACTGGGGTTGAAATTGGGCTGGGGGTACTTCACCGACAGAAATATCAACAGCAATCCTTCCTCGGGAAATCTTGGATGAGCCAAAAAGACATGTGGGAGAATTTACCCACCAGTGCACACCCCGTGTGAGTAAATAAATGTCTGATATCTGATGGGGATGGGCCACCCCTCCCTAGCAGCAAGGGTGCAATATTCCCCAGGGAAAATCTGAGCGTTCCCGAGTGGAATAAAGACAGGTGAAGGAGAGATCCTGCACCACCCAGCGACCACGTGCAGCTAGAAACCTTAGCTACAGCAAAGAGGCAAAATTCTGTCCCTGGAAATGCCAAAGTGAGCCTTCAGCACCAAGCCACATTGAATCCGAAGTCTGAAGGGATTGGGAATATTGGAAAAAAACCACTGAAGCACTGCATGAGCCAAGGAGCTTCCCAGGCAGCCAGCAGCTCTGGACATGCTTTCCTTTTTCTCCTTGCACTTTAAAAAATCCAATGCAGGCAGGAGATTCTGCCTTTACATCCCTGGAGACTCGAGCACAGCAAACAAGGCACCAGCACTGCATCTTCCAATTTAATGCTTCACGGAGTGCTCGTGCACAGGAATGTGTGAAATCCCTTTGCCTTCAGTGCAGGCAATTTTATCAGTGAATTGCTCCAGGTGTCTCATGTTTACAGAAGCAGCTCAGCCAAGCCTTCAGTGATGCATTTGGGAGTTTGTCAGTGCACACCTCAGATTCCTGGAGGGAAGAAGCACCGATGGCTGGCTGATATTCCTTTTTATTCCCTTTTATTCCCTTTTTTCCAGGTGTCTCTGGGCTGCTTTGTGTACCTTAAAGCTTCGAAAGCAAAAAAACCCCCTAAACATTCCATCCCTGAACATTAGAAATTTCACTCCTTTCGCCTGTTTTCAAAAAAACTGCGAGGCGGGAAGATGGTTTCAGTAATAATTTCTAGGATTTCTTTTGTCTGAGGAATATTCTTAGGCCTCAGTCTCCCAGGGAATCTCTTGTTGCTGTCAGTTCAGGGACACACAAATGAAGGCACACAGAAATGAAGTTCTCTGCCCAAGGCAGACACCGAGCAGAATCCAGAATACAAACCCAAAGAGACAGCAACAAAACTGTTTTCAAAGCAGAATTTGTCCATCAGATCTTTCCTCACCCGTTTGGAAACCCAAGGAGTAGGTTGCATCAGCTAACTCTGAAAACGGGGGAGACAGGAAGGGACTTGGGAGATTGAAAAGGATTTCAAATAAAAATGTTGTGATGAGGATTCCCTGTCCTATTTTTATCTCTTTGCATCAAGGTGTGAGATTTTAATCAGAAAGCAGTGGATTGCTTGGGGTCCTGGTGTTGCCTTATGGGCTGGTAGAAATATGGAGCAGCCACAGCAGTAAAGGGAAAAGGGAATTTACCTCAGTATTTAATAGGATTTTAGGTGCACCCTCGTCAAAGGTGAAAACACAGTGGGAAGCACACCCTGTACAATGTGGATACAATTTTATGGACCTCGCAAATTAGCATCTCTACCTAAAATCCCCCAATAAGAAACTTAATAAAGTAATTGCCCCCTATTCTAATTACTCCCCCCCAAAATGAGACTGCAGCTGAGTTTACAAAATGTATTCCAGAGAGAGAGACTCCATCCGAGGTTGTGAGCCTCTAGTTCTGAGATGGTTTAGAGCTCTTGGTCTCTTAGTGTGAATGTTTGGTTTTCTCACTTTGCAAAACCCCCAAACTGAGCTAAATATCAGACTGCAAGAATTATAAATACGTGGGACTGAGGTACAAAGGGTACAAGGAAAGGGAAAGGGTATAAAAATATATAAAAAGCGTATAAAAAAGACAACAAATCATCAGGCGTCACTGGAAATTCAGCTCGTTCTAAACTTGCCAGAAAAGGTGTTGGAAAATATGCCACTTAAAAAATTTTGTATAACTTTAGTCAAAGGCTTTGTTTGTCTTTACCCTGGGAAAGGGAATTTTAAGTTTCTTTCCAGGGCATTGTTCTGCTAGGTGAGGTCTGATGAACTCAACACATCAACAGAGTGGAGCAGCCCAAAGATCCCCAGAGAGATCAAAACCATCCACGGAACATGAACGGAACATCGGTGGCCATCTCCAAACATCCACCCCAGAGCACCTCTGACAGAGCTGGAGACATCTCCCCGGAAAGGACTGATGAGAGAATTGAAAAATGAAGATCTAATTTACATCGGATGTGAGGGGATTTGGATCCAATGGGAAACTGAACACTGAGGGTTGCTCAGCTCTGGACCAATGAACTTTGGAACAGTACATCCCTATGGGTTTTGACTGTGTAAAATTGGGGAAAAATCCTGTAAAAGCATGTGTTTTTGGAATACTTTCCTTGGCACATCCTGGCCAGAAAATAAAGTAATGCCTGATTCTCCATCACTTCAAATACAGCCCTAGAGGTTTTTTTTATTTCTCCCAATTTTCAGTGACAGAGGCACCAAGAAACTCGAGGTGTTCCCAGGTGAGCTCCACCCCTCCCTGGAGCTCTCCCTCAGATCCCATTTCCAGCAGGGTTGGATGCAGTTGGAAGGCTCAGCCTTCACTCCCAGCTCGGCACATCGCTCTTACCTCCCGAGATGTTCATCTGTGGGCTCATAATTGCACCTAACAGGCTATGACATCTCACTTTCCCACTACAAGCACCGCTAATATGATACAAAATGAATGCCTAATGTATTAACACTCTGTCACTTTTCATCTCCGCTCAGCCTCAAAGCCTTGGCCACGGCTGCCCTGAGGCAGAAAATGAGCGGCAGCAGCTCCTCCCCGGCACCCCCAGAAGTCTTGGAAGGGTAAAATTAAACTCTGAACACTTCAGAGGTGGAGCCACGGTGCAACTTCCAGGGCCTGAGCACCAGGAGCAGCAGCAGCTTCCCTCTGGTGCAGTGATGGGGACATTCTTTCTCATCAATTCTGTTCTAGGTGGGATCAATTATTTCCTATTAATCGAACTGAGAGCTGAGAAAATGAAAGAAAATCAAAGAAAATGAAAGAAAACCCAGGGTTAAGAATTAGGAGTTAGAACCCCAAGTTAAGAGAATTAAAGCTCGTTTTTTTTACTCCTCGTCTTTCACTGGCTCTGGTGTGAACCAGATGGAATTAAATAAAGGATCAACTTTTAATTCTTGTCCCTGAGATTCACCTCCCTGGAGTGTGGCCCAGCCCTGTGCCAGCTGCAAGCAGACTGAGAATGGGAACATCTTTTCCCTCCCTTTTCCCTGTTTCTGGGGTTTGCAGCATCTGAGCTCTCCGAGTGGAGGAGGAGCTCTGAATTCCCATTCCTGGCCCAGCAGTGCCGCTGGGGATTTCTGAGGAATGCAAAGCCCACTGCAGACACGGAGGGACCCCCAGCCTCATTTCAGGAATCCCACAGGGATTCACTGTGTGTGAGCTCACCCTGCCCTGAGCACTGTCTCACCTATTTGGAGAGGCCCTGTGCTCCAAATGATCCCAAATTTCTTCCCAGAAACATCCACAAGCCAAGGGCTGGGCTGACCACTGCACTCCTGAGAACTTTAAAATGAGAAAAAGCACAATGTGGAAAGGATTCTCCCTTTCCAAAGGGGAGCAGAGCAGCTCTGGGAGCTGACAGCACTGCAAGGGATCCTGAAATCCTGAAATTCAGGGAGAGACTGAAAACTCAGACTCAGGAAACAAAGAAATGTTGTTTAACACGAAGTATGACAGATTCCTGCATATTTATATGTATATATTTTTTGTTTTCAGTCACCCAAGGTGTTCTGCTGCGGTGACAGAGGCAGAGACAAAAGCCTGAGGGGATTCTGCTCCCTGTAGGGCTCCAGCAGGGGAGCTCAAGGCTAAATTCTGACTCCTGGATCCACTCCACTTGACAACAGCCTACAAACCTAAAAAGGACACGATCATACACAATAAAAAGTGCAGCAGCACTGCTGCAGCCTAAAAAACAGCCTAAGAAAATGAAGAAATATTAATTTGTTTTTGCCTATGCCAGAATTTTAGAAGATTTAAAAACATCTGGGAAATTGTGTTTGTTGGGTTTTTTTTTCAAATCATGTTTACTGGTTGGTTTTGGGGTTTTTTTTGCTTATTTACTTATAAAGCTGTGCCCTTTCTTTTTCAGTTTGACTATAGATGTACGAAAATCCTGATCTTTAAAGGTTCAAAGAATGACTTAAGTCACCAATTAAGATGCTCGGAAAAGGCATAAGGACTAAACCAGACAGCAGCTCCATTTCCCTTCCCTCAGAAAGACGCTCCAATTACGACTTTCCAATTCCAATTTTAGCAGCAAAAATGCAGGTGGGAAGACCCGAAATAAAACTCCAGCGTTCCCAGGGGTAAAATAAAACCTGCAAACATTTGTGGGGACAGGGAGGGATGACTTTCCAGAGGCAGAGAGCTGAACTCATCGGAGCTGAGCCGCTCTGAGCTCGTTCCTGGCGGTCCCAGGGATGATTGGGAGCGCAGCAGATGTTCCTCCTGCCCACCACGGGCAGCTGAGATGTTACACACATTTTTCATGTTCGCAAATACCAAGGGTCCTGCAGAGCCACCGGATCTGTGAAAGCCCAGGGCCATTGCTGGGGGGAGGTTTTGAGCCTGCCAAATATTCCTGTGACCTTTGCTGGGAAAGAGCAATGCGCGTCCCTGGCACGGAGAGGGATGCCCCGAGTGAGGCTGGGGGGGCAGAGCCCTTTGGAAGGGCAGGGGTTGGGGAGAGCTGAAAAACCACCCCACAGCCCTGGGGATTCCGGGGGGCTGAGCAGGGACAGGGTTTGGGGGGAGGAGGAGGTGAAAATGAGATTCGGGCGGCAGTGGGAGCGTTGTGCTAATTGGATGTGAAAAGGGCAGGCATGGGATCGGCACACTCTGAAAAGGTCAGCTGGGAATGGGAAAAGGGA
>VZRL01000943.1:292576-324236 GCA_013397895.1 Origma solitaria | reverse complement strand
GGGAATGGCAATGGCAATGGGGAATGGGAATGGGGAATGGGGAACAGGGAATATGGAATGGGGAATGGGGAGTGGGGAATGGGGAATGAATGGGGAATGGGAAATGGGGAATGAATGGGCAATTGGGAATGGGGATGGGGAATGAATGGTGAATGGGGAGTGGGGAATGGGGAATGAATGGGAAATGGGAATGGGGAATGGGAATGGGGAGTGGGGAATGGGGAATGAATGGGAAATGGGAATGGGGAATGAATGGGGAATGGGGAGTGGGAAATGGGGAGTGGGGAATGGGGAATGAGGAATGGGGAATGGGGCCAGGAGGAATGGGGGCACTCCTGACCAGCCCCAGCACAGGGCTGGGATCCCACCCTCCTTCTCAGGCCATCTCCCAACTGCTGAGACCATCACTGAGCGTTTCCTGTGTCCTCAGCCAGGCTGAGGTCCCCACCGCAGCTCGGCCAGCTGATTTCCTCAACACCAACAAGTGTTTCTGTTGACAGCCCTGACTTTTCATAAAGCTGACGTTGGATAAATGTTGGAAACCACTGGACAAAACAGCCCGAGAACAAAAATCAGACTATTCTACACTGTTCCCATCTTGGGAACAGCTATTTTGGATTTTGTTTGACCAAAACATCTTTCAGAGCCACTTTTTGAGGACAATGAAACCCCTGCAGCACCCACTACAAACTCACTTTTACCAGGAGTGCTTCAGAACCACAGGACAGAGGAGGTCAGCAAGAACCTCCCAAGATAACTCAGTGCAGTGTCCTCCTCCAAGCAGAGACTTTGATTATATCTGTAGCCCTGAGCAGGACTCATTCCGGTGTTTATCTCACACGGGGGAGCCCCAAATTGAGCAATATTTCCTGAGGGGAGAGCTCAGGCTGAAGGAGAACCTCAGGCCATGGTGCGCACGTTGGGTTTCTGGACAAGCTGCAGCTTCTCCGATCTCACTCCTGTCCTTTCCAATCTGACTGAGGGAACCTGCAGTGCCTCGGGGGTGATCTGCCCCAAGCAGGCCCAGAGACCCTTCAGAGACACAGTCAGAGCAGTGGGGATTTGCTTTATTTATTTTATGTGTCCAAACACACACACCCCGGCACTGCCAACTCACAATATTATGGGTAACATTCCGGAATATTCATCACATTCCCCGCGATAGGAGTGGTTATACAAATCATTTCTGGGCAATCATTAATATCATTAGCTGTGTGCCACGCATGCGCTGAGTGTCCTGGTGGTCTCTGGGGGTCTGCTCGTGATGAAGATCTGTAGTCTTCATCACAGTGCACTTTTCCCCTTTCTCTCTGGAGCATGGGCAGTCCTTGGTGGGTGATTCAGGGTTTCTGTGCTGGCCTCAGACAGATTCTTGTCCCTCTTATCTTGACAAGATTCAGGGAATTCTGTTTTTCTCTTTAAAATTCACATATTCTGTCTCTCAGTAGTTAACTTGAGTTCCCTACTGACTACCTGTTTCTCAGGGGAAAGATGTAAAGCTGACAGAGGGAACAAGGAAATTAAAGAAATTGGAGGCAAACTCCTCAGAGGTGCTCAGCTGGGTGGGAGAAATCCTAAACAGGGGAGCGCCAGTCAGATTGGAGGGAAAAAATTCAATATGAGAACAGTCAGCCGCTGGAACAGGGGCTCGTGGGTGGGGGAATCAGATCCTGGGGGTGTTCCAAAGGGAGCTGCTGTGAGCTGACCCTGCTGGAGCCACACAGCTCCAGAAATCCTTCCCTGTGCTCTGTTCTGTGACAGCTCCGAGCCTGCGGTCACAGATCCGTGAGAGTCAAACCCCACTCTTTAAACCTTCCTCTTTCCTGCTTCACTGCAACTTCTGAACTGCCCCCAAAAAAACCACAGAAAGCTCTTCTGCACTCCAGAGGAGTCCCTGAAGTGCCCCAGGTGGTGTCAGGCACAGTGACAGCCCAGGCTCCAGCAGGGACGTGGGGTCACCCTGATGAACCCCAAACCCCAGCCGGGGTGGCCTGGGGGACAGCTGAGCTCAGAATGATGAATTCAGCCTCTTTCAGTCCTGAAATGGATGAATTCAGCCTCTTCTGGTGCTGAAATGGATGAATTCAGCCTCTTTCGGTGCTGAAATGGATGAATTCAGCCTCTTTCGGTGCTGAAATGGATGAATTCAGCCCATTTGGTGCTGAAATGGATGAATTCATCCTCTTTCGGTGCTGAAATGGGTGAATTCAGCCCATTTGGTGCTGAAATGGATGAATTCAGCCTCTTTCGGTGCTGAAATGGATGAATTCAGCCCATTTGGTGCTGACAGTATCTGTGACAGTCCCAGCTGTCTCCACTCTCATTCCAGTGCCAGCTCTTTCCCATCATGGGGAGACAAAAATAAACAAATGAGTGGTCAGATCCATCACCTGATATTGTTTTAGGATTGCCTGAGTCTTCAAGGAAAAACATCTATGAAATATTGGCGTTTTCCTGATATTTATTTGGGCAGCACTGAAATTTCAAAGTGCCAGAAAAGCGACTTAATAAATCATGAGCTGGCCACAAAGCAGCACAGAAAGAGACACAGCAAATGTTAAGATTTTACCCCGGCAGAGTATTTGATATTATCCAAAGCTCTAATTTGGAGAATTGAAACAAGAACTGGGGAGCTCAAACTCTCCAGTTCGCTTCCCTTGGCTCCATTCCCTCTTGTGATCGTGGAAATGCAAATAACCGCAGTTTTACATCTGCAAACCCCACAAAATCTGCTTTCCTGCGAGGAATTTGTGTTATTACAAGTTAATGTTCCAACGGGTTCATTTTGGCTTCAAGAATTCCTGGTGCTCTGGAGCCAGAATTGCCACGAGAAGCCACCAAAATATTTGGCTGCTCTCTGCAGCACCCATGGGGTTTTTTTGCTGGCTTGAGTTCTTCAGGAAAATCCATTTTCTGTAATAGGAGCTGACACAGCTTCTCCCCCCTGCTTTAAAAAGGCATTTGGAGGCAGAAAAAATCCCAGCTGAAAGCACTTTGTCCATGGAGCACTCAGGGCTCTGCTGCTCACCCCCAGCCCCCCCACCTCCTCTGCAAAACAGCCCAAAAAAGCTCCTCCCTGATGTGTTTTTCCTTCCCAAATGCAGGAATTGGGGATGATCTCCAGGCTGGGACTGTTGGGGTGTCCAGAGCAGGGCCAGGAGCTGCATTTGATGATCCTCAAGGGTTCCTTCCATCCCAGGATGTCTAAGCCTCTCTCAGGAACTTGGGTAGCACCAAAGGGAAGTAGAAAAGTGCCCAGAAAAGGAAATACTTTATTCAGGAGTGTCACTTATTTACTTTTAAAAACCTTCTTATTTTCATTTTTCTTCCTTGGATAAGCAAAGACATCCCACAGTGCCCCCCGTGCACGCTGGGCGATAAAAAAGGACAAAAATCACAACTCCCCCTGCTAAAATCTCAGTGTTCCCTTCACTGGGGCTCCAAACTCTCTGTTTTCAGTTTGTGAGGGAAAAAACAGATATGGAAAGCACAGTGGATAACTCAGGGTGCAACAAGACTGACCAAGGTGGGCAGGAGCCAGGGCAGAGTTGGGAATAAATCTAAAATTCACAATGTCCAGCCAAAGGAAACCTCTCACCTGGAAGTTTTCATTCCCTAACCATGAGGCCAAGCTTTAATTTTGGCTAAACTTACAGCACAGTAGTTTTGCTTAAAAAATTACGAAGTTTATGGAGTCTCATGTAAGGTAAACTTAAATTCCAGCTAAACTTAAAGCACAGTCTTTTTGCTTAAAAAAAATACACAGTTTGTGGAGTCTCATGTAAGGTAAACTTAAATACCAGCTAAGCTTAAAGCACAGTAGTTTTGCTTGAAAAAATATGAAGTTTATGGAGTCTCATGTAAGATAAATTCCAGCTAAACTTAAAGCACAGTAGTTTTACTTAGAAAAATAAAAAGTTTGTGGAGTCTCATGTAAGGTAAACTTAAATTCTAACTAAGCTTAAAGCACAGTAGTTTTGCTTAAAAAAATAAAAAAAGTTATGATGTCTCATGTAAAGTAAACTTAAATTCCGGCTAAGCTTAAAGCACAGTAGTTTTGCTTTAAAAATTTAAAAAAATTATGGAGTCTCATGTAAGGTAAACTTAAATTCGAGCTAAACTTAAAGCACAGTCTTTTTGCTTAAAAAAAATACACAGTTTGTGGAGTCTCATGTAAGGTAAACTTAAATACCAGCTAAGCTTAAAGCACAGTAGTTTTGCTTGAAAAAATATGAAGTTTATGGAGTCTCATGTAAGATAAATTCCAGCTAAACTTAAAGCACAGTAGTTTTACTTAGAAAAATAAAAAGTTTGTGGAGTCTCATGTAAGGTAAACTTAAATTCTAACTAAGCTTAAAGCACAGTAGTTTTGCTTAAAAAAATAAAAAAAGTTATGATGTCTCATGTAAAGTAAACTTAAATTCCGGCTAAGCTTAAAGCACAGTAGTTTTGCTTTAAAAATTTAAAAAAATTATGGAGTCTCATGTAAGGTAAACTTAAATTCGAGCTAAACTTAAAGCACAGTCTTTTTGCTTAAAAAAATAAAAAGTTTACGGAGTCTCATGTAAGGTAAACTTAAATTCCAACTAAACTACAGCACAGTCTTTTTGCTTAAAAAAATACAAAGTTTGTGGAGTCTCATGCAAGGTACCCATGGAAAAAAGGCTGTGCTGACTTTGAGACGGACACCTCATCGACCCCAGCGGGAAGGGACAAAACCCCAAAATCAGCTCATTGCCTGTGCTTTCCAACTAGGACAGCGAGCGCGGCCAGCCCCGAGCTGGGGCTGGGAGGAGGATTGGCTCCTTCCCAAAACATCCCTTGCTTTTCGGAGGCCCCTCCAGCTCCACATGGCTAAAAAAGGCACTTGGAAAATGCTGTCCTGGAAGCAAAAAATGCTGCCTCTCTGCATCTCCTGCAGGGAGCAGCTCTAGGTGAGTTTTGGGGAGCTCTCCCCACTTTGGGGAGCTGGGATTACACACAGTCCTCACCCCACAAAGTAATTGTGGAAATAACGAGGAATAATAATTCCTGGCGCTCCCCATAGTCCTGGCTGGGTTTTTCCAGGTTTAGCACAGCCCCTGAGCAACTCCTGAAGAAAAATCCCTCATTTTCTTTTTCTCTCGGTGCTGGTGCCACGGGAGCAGAGCTGGCAGTGGGGAATGTTCCCCCCTCAACCTGGCACTGCTGTCGCAGAAAGGAAATATTTTCCTGTTATTACTAAAAATGGCAACAAAAATGGCACTATTTACACTGTGAGAGCCAAGGGGTTTTTGTTGGGGTTTGGGGTTTTTTACAAGGCTTTTCCTGCCTGGGAACAAAGCCTCCACACCAACCCCATCAGCTCTGCTCCAACATCGCAGTGATCCCTTTTATTTTCATTTCATTTAGGAGCCCAATGCGACCATTTCTGCGCCAGTTCTGAATGTCTGGTATCAATTCACTGCATGAAGAATAAAACAGCCATTGCACACCACCTTCCCCAGCAGAAAATCCCAAGAAAATCCCTTCTCCTTCCCAAGCAGAAAATCCCAAGAAAATCCCTTCTCCTTCCCATCCCAGCCACTCCTCCCTCCAGGACCTCTCAATTTCGGGCCCAGTGGTGGGGAAAGCGATTACATAAGTGCTGCAGGAACTGAGGGGGAGAATGAATGTCAAAGCTTGCTGGAACATGAACCCGGGAGCCTTGTGGATTCAGTCTCTAACATCCATCAAACATGATTAATTTTAATGTCACAACATTTTAATGTCAATTACTTTTAATGTCACAGCTTCCTATTTACTACTGCGGCCACAGTTCCGAGCTGGTGAGAGGTTCCCCCCAAAGAACTTTTAAGAGCAAATAAATAAACAATTTGGTTTAAATGCTACAAAACAAGCAGCAGCCTCCCTGCTTTTGGAAGGGAACACATTCCAAAGGAATATTGAGAAATAAAGCATCTGAGGCTTTCACATTTAGGGCCGAATTGAGAAAAATTCTCTTTTACTCCTTTTTTTTCCTGGCTGTACAATTTGGCAAATTCCAGATGCCAGCTGGAGATGTGGCTTGATATCATTTGCATTAGCCAAGGATATATTTTATTTAGATGCTGCATAAAGAATAACCAAGCTGTGATCCCAGGCATCCTAAAATTTGTGTAGAGAAAGAGACACCAGGCAAGTTGAGACTGATGAAGAAACTCATAAAAGAGGATTTGAGGTTTAAAATCCTTAGGTTATCAAGTGACTGGGGGGAAAAACAAACAGCTGAAGGGGTTTTTTTTGCAATGCAACTCCTCACAATTTCAACCCCCTCCAAATGCCACCCATTTAGCAGCCTGTGCTTGCACTCGAATTCCTCTGGCTTTGTGTTTTCCCGAACTTCTGTTTGGTAAATGTTATTTTAAATAGCTGGTGAGGCTGACAAAGCCTCCAACTCCCTGGGGTTTCTCTCGAGAACAAAAGCAGCCCTGTGGATATCTTTAGAACAAATTACAAGATCGAGGAGAAGTCAGGCCTCTAATATGGAACTTAGATGGGTCACAAAAGATATTTGAACAGACAGAATAAAGGGAAACTGGAAAGTAAGTCAGGCACCTGCACGGTCTCTTTTAAAGAACTTGCTTGGTCCGGTCATTGGAATAAATTTTGAAATAAATTTCTGGACCTACATTTGCATTTAATGGTGATTTTTCAAGCAGCTTTATCTCAGAATAGAGATTTTAAGCCCAAAACAGTTCAATGAGGCCTTTAAAGCACAGAGTTCCACCAATTTAAGTCTCAACCGACAATACAACTCCAAAAAATGAAATGCACTGTGTGTTAATAGATCTTTCAAAGCAGAACTGGTGAGTTTTGATGGAGTTTCCTCAATTTTCAGCGCAGCAGAGAGCACAGAACATCCCCATGGTGTTCACAGCTTGAGCCACAGTTCCACCAGCACCTTCTCCTGACAGATAGCCCTGCTTGAAATTCAGTTTCCATCCTGCCTTTGCCAAACTTGCAGGCCTTCAAGAGGCTGATCTTTCCATGATTCAGAGTTCGGAGGGCTCTGCAGGGGCTGTGTGATCCCAGCCGGGCGCGGGGAGGCTGAGCATGAACCAGCCTCGGCTGTCAGATGCTGTTAAGATCCAGGGCTCATTAAGAAGTGAGGCCGGAATTTCCATGACTCAATGAGTTTAGATTCCCTGGGAAGAGGGAGGATTATCCCAGCACTGCCTCTCCATCGCGGCTGGGTGTGACACTTGTGCTCACCTGGACACATCGGTGCTGAAATTTATTCACTCTAAAAGCTGAGCAGGAAGAACAAGAGGCGCCAGACAGCACATTCTGATAAAACCTTGTGTGTCTGACAGCAAACACAGCCTGGAGTTGATGCTGGTGATTTTTGTATTTTCTTTTTATGCCCTTTTTATATATTTTTATAGCCTTTCTTTTCCCTAGTACCCTCTATACACACTCCTTGTGCCCTCCACAAACACTCCTTGTACTTTAGCCCCACATTTATAATTCTTGCAGTCTGATATTTAGCTCAGTTTGGGCTCTTGCAAAGCGAAGAAGACCAAACATTCAGATTATCTCAGATCTAGAGGCTCCAACCTTGGGCAGAGCCTTCTCTCTGGAACATGTTTTTGTAAACTGGGCTGCAGTCTCAGTTTGGGGGGGGTCATTAGAATAGGGAACAATTATTCATTTATTCAGTTTCTTATTGGGAGATTTTAAGTAGCTATGCTAATTTTGCAAAGTCCATAAAAATCGGATACTCATTGTATGGAGGTCTCTCTCTCTCTCTCGTGCTTCTCAGCATTTCCACCTCTGATGAGTCTGGGCACCTCGGATCCTATTAAACCAAGGTGAATTCCCTTTTCCCTCTGCTGCTGTGTCTGCTCCATATTTTCACCAGCCTGATAAGGCATCAGAGTCACCTCCATCCTCGCAGAGCTCCCATCCCCTGAGCCAAACCCTGCTGAGAGCAGCCTGGGCTTTGCTGCAGGGACCTTCCCTGACCCCGACAGAGCTGAGGCTCCCCAGGCACGAGCGCCTCAACCAAGCCCCACATTCCAATTATTTCCACATTTCTCCTGTCCTGAGCCTGCCAGGGACAGAGGGGAGGTGTGGCAGGCCAGCTCTCCACCCCGGGCTCCATGGAAATCCCGCAAAGCCAAAGCTTAAACCCTCCACAGGTTCCTCAGAATATTTTTCTTTCAAACCCTCCACAGGTTCCTCAGAATATTTTTCTTTCAAACCCTCCACAGGTTCCTCAGAATATTTTTCTTTCAAACCCTCCA
The DNA here is from genome assembly GCA_013397895.1 of Origma solitaria. NCBI lineage: Eukaryota > Metazoa > Chordata > Aves > Passeriformes > Acanthizidae > Origma > Origma solitaria. The sequence goes on along the minus strand of VZRL01000943.1, from coordinate 315,969 downwards.
CAGGTTCCTCAGAATATTTTTCTTTCAAACCCTCCACAGGTTCCTCAGACTGCTTTTGTTCAGGCTCCGCCATCACTTTGGGAAAACCTCTCTCCTCTGTTACATCAGCTCATCAGATCCACTCAAGTTCAGCAGTTCAGACCTAGAAGCTCAGCCTCTGTCTGTACCTTTAATTTAAACTCAGATGTTAGCCATGAAACTTTAAAAATCTCAGTCAGCTCGAGTTTCCTCCACAGTTTGCATCCCTTTTTCCCATGGCAAGCTGGGAACATCCCATCAAGGCTAAACAGCATCCCAGCTTTCATTCTGAACAGTCCTTAAAACCCTTAAAAAACACAGACTTGGGGTTACAGAAATAAAACAACACCAGAAAATGCTGACACATTTTCTTTTCCCATGACAAGAACAGCAGAAGCAAAACTTTGCAGTTTTTTAAACAGATCCCCACTTTTCCTTTGTGGAGATGTCTGACCCTGCAGAGCAGAGATCTTTTCCCAAAATGTTCTCATTAGTGGCACTGGGCAGAAGAGATGATGCTAAACACTGGCAAAGGGAGAACTGCACCCATTTTCCTCAGGAATTAAGGAAATTATATCAAGAAATGGAACATCCAGCTACCGGAAAACAGAATCAAAGTGCTTCACTTCTGTCCAGAAAGATATTTCTGCCTATTGAGCCTCTTTAGAAGGAAAGTGAAATTAGATTTATGTTTTCAAGAAGATGAATCCACAGTTTTCCCAAACTGCCTAATATCCAACAATTAGTTCTCCATGTAACTATTTGATTCCCCTTGTGGGGAATTATGAAAATCTTCCACCTCCGCCTGCCAGTGAATTATTTCAGAGTGAAACAATAATTTAGATAAACAATTGTTCTCCTGCCCTCCTGGAGTTCCCAGCTTTGCTCTTAGGCAGGAGCCTGACTCCCTGAAATTCTGATTTGACTGTGCAGAGTTCCCAAGGCATCCTGATGGAACTGGGACAGCTCCCAGGGCTGGAATAACTGAGACAAACCTGGGGGGGGCACGGCAGGAGGATTTCTGCTAAATGAGTGCACTGGCTTTGCTGATGGGGTCAAACTGGCTGAGGAAAAATCAGGTTTTTTGTATTTTTTCCCTATTCCTGTGTTATTTCCCTCAAAACAGCTCCTGTTAATAACTGGAAACACCTCAGGTGAGGTGAGTATCTAAAATAACGGGGAACAAGATAACAGGTGAGGTGAAAATCTTAAATAACTGGGAACGGGATGACAGGAAAAGGAATCTTAAGAAAATCTTAAATTCTCTTAATGAGAATCTTAAATAACTGGGAACAAGATAACAGGAAAAGTGAGAATCTTAAATAACTGGGAACAAGATAAGGGGGAAAGTGAGTGAATTAAATAACTGGGAACAAGATAACAGGCTAAGGAAAACTGTTAATAACTGGGAAAAAGCTACCAGGCTAAGTGAATTTTTTAAATAACAGGAGAAAACCTAACAGCCTGAGGGAATATTTTAAATAACTGGGAACGAGTGGGTATCCCAGCCCTGATTGTCCCTGCTATTTATTCTGTAACACATCCTCGTTCCATTCTGGCACCCAGTGCAGGACACAGCTTTAATGTGTGACTCTTGCACTGCAAATTAACATCCCCATTTTCTCCTCTCGCTGTATCTGCAGTGACAGGAACACACATCCCTAATTTCCCTGGTTCCAGCCTGGATTTCCCCTCCCAGACCTCCTCCCGTGCTCCTCCAGCCCAGCCAGCTCAGCAGAAAGCAGAAATTCCCCCATGACACTGGGAATTGTTTGTTATTTTTGCTTAGGAGAGGAGGGGGATAAAGCAAAATAAAATGAAATAATCAAATAGCTGCACACTGTGGATTAGAGCAGTGCATCACCCAGACTGCCCCAGCCTCCATCTGGCCCTCATTAATGGTCAGAGACAAACCCAAAGTGTCTGCCAGGCAATATTTGACATTTCCACAGAATTAGCTGAACAAGATGCGCCCAGCTGCAGGGTCCTGATGGATCCTGAAGGGATTTTGGTGTAGTTTTGGTACCAGCGTGGCAGGGCAGGGGATCCTGGGCAGGATTTTCAGGATCAGATTTTCAATTTTCCTGCTCAGAGCTGCTCCTGGCATCCTGCAGGATCCCAAGAGCTCAGCAGGGCTGGTGCAAGGGAGGGACATTGCTCAGAAATGTTTTATTCAGGCTGTTTATCCTCAAAAGAGCGTTTTCCTTTTAGATTAAATTATCTGGACTCTGTTTATTCTAAACACAGGAGACAGGACTCAAGCATTTCCTCTTTTAGGAAGTATGGTTGAGTGTGTTTCCTACAAAATTTATAAAGAATTCATGCAAGGGCTTGTGTGGGTCCTTAGGATTTCAAAGCCTTCTTCCCCAAATGCTGAAAGCGCTGCCTCTGTCAGGGCACAGCTCCATCCCACTGCCACCAAATACAAATGCAAGCAGACAGCAGCTATGAGCTCTTTGGAGAGGGCAGCCTGATAAAAACCATAATCAAATTATTTACCAATACTCCCCGTTTTCTCTGAAGACCATAAGCTCCATTATATAATGAGACATTTCCCCTTTTTTTTCCTTTTTTTACGGCTGGGGAAGCCAGGGCTCTGAAAGGATTTGTTAAAAGCTCCTCCTGGGGTTGGAGTTGAGATGAGCTCATCGACAGCAGAGCTGAGTTTTAGCACGAAAATTTCCATTCCAAAGACACCAGAGTCACTGGGAGCAAACCCACAGATCCCCGGCTTCCCATCTCTTTTTACAAAGAATTATGCCCTTTTTTTTTTTTGCTATAACATTTTAAATGCCATTTTCCACGCATGTGCTCCATGCAGAACTCTCCACCTGCACCTGAAGCAAACCCTGCTTGGTTTTCCATGGTCCTGGAACTGATCACGAAGTCACAATGAGCTTTGTGGAGTCTGCAGGACTAGTGAGTACCTGGGACGGTGTTGTTTTACCTTCCACGGAGCCCACACTGGCACAGCCTGGGAGGTTTGAGCATCACCCCAACCCCTGAGCAGGGTGAGGTGGGCGTGAGGTGAGCAGGGCAGGCTCACTGCACTCACACAGAAAGTCCCACCTTGCCTGCCTGTTGCATTTCTGTTATTCTATTTCAATTAAATCACTGTAATAATGGGAAATGACATAATTGGTTGGTTTGGTTTCTGGAGACAGAGCACAGGTGGCTTTTGACACCACTGTTGGAAAATATACCAGTTTAAAAATTGTGTATAACTTGTAACTTTTTATTTTTGTTTCTCTAGCTAGGCTTGATTTGACTTTGCTTTGGGAAAGCGAATTTTCTTTAGTTTCTTTAGGAGAGCCAGCATCACTCTAAGGAGATGGGCTCAGCACAGGGACAGAGTGGAGCAGCCCAAAGATCCCCAGAGAGATCAAAACCATCCACGGAACATGAACGGAACATCGGTGGCCATCTCCAAACATCCACCCCAGAGCACCTCTGACAGAGCTGGAGACATCTCCCCGGAAAGGACTGATGAGAAAATTGAACAATGAAGATCTAATTTACATCGGAGGTGAGGGGATTTGGATCCAATGGGAAACTGAACACTGAGGGTTGCTCAGCTCTGGACCAATGAACTTTGAAACAATGCATCTCTGTGGGTTTTGACTGTATAAAATTTGGGGCAAAGTCCTTTAAAATCGGTGTGTCACGGAATGATTCTCTCTGCACCCCCGGGCTGTGTGTGGATGAGATGATTTCTGTGGCACACCCTGGCCAGAACAACATCCTGGCCAGAAAATAAAGCAATGCCTTGACTCTCTAACATTAAAAATGTTGTTGGAGGGTTTTTGCTTTCCCCACAGTTTTGGTGACACCAGGACAGTCTGACCCCCAGAGCCCAGCCCAGCCCAGGCTGCAGATCCTCCATCTCTCCCAGGATATTTCCCCTCACATCTCCTGGGAATGTTCACCCATTCTGCACAGCTCCCACAGGAGGAGAGGAGCCGTGGCTGCAGGAATAAATTCCATTTCTGTGCCCCAGCAGCAAGGGAAGGAGGAAGGCTCTTAGAGCACTCTCCTCATCATCACCTGCTCCATTCTGCTGTTGGAGTGCTCGGCTGGCCCTGCGAGCTGCCCGTGCTGCTGCTCCACCAGGGGAATTCTTCACAGTTTATTTTTAATTCTGCCTCATAATCAGGCCCTAATTTTATGCATATCGGCTCGGGATGTTTTCCCCTTTCTCCTACACTGTCAGTCTGCTTGTCACATCCTTGCTGAAGGGGATTCCTCACTCTGAGTCCTTCTCTGGCTGGGGTAGGATGGCCTCTTTTGCTTGAGGATTATAGGCTCTGACAGTGCTGACACAGAAAAATAAAGCCCCAGAATGATTCCAAACCGTGAGCAGAGCTCTTTCCTCCGGATCAGGAGCACAGAGCTCCTCCTGCCCTTTCCTCGCAGAGCTCAGACCCAAATCCTACCTAAACTCCTTCTCCTTACCCCGAGAGCGATCCTAAACCCAGCCTAAAACTCCTTCTCCTTACCCTGAGAGCGATCCTAAACCCAGCCTAAACTCCTTCTCCTCACCGCAAGAGTGATCCTAAACCCAGCCTAAACTCCTCCTCACCCCGAGAATGATCCTAAACCCAGCCTAAACTCCTTCTCCTCACCCCGAGAGTGATTCTAAACCCAGTCTAAACTCCTCATTGTAAGAGCGGTCCTAAACCAAGTCTAAACTCCTTCTCCTCACCCCGAGAGTGATTCTAAACCCAGCCTAAACTCCTCATCACCCCAAGAGCGATCCTAAACCCAGCCTAAATTCCTTCTCCTCACCCCGAGAGCGATCCCAGAGGCTCTGACAGCCTCCCCCACCCTCCACTCCTCGCTTGCTGATAAGAATGTGGAGTTTTGGGAACAAGGAGACCACACACTGAAGCTTTCAGTGTCACAGCAGAAGTTATAACAAAGCTGGGACATCAAATCTCTCCTTCCCTCGGTGCCTTAAATGTGCCCCAAAGAGAGGAACATCACAATCCTCCTAAATCCAGGGCAATTCACTCTCACTGCCAGGCAGTTCCTACTTCCAGGTAGAAAATATCTTTTCTAGGAGAGAGTATTGAGTGAGCTCAGTTCCAATCTCCGCACAGATATTTTAGAAAAACAGGTATTTTAGAATTTATTTGCTTTTTAGTGTTTGGGGTTTTTTCCCCTCCATTCTGCTTTTACACAATGATCATAAAAGATGAAGCATCATTTAAATCAGCAGCAAGGGTGGAAAAGCAGTGCTAATCCTGCCTGAATGAGCTCCCTCCTTGCAGTTGGAAATTTAACTGGAAATTAATTTGCTTTCCATGGGCTGAGGATGTCCTTGAGCTCCATTTGCTGCACCAGGTGCTTTCAGTGCAGGGAGGTGGCACAGACACAGCGAGGATCAGAGAATCCCAGACCCCACCAGAGCCTTGTAAAAACCCCAAAACCCCAAGAGAAGACGTGCACACAGTTAAAAGGTCCCCAGCACACTCCCAGCCTGTCTCATCAGCACGAAGGCTGCCAGCAGCTATGGGAGCTGCTGTTTCTCTGGGTTTTCCACGCTGCAGAAAAGGAAATATGGAGAGGACAACCCCGAGGACAGGAACTCGAAGGAAAAGCTGCAGCCAGCAGCGAAGGGATGCTGCACACACGGGTTTGCATCACAGGGTGGGGGAGAGGCTCCGAGCCGTCTCTGGAGAGGGGAAGGCAGGCAGGAGTGGCACTGGAAGGGGAAAAGGCTCTTGCATATGTCATGTGCCATTGCAAAGTGATAAAAAGTATTTGCATTCGGAGGGTTCTCCTCGGGGAAGGCGAATTTTATTGGTCAGGATAAAGGACATCCCTCTGCCCAGCGCTGCCTCCATTAAGGGATGGTGATGAAGGATGTGGAAGCACAGCAGTGAATCACCCACAGCAAATAATTTGGTTTTTAATACACTAAACGTTCACTGAGATGGGGTAGAACACTTATAACCCACAAAACCAAGCAGGTTGTGCTTTATCAGAGCTTTGGTGCCTGTGAACAGAGAAAAAGCTCCAGCAGCACTCAGAAAGCCACAAAGAAGGCAGGAAATGTCAATATTGCCTAACTGGCTAGTTAAAATCATTCCCCATGCATGAATAATCAGCTTTTGTTATCAGCTTTGTTTTATCCCCTGCTTGGTTTTGCTTAAAGGTGTTTCTCAGGAGGAAGGGAAGGAAGTGAGGAATTAATTTAACCTGGGTAACTTCAGTTCCTGCTTTTCTGCAGGAATTTCTGCTCTGGAACGACACAGAGAGAAGCTAACCTGGGGCCTGGCTTGCAGGGCCAAAACCAGTTTGAAACTGCTCAGAACTCAGGATTTCCACACAGACCATCGAGGGCTGTGAGGAACAGCACAAACAGGCAAAGAAACACTCCCTGCCTTAAAATCCAGAAAAATGTCAGCCTAAAGAGCCCTGGCTGGTGAAAAAGGCCAAATTTTCTCCATTCACATCCTGATTTTGGCTTCTCTTGTGGAGGACATGGAGAGGAGAGGATGCTGCTGATGGCAGAGCCTTGTCCTAATGGGAATGCGTTCCTCGCCGCCCCACAATGGGAGCAGCACGCCCAGGGCACTGCTAAATAGGGAAAAATGGGAGCTGCAGTCATTAGGGGAAGAAGCTTGGTGTAATTCAGGATGGTTATGTGCAGAGCAGAGCAGCTCAGGAGTTTCCAGCAGGTCACACTGGGCCTGAATTCACTGACAGCTGCAGAATTGTCATTTTTGTTGACTCCAGGGGTGGCCTGGGGCTAAATGGAAGGAGCTGACAAAGCCAGAAAGGCTGGGGATGCATTTGGCACAGCGAGCAGCGCTGATGGGAATCCTCTTCCCCCATTAAACCCCCAAAGCCTGCCACTTTGAGCACTCTCTGCACCTTCCAGCTCTTTCCTGCCGCGATTTCAGAGCACTGTGCAGCTCAGGAGGGAAAGGTTCTCAGTGCTAGGGGCTCTCACTCTGCAGAGCGAGCACTGAGCAGCTTTCCAGTGCACCCCCAAAAACTTTGGGTGATTAAAGGACACCTCATTTGTGTGGCCAAGCCCCTCGGTGTCCCTAAACTCCCAAATTCCAGAGTGCCAAGGCTTTCTGAGCTGGACATGGAGACAATCGGAGCTAGCAGGCGCTGGGAAATGAAGGCTGAATCACTAAACCACTGAGTCACTGCAAAATCGAGGCTGGAACCTCCACATCCTGAATACTTCTTTGACCAGAAGACACTCACAAATTGCTTAAAATTCCCATTTGAATAGGAAAAAAAATCTCCAAAACAAAAAATAAAACAACCAAAGAACCATAGCATTTGTCAACACAATAGCTCTGCTTTGTGTGGTTAAAATTCCCTTTGTCTCCAAGCAAGAACAATGGGAACGAGGAGAGGTTTTGCCCAGAGCACAGACAAAGCTGCTCTGTGGGAACATCTCCATCACGTTGGGTGGGTTGGAACAGCTCCTGCTGCTGAGGCTCCTGGGGAGCAGCACCGAGCTGTCCCCAAGTGCCACCCCAGTGACACTCAGCATGGCTGTCTGTGATGGAAGCGACCTCAGGGAGGCACCCGAACAGAAAATGCCACAAAAGCATCAGGAGCAGTGCCCAGGAACCCTTGGAAGGTCTCCACACCATGTCAGACTGCTCAGGTGGAGCTGAGCTCCTGGCAGAGGATGTGTGGTGTGCTCGAGTGACGAACACCACGAGTGTGACTGTCACAGCCGTGTCCATCCTGCCCAGCCCTGCTGGCCTTGCTTAGGGGACACCCAGGGACACCCAGGGACACCCAGGGACACCCAGGGACACCCAGGGCTGGGTGAACACCGGCCAGGGAATGCTCCCAGACACAACAGGGGGTGCAGGCAGTGAGGAACAATCATCACAATGCATTCAGCCACACACTGGTGGTTGTCATTCCTGCTCCAAAAGTAAAGGATTCTCAGGTACCACGTGAAGATAAATTGCTTTTGCTGTTGCTTTGGGAGTGTTCGGGTCCAGTGCCATAAATTAACTCAGGTTGTTCAAATCTGGCTCTGAAAGACCAGGTTTGCAGCTCATCCTTTCACTCAATATCCAAATAGCAAATAACCATGAATACAGCACCCAATTAGCAAATAACCATGAATACAACATCCAAATCACAAATACCCATGAATACAACATCCAAATCACAAATACCTATGAATACAACATCCAAATCACAAATAACCATGAATACAATATCCAAATAGCAAATAACCATGAATACAACATCCAAATAGCAAATAACCATGAATACAACATAAAATCCCCTTTTTGCAGAGCCTCGCACTGCTCTGGAGCAAATGAAGCAAAGAGCTGCCAAAACCCTCCGCGCCCAGCAGAGCCTCCCAGCCCAGCACAGCACCACCGAGGGAGTGAGAGGCTTCACTGAGTGTGATTGAAAGCTCTGACACCATTTTGAGACTGTTTTTATGCTTGAGGAGCTCCCAGTGATGCTACCAGAGACGTCTGGAAATCGGGAAGAGCTCCCGCTTCATTTTTCAAAGGGCACAGCAGCTCAGGCTCATCTGGGTGACCCACACTACACCAAATCCTGTGTTTGGTGTCCCTGGAAGTCACTCGAGTCAGGTTTTTGTGTCCCTTTCTGAGCTCTCCTGTGCACATTCGTGTCCCACAGGGGCAGGGAGGCTCTGCAGCCACTCCCAGGAGCCTGATGCTGCTGCTCCCAAACGAGTGCTAGTGCCAGCCAGCGCCTGGGGAAAATGAAATAATTCCCTTAATGTCCCTCAGCAAGGCAGGATCCACTGCAGGATTACTGCCAGCACCCCGCCAGACTCCGGCCTGCAGCCCCACCCCAGCACATCCACTCTGGAATAAAATCCCACGGCCGAGCTCCAAATCTGCCTCCGCACCTCTATCCCTGCAGAGGTTGGAGAAATGCTCCTTTGTTCAGGAAAAGGGGAAAGGGGAAAAAAAAAAAAGCCCTGATGTTGGAGAACGTGGCTCCTTTTTTCCTCTTGTCCCTGGAATTGTGATTGGAAATAATTGGAAGTGTCACTGGAAGTAATCAGAAGTGACAGTCCCTGGGCTACGAGGCTTTTGCTTCAAGTCTAACGATCCCCCCGCAAAACAAAACCTAAATTTAAACAATGAAGTCATAAAGTGATTTGCCTTCAAGGTTGAAAACCCTGCAATATTTTTTTTTTTAAAAATAAAAAAAAAGAAAAAAGAAGTGCTTGACTCTGGTTCAGTTCAATATTCCAGGCTCGCTGTGTTGTATGAAAGCACAGCACACACAAAGACTCCCTGGGATTTCTGGCACTCCGCAGCCCTACCTGACCAATAAAGGTTCATATCCATATTAAACATCCCTGTGACCTTTCAAATTCTGTCAGATCTTTGAGGAAAAACCCCACCTGAGCAAGCTGAGCTGTGAGACTCATCCAGCGCACATCTCAAATATTCCAAATGCTGGAAAACCACCTCATTCCAATATTTTGCTGAAGCACAAAGGGAATGGGATGGAATGGAGCCATTCTTTTTTTACGCTCCAGCTCTGCAAAGGCCTTTTCCCAGCCCTCTTTGTACTTAACAACATCCAGGCACTCAGAGAAGGAATCTGCTCCCGAGAACTCACAACCACAATTGCACTCCAGGCACAGACTAGATAAAAAACCTAATTTTTCTTTTTTTCATATGCAGTATGAAGTCATTCAGAGACCCAGCACATGGATTTTCCTTTCTGTGAGGTTCCTCTGCTAGCACAGCAGCGTGGAGTGGAGTTTCTCAGCATACTGACACCAAAAAGCCATTAATTGTGATAAACATCTCACTAGAAAATAAAGATAAGTCCCTCCAGGTGGCAGGTGAAGGATTTCAGATTTCAGCGTGGTGGGTTTGGCTGTTTGTTGATCATAGCCCATCGCTGCTGAAGATGTATCAGAAGGAAAATGGGTTTAAGTACTAAGGGTTTATGTATTAGGAGGAAAATGGTTTAAAATCAGAGCTGCAAAGGTTTGAGATGTTCACATCAGCTTCAGCAGTGTGCACACACCTGAGCCTGTCAGAGGGGCTGGAAATGTTCCCTGGTGGAGGGAATACATATTACATACATAATACAAATAGGGCCCTGCTGGAGGAAATAAATCTTTATTTCAGAGCAATCCTCTCCCCTCCAAAGGCAGCTCAGAGCTGGGGCAGCCCAGCCCCAGCCCCGCCGAGCTCATGCCTTGCCTCTAACCCTGCACGCTCCATTTCAGAGCAGTTTCCAGGAGAGCAACCCCCTCCTGCCAGAGCGTGTCACAGCCACACCGCAATCCTCACTGACCTTTTCCTTCCAAAGGCAATTAAACTGCAGGCACCGAGCTGAACTCCAGCCTTTCCACCCAGGCAGGCACAGCCACCGAGGGCTCAGCCGCGTTCTGCTGCCACGGAAAAATCCGTGGCGGCTCCCGAGGAGGGGAGAGAGGCTCAGAGCTGTGTAATGTGCACTAATTCTTGTGGGACAGCATATCTGACACCCTCGGTCCGGGGCTGGCCCATTAAGGGAAATGCTGAGTTCAACATTTGCTTTTTTCAGCTCTCCTGGAGAAAGGGAAGGGGCGGATGAGGACAGGATGGGGTTTGTGACCTTTCATGGCATTCGCCACCTTGGAATTGCTCAGTCCTCCGCACTGTCCCCTTTGGTTTTTACCATTTCTGGAAAAATCAGCAGGAATAAAGGTCCACAAGCTTTGTTTTAAGCAGCCTGATAAGTGTCTCCTGTGGTTTTTACCCTTGCTGGGAAATCAGCAGAAACCAAGGTCCAAAAGCTTTCGACTTGTTGCAAAGAAGAGACAGAGCTCAGCGGGGAGTCAGGTGAATAAACCAAGATTTGATGAAACCAAGACAGATAAATAAACCAAGGTTTGATGAAACCAAATCAGGTAAATAAACCAAGGTTTGGTGAAAACAAGATTTGATGAAATCAAATCAGGTCAATAAACGAAGGTTTGTTGAAACCAAATCAGATAAATAAACCAAGGTTTGGTGAAACCAAATCAGGTGAATAAACCAAGGTTTGATGAAACCAAATCAGATAAATAAACCAAGGTTTGATGAAACCAAGACAGATAAATAAACCAATGTTTGGTGAAACCAAGTTGGATGAATAAACCAGGGTTTGGTGAAACCAAATCAGATCAATAAATCAAGGTTTGGTGAAACCAAGTTGGATGGATAAACCAAGGTACCAAGGTGTGGCTGAGGAGAGCCTGGTGCTGTGCTGAGGTCTTTCCTCCCATTCCTGCTTTTCCCAGGGCTGGGATATTTCTGGAAGGAGGAGCAGCTTTATTCTGGGTTGATAACCCAGTGCAGAGCTCCAGGTTTCTGTTGTGTTCACCTTCCCGGTACTTTGCCCCAATATCCAAGGCAAGCTTTGAGTCCCTGGCAGGCAGAGATTCACTCTGTCACTCCCCACAGCAGCAGAAGGGAGGAGAGACTCCAGGAGATGAAGGAGTTGGAGTTCAGCCTCGTGCCTGTGGCTTTTCACACATTTTCCATTGTTGTGCTTCCTGCCCAGCCGTTCCTATCCTCCCCTGTCCTGCCATTGGAGTCTCTATTCTCAGACCTCCCTGACCCGACTTCACCCTTGACTTTTTGCAGGGCTGCTTCTGTAAACCAATCATTGCTAAAAACAGATGAAGAAACAGCTTTGGGGAGGGGAAAAAAAAAAAAAAGAAAAAGGAAAAAAAGCAACCAAAACAGAGCCATTCATCTTTTCAGCAAGGCACCACCAGAGCAGCCTCTGTGACACACGAGATGTGCACAGCAAAACACATTCCAGAGGTACAAACACTGTCTGCAGCCTGGGCTGACACAGGGAAAATAGATTTTTTTTTAAAATTAGAAATACAAGGTATAATTTGACCAAAACTGTGGTGGAAAGGCAGAGAAATCAGTTTGCATCATCCCGTTTTGTTGCTGCTACACACCATTTTTTGTCCAGTGTGACAAAGACTTAGACTTAAAAGATTCTCCAAATCCATTTAAGACTTGCAGAGTGACTGTTTCCATCTCTTTGCAGTTCTGCATACAAATCCCAGGTTGCAGAATCCCCTACAAAGCCCTAGAGGAGAATGGGGCGCTCGCTGTGACCCCGAGGACAAACCCCAGGACATCTCCGAGCTGTGTGTGCCATGGCATTTCTGTGCTGCTCCTACACAAAATGTCCCTCTGAAGTGGCACCCACAAAAAGCCACTAATTCTACGTGGAGACAAGGCCAGGGTGGGTACAAAGGCAAAATACCACAGTTTTCCATGGGAAATTCAGAAAATTGCCTTTCCTCCGGCTCTGTTTCCCATAAAAATGGATTCATCTCCATAATTTTGGCTTTTCCTCACTCTGGCAGATTACTCTTTTCTTCCTCGTGGTAAAATGGATAAAGAAGAAAGGGTAAAAATAAAAACAAAACAACCCAAAATAAACTTATTTTTAGAGGTTAAAAATCCCAACTATTTCATATAAAACAAAGCACCACTAGAGGAAAAACAGGCAATTTATCATCAAGTGTCTCGACAGCAAATATTTGATGCAAACCATCCCTGGCTTTGGAAAAATTGGTGTCTCCCAAGGAGTGTTAACCCTGATATTCCACCAGATAGCAACTCAGTCATATCAGAATTCCTTTGAATTCCCCTGGAATGCCAAATAGATCCCTCTGCTCCTTTCCCTAGGTATTCCCAGAGCTGTGTTCCAATAAAAAACTCCTTGCCCTGGCCTGGAATTAAATCCACACTCCTCTCTCAGCCTGAGTGCCTCACACAGTTGATGTTTTGGTGTCTGCCCTTGGAATTTGAGAGGAATTATTATCGATTACACAAAGCTGTCCTGGGGAGAACAGTCCTTTTTTTTTTAAGCTAAGTACACAACTGAGTTCCCTGCATTCCTTTGGAAGCCAGTGACAAAGAGGAGGTGAAATCAAGACAAAAATCACACACAAAACCTCTTTTCACAGCTGCAGGTTGGGTTTATGCACCTAAAATTCTGTAAGAACATGGGAAAAAGCCCTTGAAAAACCAAGCTTTGAAGTGCACTGTGAAATGAACAGTCAAAGGCAAGAGAAGGAGCCAGAGAAAACTAGAAAATAGCAAATATATATTTCAGTTGTCACTGAGAGATTTTGGAAATACCTGAAAAATCAGCAAGAAATAGAGATCCACAAGCTTTGTTTTAAGCAACCTGAAAATTGTCTCCTTTGTTTTTGGCTACTTATGGAAAATCAGCAGGAATAAAGATCCACAAGCTTTGTTTTAAGCAACCTGAAATCTGTCTCATTTGGTTTCTACTTTTTCTGGAAAAATCAACAGGAATAAAGGTCCACAAGCTTTGTTTTAAGCCATCTGGAAACTGTCTCCTTTGCTTTCTACTCTTCCTGGGAACTCAGCAGGAATAAAAGTCCACAAGCTTTGTTTTAAGCAACCTGAAATCTGTCTCATTTGGTTTCTACTACTTCTGGAAAATCAGCAGGAATAAAGGTCCATAAGCTTTAAGCAACCTGAAAATTCTTTGTTTTTTGCTGCTTCTGGAAAATCAGCAGGAATAAAGGTCTACAAGCTTTGTTTTAAGCCACCTGGAAACTGTCTCCTTTGCTTTCTACTCTTCCTGGGAACTCAGCAGGAATAAAAGTCCACAAGCTTTGTTTTAAGCAACCTGAAATCNTCAGGAGGAATAAAGGTCCACAAGTTTTGTTTTAAGCCATGTGAAATTTGTCTCTTTTGCTTCTCCCCACTCCCAGGCTCAGCATCTCATTAAATTCCCAATTCCCAGGGAGTTCACCCTTTAAAAACCAACCATGGCAGAGGTTTTTGCTTTGCTGGGGCATGGCACAGAAGGGTTTAGGGACCAGGATGCCCAGGACAGACAGACACCTGCAGGATGCCAGGACAGACAGACACCTGCAGGATGCTCAGGACAGACAGACACCGCAGGATGCCAGGACAGACAGACACCGCAGGATGCCAGGACAGACAGACACCCACAGGATGCCCAGGACAGACAGACACCCACAGGATGCCAGGACAGACAGACACCGCAGGATGCCAGGACAGACAGACACCGCAGGATGCCAGGACAGACAGACACCGGCAGGTTTCGGGGCTCCCATGGCCGAGCAGGACAGGATTTTGGAGCCGCGCAGCCCCGGGCGCAGCTCACGGAGCAGCTCCAGCATCAGCTCGCATTTCCCGGCTGGCAGCCCGGTGGGCACCTGGGCAAATGCCTGCTGTCACAGCCGATTCCTCACGGCAGCAGCCCTGCGAGAAGCTGCTCCATAACCTTTGCGGCGAGCCGGGGGCAGCTGAGCGCTCAGTGCCGCGGCCACAGCCCCCCGGGACGGCACTGAAAGAGATTCCTCCAGCTCGGGGGCCACAGATCACAGAATCATAGAATCACCAGGTTGGAAGAGACCTTCAAGATCATCGAGTCCAACCCATGTCCCAACCCTCAACTAAACTAAACCATGGCACCGAGTGCCACATCCAATCTCCTTTTAAACACGTCCAGGGATGGTGATTCCACCACCTCCCCGGGTAGACCATTCCAATATTTTATCACTCTTTCTGTAAAAAACTTTTTTCTAATATCCAACTTATATTTTCCTTGGCGCAACTTAAGACTGTGTCCTCTTGTTCTGTCAGTTGTTGCCTGGATAAAGAGACCAACCCCCACCTCACTACAACCACCCTTCAAGAAGTTGTAGATTTGTGCTCTCAGGCCAGCCCAGAGTGACCCCCAGCTCCCACACAGTCAGTTATTGACCCCTAACACCGATGGGAAGGGTCAGTGCCCACAGCAGGATGCCGGGAAGGGAATTTGGGGTGGCACATCCCCTGCTCTGATCCCCGAACCCCGCGGTTCCTGCAGGACAGGGAGCTCACACCTGCCAGCAGCTCACATGGGAGCAGTGACAAAGCCGGGCATGAAAACGTCACCCTTGACCCCTGCCATCGATGGGAAGGGTCAGTGTCTGCAGCAGAACACCAGGAAGGGGATTTGGGGTGGCACAGCTCCTGCTCTGACCCCTGCCATCGATGGGAAGGGTCAGTGCCCGCAGTAGGATGTCAGGAGGGGATTTGGGGTGGCACATCTCCTGTTCTGATCCCCGAACCCCGAGGTTCCTGCAGGCTCACCCCTGCCAGCAGCTCGAGGAGAAGCACATGGGAGCGGTGACAAAGCTGGGTGTGCAAATGTCACCCTTGGCAGTGGTTTTGATGGGGGGGAAATCAGCTTTTTCCTTGAATGGAAGAGTCATAAAAAACATTCATGATTGGCTTGGAGTGGGGGAAAGGCAGAGATTTCCCAGCCATCAAAATTCTGTGACACACTTAGCTGTGTATTAAATTGGCTTTAATTGGCTGCTTCTCCCCTGGGTGGGAAACGCAACATTACTTTATGAACTTTTTCCACCCAGAAGTGAAGAATCCCTTTGAAATTGCCATTCTGCTTGTCCAGAGTGCCGTGTGTCACACAGGGAGCTGGTGCCACCTGGTCTCAGTGCCCAGCTGGTGACAACTGTGTCACACTTAGAGCATGGAGCACCTTCCCCTCTCACTTTGCTGCCTCTTTTCCCCTTTTCCCCAGCCTTTTCTGGCAAAGTGAGCCTGCTCATGCTCTTGTCCACACTCAGCAGAGCCTTTCATCTTGTCTTGTTTGAATAAAGTCTCCTCCAAACAAATTGGCTCCTGTTTCCTGTCTCCTCACACAGCTGCTCGTGTGCCCCGGAGAGGTAAACAGTGGAAAAGACAAGGGTTGTGTGTATTAGCCGTGTTATTGGGATGTTTAATGGTGAAAACCCAAACCTTCCTTTCAAGGTTTCTCTAAACTCTTTTTCCACATTAGTCTTTCACTTTATCAGCAGGAAAAAAAAAAAAATAGAGCAAGACATCACTGGCAGTTCTGTACTTTTACACTGCAGAAAATCCAGATTTAGGCAGCAGATCAGACTCCCCACTTCCTTGTGTTCAGGAGGATCTAGGAAGAGGAAAGCACAATATTTCCTTGCTTTTCCCTGGAACTTGCTTCTAATATTGGTGAATGAAGGTGGACAAGGAGCAGAAGGACCAAGCTGTGTGCTGGCAGGGCAGGAAAGGCACAGGGGCACTTCAGTGACCAGGGTAGGACCGGGAAACAAAATATTCCAGGTTCTGCCCTGAGTTTTAAAGAGAATTCTCCCCTCAGCGGTGCTTGGACAGAAGAGGTTGAGGGCAAAGTGTTTTCTGCTTTGCACTCCTCTGTTCCTGTCACGGTGGAGGTGCCCAGGATATATCGATAAAGTGTTGATAGAGAAAAGCACCAAAGGTGAGTTGTCATTACAGTACAGCCAAAACCACTGTTCTGCGGCAACAGTTTGTTCCTTTTGCTCCAAACCTTCAACATACTGGAACATTCAGCAGCTGAATGGGATCAGAGACTGCAATTCCCATTTGTCCCCGTCAGCAAGGTGAGCACCCAACCCTCCTGTGTCCCCAAATTCTGCTTTCCGCAGGGCTGAGCAGCCCTGGCAGAGCTCGGCTGTCCCCAGCCCTGCTCCCATCTCCTGGAGCTCTCTCCAAACCCTCCTGTGTCCCCAAATTCCACTTTCTGCAGGGCTGAGCAGCCCTGGCAGAGCTCGGCTGTCCCCAGCCCTGCTCCCATCTCCTGGAGCTCTCTCCAAACCCTCCTGTGTCCCCAAATTCCACTTTCTGCAGGGCTGAGCAGCCCTGGCAGAGCTCGGCTGTCCCCAGCCCTGCTCCCATCTCCTGGAGCTCTCTCCAAACCCTCTGCCCACCCCACAGAGACACAAATGGCCAGAGCAGATGTGCAGGGGGACAATCCCAGCACACCCAAACCCCACCACGATCCTACAGATAAAACCTCTGCTGGCAGCAATCCTCGGGGCCAATTCCCCAATTGCTCAGCAGCTGTACAGATGTTGTGTTTCAGATCCCCAAACATCCATCCCGGTTCATGTTCCACACCTGGCAAGCTCCAGCTGGGCTCTCCCTGCCCTAAAGTTCTCCAGAGCTTTCCAAAATCCTGTCCTGCTGTCCCCAGCCCCTCAAATCGCTCATCCCCTGGTGCTCAGCTCCTCCCAGGGACCCCGAGCCCTCCCATTCTACACCTGCAGCCAGGTCCCAGCACAGCCTGGAATTCCCAGTCCATGTCCCGAGGGCTGAGCTGGGCCCTGGCAGCAGGACAGGGTGGGCAGGAGCTCTGTCCTCACCCCACAGAGCCCCCGAGGAGCAGAACCGAGCCAGGCTGGGCGAGGAGCCCCTCAGAGCCCCCAGGGCTGCAAACTCTTTCTTTAAAGGCTGTGGCTTTAACAAACAGCTCTCCAGCTCTCCTTCACTCTCCTTTTCTTTTTCCCTCCTCAACAAATCAACCTCTCTCTTTTCTTCCCCTTCTTCCAGCAGCTCCTTCTTCCCTTTTCTTGCTTTCCCCCATCCTTTTCTTGCCTTCCCCCATCCTTTTCTCCCCGACTCGTCCCCGCTCCAACACATCTGTTTCTAATCTTAGCCATCCATTGCAAACAATAACTCCTTTTTATTTGCGAAAGCTGAACGCCGAGTGCCCGAGCAAAGCAACACGGTTAAACAAATTTGACACTCCGCCTGAAACAAAGACATTTTATTCACCTTGTTCCGAGCCCCTCTGGTTTATCCCTGAAAACGCTGCCCTCTGTAAACAGGAAACATTTCCAAATGAGGCTCTTGAACCACCACTTTTTAAATTAATCCAGCTATTCAGAATATCAACCTGCTCGTAAAGCGGCCAGGAAAGGATCGGAACTCAAAATTACAGTTTTCCACAAAAGTTTTCTCCTTGCAAACCGCCTTTTCTCCAACTCACCAGCCACGAATTTCAGCCACACGGAGCGGGCTCGTGGAAGTTTGATTAAATAAAAACCCAAACAGCACCAAAAAAGCCAACCTACCTAAAAGGAGGATTGAAAATGCAGACATTCCGTCTCCCAGCAAGAGGGACTTTTCCTCCCTTTTCCTTCCCTTCTCCCAGGAACGGCAGGCAGACCTGCCCAGGATTCAAAGGAACGCCTCTGGAATGCACCGAGCGTAATTGCATCCATGTGCCAGAAAAATCACCAACTTCACTCTTTCTCCCCTCCTGCTATTCATCTCCTGCTCCATCTTCCATCCAGATCCGGCCGCGGCTTTTCGGGATCTCTGCGGATTTGGGGCCCTGGGAGTTTCTGGGAGAGGAGAGCGAGGGCTTCGCATCCACGGCAGCGCAGAATTTTCCTGTCTGGGAAGGAGAGAGGCAGGGGGAAAACACTGTGCTCAATGTTCACCACATGGCTGCCTCCCACTAGAGCCCCTCCCTGCCATCAGCTGGGATTAATAGCGAGGAACAGTCATGTGGGTGAGGTAGGGCAAAAAAATCGAGCAGGGAGATGGGTATTTAAGAGAGGAATGAGGATTTCTCGAGTGGCAAAACAGTTAAGTTGGGAGGCAGCAAAAAAAAAAAAAAAAAAAAAAAAAAAAAAAAAAAGAAAAGAAAAATCCGGCGTGGAAAAAAAAATCAGATTCGTCACTCAGGGGTTGGAGGGAGACTCTTGGAAAAAGGGGATGATAAACACAATCCCGTGTAGACATTCGCTTTGGGCTCTTTTCTACACTGGAAATTGGAGATTTCAGGCTTACCGGAACTCCTGCTCTGCCTGCTTGCTGGTTTTTTTCTTGAGTTTTTAGGAGAGAAAGAAATCTGTAAAAACTGATTTAATTTCACATTGTAGCTGTGTTTTACCGATGAGGGAAAAGCCCAATCAAGCAGAAATTGGTGCAAGTTTTAGCTCCCTCCCAAAGGGCATTTTAAGGCACACAGAGAGACCTTTTAATCCCATTTCAGCTTCACCCTCGTGCAAGGCAGCGAATTTTTAAAATCACCTCAGGTACCCCACAAAGAAATGCCCATCACACACAGCAGAAGGGAAATCGAGCAGATTTACCCACCTTGGTGCCGAGGGAAACACAGAACAGAAATTCTTCCCCTTGGAACAGTTACGAAAGTGTTTGCAAAGCCTGAAGGAAAAAAACAAACCATGGGCAAGGCTGCCAGCCTGTGGTTTGGGATATCACACTCCACTTTTTCAAGCTTTTTCTCATCTCCCTGTCTAGCTCTACCTCCACACAATTCCTCTGTACTTTCCCCATAAAATCAGGGGTAAAATGCTGCTCTCCCTCTCCTGGGATGGAAACAAAGCCTGGCTCGGTGATCCCTGCAGCTCAGGATATTCTATGTTTTATGAAATACAGAAATATTCATGAAGCCCTCAGTGGGGCACAGCTCCTGGAAGCTCTGTAGGAATTTGGTACCTTTAGGGTTCGTGACACGCAGGCATTTATGGGAAGACAACAAACAGTGCTGAGCTGGCCAGAATCAAACCCTGCATGCAGAGAGAATCGCAGGGATGAAAATGATCCTTCTCACCCAATTTCATTAAAGTTTTATTTGCCCCTCCCAGCCTTAGATGGAGACAAGAGCAGCAGTGGCTCCTCCTCTCCAGAACTGATTTTCTCTCTGGATCCCAATGTTTTAAACAGCACATCCATCTAACATCGATTGATTATCCAAATTCTATATTTTTCAGGTGAATATCTCAGCTCCTGCAGAGCAGCTCTGCCCATCCCATGGACCCAAACCCTCCAGAACTTTTCCCCACACACCTGACCAAACCTGCTGCTGGTTCCACCCAAAAACAAACCTAAAACCCCCCTTGATTCTCAGTGCAGGCCACGAATCAATGGAGAAAAATTCATTTAGTGCCTGGCCCAAGGCAGGCAGCACCGAGCTTGTCTCTCCGCATTACAAGAGTGACAGGAGATGTCCTGGGCCCTGCTGTGAATTCCCAGCTCCCGATGGTTCAGAGGGATCCATTCCTCACCGCGGGGATGGGGAGGAGCCCTGGCACCTGCTCTGCCCCAGCCCCAGGAGCTGGGGATGGAGCCCAAAATCTCCTCTGCTCCATCCCACACCGTGCCCAGCCTGCCCCCACATCCCCTCCTCCCCTGGCAGGGATTTCCCTTTGGGTTTTGGGCTCTGCAGCAGTTCCGTGAGGGCTGTGGGTGTTGGAAAATATACCAATTTAAAAATTTTGTATAACTTTTAACTTTTTATTTTTGTCTCTCTAGTTGGGCTTGACTTGACTTTGCTTTGGGGAGGGGAATTTTCTTTAGTTGATTTAGGAGATCCAGCATCACTCTAAGGAGATGGGCTCAGCACAGGGACAGAGTGGAGCAGCCCAAAGATCCCCAGAGAGATCAAAACCATCCACGGAACATGAACGGAACATCGGTGGCCATCTCCAAACATCCACCCCAGAGCACCTCGGACACAGCTGGAGACATCTCCCCGGAAAGGACTGATGAGAAAATTGAACAATGAAGATCTAATTTACATCGGAGGTGAGGGGATTTGGATCCAATGGGAAACTGAACACTGAGGGTTGCTCAGCTCTGGACCAATGAACTTTGAAACAATGCATCTCTGTGGGTTTTGACTGTATAAAATTTGGGGGAAATCCTGTAAAATTCGTGTGTCATGGAATGATTCTCTCTGCACCCCCGGGCTGTGTGTGGATGAGATGATTTCTGTGGCACACCCTGGCCAGAACAACATCCTGGCCAGAAAATAAAGCAATGCCTTGACTCTCTAACATTAAAAGTGTTGTTGGAGGGTTTTTGTTTTTTCCACAGATTTGGTGACATGGGGACACAGACAGAGGAGCCACTCTGTCCTCTCTGCTTGGGGGAAGAGCTCCTCTCTGCAGCAGAGATTTGTTTTCCAGGAGGGGCAATTCCTTCCAGGATGTCTGTGCATGCTGAACCCAGCACGGGACATGGGTCAGGAATTCCCACCGGGGAGAGCAGGGAACGAGAATCTGAAATGTTGGAGATAAGCATTAAAAAAATTTGTAAAAAACCTTGATAAACTGAGATATCTTTTCAGTATTTCAGAGTATTTCCTATACTGCTGCTGACAGACCCCAACTCTGAAGTTCAGATTAGAACATTTGTAGAAATCCTCTTGGGCCTCAGGGCAGTTTTTGTGGTGCTGCCTCAGTTTCAGCCCCTTGACATTTGGATGATCAAACCTTTCAGAAAACACACTCCCATCAATCTTAAAAAATCCCGCATCCCAGGAGCCTGCCCCATACCCTTTAACTTGGTTTTATACCTCAATAAGCACGTGGGGAACTCTTTCTCTATTTCCTACTGATTTTTTTGGGCATCAATTTATTCCTCTCACCTTGCGTATCAACTGATCTCGCACTGTTTAAATTGATAAATTTAACAATTTAACAGCTTATTGATAAATTCAGTGAAAGAACAAAATTCATTCATCACTTTGAATTTGTATCTCTTGAGCAAAAGCCCTTTCTGTTCTGTTTTTGGGTTTGCAACTGAAAAAAACCACCAAAAACACATACAAAAAAATGCCAAAAAACCAAGCAAAACAGAAAAAAAACCCAAATGACACAAATAAACCTCAGAACAGACAACAAAAAAAGTTAGGGGAGAAAATAAAACCCTTCACACACATTTCTTTTCACAATCAGGCACTGGAGGAAAGGCTGCTTTATCCTGCACTGGGACCCAGACTTTGCCTTGTAGAGCAGCTGTTGTTCAAGGAGCTCTCCTGCCCCAGCCAGGCTTCAATAATTGATTATAAAAGCACAATTAGTCATTTAGTATCAGTGAGAAAATCTGCCTTCAATGAGGCTCAGCACTCATAGTGTCAGTAAATGTATTTGAGAAAAAAAAGAACTAAAAAGTCTTTTAAAGCTCCAGCTCAGAGCCTCAGTCCACACAGCCCCAATGTTTATTTTTGTTTGTTTTAGGGGAAAACACCCCTATTATTTTTTTATGGTTTTATTTTCCTATGTGAGGCTGGAACTCTCCTCAGCAGAGTAAAAGTAAATAGTTCCTCACACACAGAAAGAGAATTTTCAATCTCCTGGCTTCATGCTGATGCTTCAAAACCAAAAAACTGAGCATGAACCACTCACAATGAATTAATGTGCGAGTCATTTCTAGAATTAATAATAATTTCTAGAATTAATACTAGAAACAAACCAGGTTAAAGCCTACAAGTTTTGATTGTCATCGCCATAAAACCTTTAAATATTTTTACAACACAAGACCTTTGTTTACAAGAGCAAGAACACTCCTGAGAAGAAAACATCACCAGCTGATCTAAAAAATGCACCAAGGCATCGTAACCAAATAATAATTTCCCTTCATCTTCAAGTTTCAGGCCCTAATTATAAGAAAAAGATGTGAATTTTTGGTGTGGAGTACAGGGGATTGAATAGGGAGGGTCGGGGGAGAAGTGGCAAAGTTATGGCAGAAAAAGTTCAATGGCTTGTCAGCTTGAAGGTTTGAATTCTTTTATTAATTCATTCATTATTGTATATGTGATAACAATAGAAAATATTGGAGGAAAAGCTGAATAGCTAGGAAGAAGTAGTTATGTGAAAGTATTTATGTGAAAGTAATGGCTGAGAAAAAGGCAAATTATTTGCCTCTTTTACTGCAGGGGAAGTAAAAACCTTGGATTTTTTGGTACTCTGGAATTACTTTGTTCCAAGTGTAGTTTTTATGTATTGGGGAAGGGTTTGAGTGCATAAATTTGACTTTATTGAGAGTAAAACACAGCAAAACACAGAAAGAAAGATGCTGAAGAAGGATTGAGACTGCGGAGGTGTCACTGTGCCTAAACCTCAGCTGGGGGAGCTTTGGGTGACTTTTCCTTTTTTTGAGATTTTGAATAGGAACGGCTGAATTCTGCTGCTGCTCCTTGAGCTTCGTGCTGGGGACGTGAGGAGGACAAAGCTCTGCTCTGGGATCTGCCTGTGAAATTCCCTTTTTGGGTATTTCTCTGAACGAGGGTGGATTTGTCTCTCAGCACTTTGGGACTGAGGGATGGCCCCGAGACTTCCTGCAGCTCCTGTCACCGACCTGCTCTGTGAAACTCAGCCCTGGCAGCTTCTATTTCCTTTTTCCTTCCTTTCACCTGCCACAGGAGTTGTTCATAGAGGAACTGTCAGTGTGGAGCCTCTTTTTGTATTTTTATTGGAATTTTATTTGTATTGGAATTGGAATTGGAATTGGAATTGGAATTGNTTATATTTATATTATTTTTATATTTATATTATTTTTATATTTATATTATTTTTATATTTATATTATTTTTATATTTATATTATGGAGTGTCTCTATCTTTAATACAACACAGCTAAGAAAGCTCAGCCCGAGGGTTGCCTTCACTCCATAGATATTTATTTCCTAAAATAATAAAGGTTAATAAAGTCTGATCTGCAGAAAAAAATGAGACTTTTTTTTTTTTTTTTTTTTTTTTAACCCAAAAAAAAA
>VZRL01000943.1:273276-292557 GCA_013397895.1 Origma solitaria | reverse complement strand
TTTAACCCTAACAAACAAATATTTAAACATTTTTAAATGAAAGCACTGAAGGCAAAGAGTGAACTTTGAGTTTTCTGTTCAGGATTAAACAAACGGTCGGATACTTTAAATGCAAATTTAAAGCTTCTTGTGGACAAAATTATAATAATGCTCCAAAATTGCAAGCCATGGTTTGCTTCTGAATGACTTCTAGGTAACTTCTGTCCAATTTCTCCCTTCTGAAGTCTCCTCTGGTAAACCCCAGACTGAATTTTGCATTCCTGACCACTTCCATCACAGGATGAGCTCTGTGGGACACACTTCTGCCGATGGAAAAGTAAATCCTTTGCTTTGGGTAACAGAATGGCAAATGCTTTGGTGAACAAATTATTTTACTCTTAGTGGTAGAACACATTGTTTAGAAGTGATGACCTTGGGAAGAAGCACCTTTAAAAAAATGAAATGCGAGGGAGGGAAGGAACGCTTTATGAATGTTTTATCAATGTCCTGAGCCCCACTCTGGTTTTCTCAGCTTTTTCACTTATTCAGTTGTTTCTCTTGTGTTTCTCACTGATTCAGCCTCAGGGAAGGGCAGAGGAGGATCCGGGAGGTGATTTCTGTGGGAATGGCCACTGTGGGATCTCCACATCTCTCATCCCTCTGCTCTCCCTGTGTTTAATTGTGCCACCACTGTCCCTGTTCCATTTAATTACTGCAAACGGTGGTTCGGAGTCCTGGTGCACCAAGAAATAATGGAAGACAACTCTGTGTAGGTGACTTGAGGCATTTCTTTTAAGATTTCACTAAGTCACTAAGATTTTTGGGGTGCCTGACGCAGTGAAATTTGAGTTTTAATGAGGGCAGCCACAAACGCGAGGCCTCCAGGCTGTGTGAAACCATTACAAAATCCTGATTTTTAACGAATTTGGGCGTCCATATGCTTCAAGAATCGCTGGAGCTCCTGCAGGGGCCTGGCCACACTTCCATGAGCAGAGATGTTGTTGTACACTCATGCATAGCTGAGCTACATAATCCCAAAGCTCCTGTGCTGCAGCTCGCTCCAGGCAATGTCCTGCGAGGTTATGTTTAAATCATGCCATCTGAGGCAATCATTTAATGTATATTACTAATTTAATGTGAGCCTGGAGGAGTGAGGGTTCCCAGACCTGCTCTTTCAGCTCCTGTTAGGATGCTGGGGTGGTCACCGGGGCTGTGACACCGAATCTGGGTGGCTGAGGGACACTTGGGGAGCTTCCTGCTCGCTGGCCAAACCTTTCCTGACAGCCCCAGTGGCACCGATCAAAGCCTTTTAAACCCAGAGGACACAGGAGGAGAGAGAGGGAATCTTGAGTGAGGGCCATGGGAACCTGGGATGACGCTTAGGAGTTTCCTTTAGAGCTCTGCCTGTGTTTCAGGGCTGGATAACATTCCGAAATTCTGAAATTAATTCTGAAATTCTGAAATTAATTCTGAAATTCTGAAATTAATTCTGAAATTCTGAAATTAATTCTGAAGTTCTGAAATTCTGAAATTAATTCAGAAATTCAGAAATTCTGAAATTAATTCTGAAATTCTGAAATTCTGCCCTGTCCCTCAGAAGAGGGGGAAAAGTGGTGAGTCCTTGGGATTTTAGTTTCTGTATTTTTCATGTGTCTGCAATCCTGTGATTCTCTAGTGTATAACTCTGCACTCCACACAGGTGCTGAGCTGCTGTTCTCTCCTTTTTAGACAAAACAATTCCTCTCTAAGCCCCAAACTCAAGCACACCTCACTGTCTCAGGCCCCAAGATATGTAAACAGCAGTGAATTGGGGGAGCAGACTTGGAGTGATTGACTTCATTACCTGGAGCTGTAATTGGAGGATTAACCCCAGATATGCAAATGGACAGAATTTACGAAGTATGAAAAACTCATGATCATTGTCCATTTTGGGTGCAGCCCCTGGGTGGGCTGTGACTGCCCTGAATGCACCTGAAGGCCCTTCAGTAAATTTATCTGCTTTTTATTCTCTTAACTCTGTCCAGCTTGTGTTTTAGGTGAGCCCATCCAGGCATCAGTGGAATAAAAAGGCAGGAAATGCTTTTTCTCTTCCCTCATGCTCTTGTGTTCTTCTCCGTTGTCTCAGCAAATTTTTTGGGCATCAGAGGCAGCCTGGAAAAGCCAGGACTGTCCTGGTTCTTAGGAATTATAGGAATACTGGGATAGCTGCTCAGGCCAGGGCAGCAGTGGCAATTCCTGTGCTCCCAAGGCATCTGTGTCCCAGGAGGAAGGATTGGAGCAGAGCTGAGCCCAGCAGGCTCCTGGGGTTTAACAGCAAAGTTATGGCAGGAAAAATGAAATGGCTTGTCAGCTTGAAGGTTTGAATTCTTTTATTAATTTATTCATTATTGTATATGTGATAATAATAAGAAAAGTTGGAGGAAAAGCTGAATAAACTAGCTAGGAAGAGGTATTTATGTGAAAGTATTTATGTGAAAGTAATGGCTGAGAAAAAGGCATATGATTTGCTTCTTTAACTGCAGGGGAAGTAAAAACCTCTGGAATTACTTTGTTCCAAGTGCGGTTTTTCTGTGTCGGGGAAGGGTTTGAGTGCATAAACTTGACTTTATTGAGAGTAAAATACAGCACAACATAGAAAGAAGGATGCTGAAAAGGATTGAGTGAGATTGCAGAGGTTCCACAGGATCTGTTTTTCTCCTCACCTCCTCTCGGGCACTGGAGCCAGGCTCCTGCTGGGATTTTCCTGTAGGATCAGTGAGTTGGACTGATCCATTCATGTTCTGGAGGAATCCTATTCCCTCTTTTCGCTTCTCTGATGAATCACCTCAGGAGTTCCTTTTCTTCCTTCCACCTCCTGTGGCCATTCCTGGGAGGTGCCACAGATCCAAGGGTTTGGAAATGCCCTTCCCATGTTTGAATTAACCATGGTATTAAATGAAGAACATTTCTCCAAGGTCTCCCTGGCTGCTGGAACCTGATTTCTGTGGATTAAGAGGAGTTTAGTCAGAGCTCACAGATGAGAGGAGTTTTCTGCTGTTTCTTGGCAGACAAATGACAGCAGCCCAGCATCTCAAAGGAAACCAATTTTCATGGTCCCAGCAGAAAGGAGAGAGGCGGAAGGATCTCCTTCCCCTGAGCATGGAAATATTCATGAGGATGTTGAGATTGCTCGACCAGAGTGAGAGCACTCCATCAATAAATGAAGAGCATCGGTATCTCCTGGCATTAGTGAGGGAAGAATGACATCTCTTTTGCTTTTATTTCCTTCTATTTTGGAGCATTCAAGTTATAATATTCAGCTCCAGATGGCACTTGGAGCACGGTCCTGGTAAAAAAAGGAACTTTGTGTTGCGCTGAAGGAATCCATTAAGCTGAGAGGGGAATGAGCGGCTGTGCCCTGAGCCCTCTCCATGGGCACTGCCGTGCCTGAGACAGGGAATCCAGGGTTGGACAGGTCCTGGAGGGACGTTAGGGTCCCAATCCATCCGGGGCTGGACAGGTCCTGGAAGGATGTGAGGATCCCAATCCATGCAGGCTGGACAGGTCCTGGAAGGATGTGAGGATCCCAATCCATGCAGGCTGGACAAGTCCTGGAAGGATGTGAGGATCCCAATCCATGCAGGCTGGACAGGTCCTGGAAGGATGTGAGGATCCCAATCCATGCAGGCTGGACAAGTCCTGGAAGGATGTGAGGATCTCAATCCATGCAGGCTGGACAGGTCCTGGAAGGATGTGAGGATCTCAATCCACCCCGGGTTGGACAGGTCCTGGAAGGATGTGAGGATCTCAAACCATCCGGGGCTGGACAGGTCCTGGAGGGACACAAGGATCCCAGTCCATCCAGGGTTGGACAGGTCCTGGAGGGATATGAGGAATGCAGGCTCCCCAGGGAAGCAGAGTGAGGTTTGGGTCCTACAGGTACACAGAAATCCTGTTCTCCTCCAGCTCCTGCAATGAGCTGGATGTTCTTGAGAAGGAATTGCAGAGGGGACAGGAGAATCCCACCAGGACTTGACTAAAAACCTCAGAAATCCTGTTCTGTTCTCCTCCGGCTCCCACATTGAGCTGGAATTCTTACTCACAGTCATTCTTACTGTAAGTGTCATTCTCACTGTAAGAATGCCCCACTCCTGCCCAGGAGAATCCCACCAGGATTGGGTCCTGAGCTCCCAAATTCCCAGAAATCCTTTTCTGTTCTCCTCCGGCTCCCAAATTGAGCTGGAATTCTTACTCACAGTCATTCTTACTGTAAGTGTCATTCTCACTGTAAGAATGCCCCACTCCTGCCCAGGAGAATCCCACCAGGATTGGGTCCTGAGCTCCCAAATTCCCAGAAATCCTGTTCTGTTCTCCTCCAGCGCCCAAAATGAGCTGGTGTTGTTCTTGTGCAGGAATTGCAGAGAGCACAGCCTGCCCCACTCCTGCCCAGGAGAATCCCACCAGGATTGGGTCCTGGGCTCCCAAATTCCCAAAATCCGGGCTGTGGGGGCTGTGTGCCGCCCCCGGTGTGGGTTATCCCTGGAAAAGTGGTGCTGAGCTGGAGCTGTGGTGCTGCAGCGGGGGAAGGAGGGCTTTGGCAGGCAGCCTCCTGTTCTGAATGACTTTACCTGGAGGTAATCTTTTCCGCCAGGCTGGCTCTGACATTAAAAATGGAAGAGGCCAGGGACATTTTCCACCCAAAGCTCAATGGAAAGTGGCAGGTGTCAGATTTTTGCAAATTTCTTTCTCTTAACTCAGAGGCTTCTGCTGACAGGGACGTGAAGGCTCCAACCTGGAAATGCTCCAAAACTCGAATTTCTTTTTTTCGCCACCAACTTAAAACACAAAATACTTTTAAAAGGTGGAGGGGAGGGGAGGGGAAAGGACGGAGAGGTCAAAGGTAGGGATGGGAATCGCTCGGCGCGTGGGGGAGAGAAATGTGATTTTTACACCGCGGTCAGGCGGAGAGGCTCAGTGCTGGCACAGCCACCCAGAACACGGAGCCTTTGGCAGAAACACGGAATGGGAGCGGGATTCTCCTTCTCCTGAGCAAGCTGCTCGCCAGGCAGGCCCTTGGGCTCAGCCCTGGGGGTTAGCAGCTGCACCTCCCGTGTTTGCCGGACTCCAGCTCGCGTGTTCTGTGTGAGCGATGCTCGGTGTCATGCTCTGCCCCCAGATGAGGAACAGATGCTGCAGGAAAGCAGATCCCAAATTTAGGTGACTCATTTCCTGCTCCCAACTGATACTTGACACATCTGTCCCGGGCAAGGCTCGTGTCTTTTGTCACGGCAATAAATCTCAGGGAATTAATCAGCCCTGCAAAGGATGACTTGGATGAGATGGAGTCTTTTAGGACTTCAGGCATGGGCTGAAGATAATCCGCTTTAACCAGTTGCGGGGGGAAAGTTCTTCACGCTGCTGTGATTGCGGAGTTTGGGTTGTGAATGGGGAATTCCTGCGGGAATGTCCCCATTAGCTGCTGTTCAAAGCAGGTCAGGCTGCGCACGGCGCTCAGGCAGCCGCGTGGAAAGAGAGGCTGAATTCCCACCTGGGATTGAAATTGTGGAAAGAGAGGCTGAATTCCCACCTGGGATTGAAATTGTGGAAAGAGAGGCTGAATTCCACCTGGGATTGTGGGAAGAGAGGCTGAATTCCCACCTGGGACTGAAATTGTGGAAAGAGAGGCTGAATTCCCACCTGGGATTGAAATTGTGGAGAGGCTGAGTTCCCACCTGGAACTGAGACTGTGGAACCAATAGCTGAATTCCTACCTGGGATTGAAATTGGGGAATGAATGGCTGAATTCCCACCTGGAATTTAAAGTCTGGAAAGAGAGGCTGAATTCCCTTTTGGAATTGAAAGTGTGGAAATGAATTCCCACCTGGAATTGAGAGTGTGGAAAGAGAGGCTGAATTCCCACCTGGGAGGGATGGTCCTTCCCTCTGCAGCTCCCACCAGTGCTGCCTTGGAGGAATAAAATCAAACCCTGAGCCTTTGATTAAAGAGATGCACGAACCTGAGATGTAATCTGGAATTTTCCTGCCGCCACGGGTAGGAGACTTCCCGTGTATTGATCACTTGGAGGAAGATGCTCTGCTTAGTAGTTCACAGCTAATTTGTGTACAGTGAGAGAGAAAAAAGAGAAGAGAAAAAAATTTTCAAGAGAAAAAAATCTCGAAAAAATCTTTTGAAAAAAAATAAACAGTTTTTACTGGACGGTGCTGGGGAAATGAAAGACAAACCTGATCTGGTCTATTCATGACAAATCTCTGGCTCAGTTTTTTATCTGCCACCCCACGCCAGGGCTGCTGTGGAATTGCACAGAGCATAAACAGTGCTGGGCTTTAATGTGAGTCACTGTGCGCTCATCACTCTGCTTTAGACACCGTGGCCTCCCAAGCTCTGCTGTGAGCGAGGATCAAACATTCCTGAGCACAACAGAGTCCCCTGAACCACCTCAGAGTGTGGTTTTGTGCTCTGAGCTGCATTATTCCTGTGCTTAGACATCTTTACACACTGTGTGGAACAGCACCCCCACGATCTGGGATTTTCTGATCATAGAAATCGCTCCTTTAGCCCCAGCCTATGTACAAATTTGAGCTTTGCATGTTCTTTCAGTATGTAGCGCTGAATTATTTATGACTGACCTTCAAAAAGTAAAGGGAAGAAAAAAAAAAAGGGAAAAGGCGGTTAATGGAGATGCTTTAAAAATGTAAATATCTTTCCCGAGAACATTGTGTGTCTCTTTGGAGCTGGAGACAAAATAACATGTCTGGGAGATGATAAAGCAAAAAAGCTCTCGGGGAGATAAATTGTAGGAACTTGTGCCCTGCTGTCTCTGAGCAGGGGAGGCTGGGTGGTCTCACCCGGGGGAAGCAAAGTTCTGGCACTGTAAAATGTGCAGATGGAGCTCTTCTCCAGTGCTGGATCCCATTCCTCACAGAGAGAGGGAAAACAGGGAGAAAATTCACCAAGGAGTTCTTCTTCTGGGAGAAAATCGCTGATATTGCTGTAGATAGGTGAGGAGGTTTTACTGACAGATGTTTGCCTGACATTAACATTAACCTGGAGTTTAAATTGAAATTATTTGGCCTTTGGGAAAAAAAAAAAAAAAAAGAAAAAAAAAAAGGAGTATTAACATCAACTTTTTTGTCACATTTACTTGGCTGTTCTGACTCTCAGTCACACTGGATGAGTTCTGGTTTGGTCAAAAGATGGATTTGATGATCCTGGAGGTCTTTTCCAGCCTTGGATGAGCTTTTCCTGCACCTCCACCCTCAGTTTGGAGGTGGATTTTGTTCCATTCCCTGAGTAACTGAAGTTATGAATCCTCTGATTTTCCAAAGGGAAGGAGAGTCAGAGTTTACTTTGGGTCCCATCCACAGCTGGGGCAGAGAAAGGCTGCAAAAAATCAGCTGAGCTTTTGAATATCTCCTGGAAAATGGTGGGGCCTGGCTTTGTCCTTCTGCTGAGACAGCTTCCTCCTGTCCAGGTGATAATAAATATAATAAAATCTTCTCTTCGGCTTGATATTAAATGCAATAGAATCTTGTCTTTTTTGTGATAATAAATGAAAAAAAAGTGCGATAATAAATTAAATAAAATGAAATAAATGGAATAAAATCTTCTCTTCGGTGTGATATTAAATGCAATAAAATCTTCTCTTTTGTGTGATAATAAATGAAATAAAATTAAACAAATTACATAAAATCTTCTCTTTGGTGTGATATTAAATGCAATAAAATCTTCTCTTTTGTGTGATAATAAATGAAATAAATGAAATAAAATCTTCTCTTTTGTGTGATAATAAATGAAATAAAATCTCTTTTATGTAATAATAAATGAAATAAATGTGTGATAATAAATGAAATAAAATGAAATAAATGAAATAAAATCTTCTCTTTTGTGTGATAATAAATAAAATAAAATCTTCTCTTTTGTGTGATATTAAATGCAATAAAATCTTCCCTTTTGTGTGATAATAAATGTAATAAAATCTCTTTTGTGCGGGTCACTCTTTCTGTCCCTGCCCTGTATTTTCTTCAGCCACTCCCACGTGAAAGCTTCGCTGGTGCTGAAGTGCTGAGATGGAGCAGGAGGGATGGAGCAGCAAACATCCCTCATTTTTGGGAATCACAGAGAGCTGAGGCAGAGCCCCAGCCCTGCTCTGCCGCGGTCAGGGATTTGTGCTTTTCTGGTGACGGATGCCCTGAGAGCAGGCGCTCCCTCCGAGCTGTGCAGTGACAGCTCCGCAGCCCTCGGTTCGTCCATTCCTGAAGAATTTGGCAGCAGATCTGACAGGACCTCTCTGCACGGATTGGATATCTGAGGGGCAGCGAGAGGTGGGAGTTGTGTGACCCAGGAGGGAGGCAGGGAATGATCTCAAATGCTGATCAAAATCGGGATGTTAATCAAACCAGCCTCAATGTGCCTCAAATTTGGGTTTCTCGATGTTCCTTGGGTCCTTTGGACTTTTTGAATGAAGCTCCACACTCTGCTGAACACAACTAAAAGCCTTTTAAAAGGGAAAAAGTGTTCCAGCCAGACCTGCAGATGGTTACAGATCATCTGCCACGTCCTGTGGCTTTTTCGGCGTCTGACCACGAAAAGGAAAGGAAAATGCTGCTTCATGAATAATTGACAGGTCGTGCTCGGCTAGGATTAGTGCCTCTCACGGGGCAAACGCTGTTTTCTGGAGCCTCTGTCGCAATCTTGGCTTCTGGATGGTAATTTTTATAAGTTGCAGGGTCAGAAGGAGGAGCAGTGAAGAACCAAACACTCTGCCCACATTACTGAAGGAGCTGGGCTGTTCTAAGGAAAGGTAGAAGAGAGAAAATTGCTTTTTCCTTCCAGAATTTCTCGTGAGCAGATCATGAATTTGAGAACTGCAGTGGAAGGCGACCACTGCTGTATCATCAGTTCCATGCTGGGCTATATCACCTGAGAATATTCTCAGGTTCTGCTCCTTGTGTTAATCAGAATTCCCAGTTTTCACAAGTTAATCCTCTAATCTTGACCAGAGGGAAAGGCCTTCCCCCATTTTATTTTACTGAACACGGGAACGGAACTCCAAGCTGCTTTCTCCAGCTGTGCCTTGGCATGAACTCACTTTTGCTTTTCTCATCTGCCTGATGAGAGAGGACAGGTAATTCCTGGGAGAAGGGATAATCCTCTCTTGGAACAGCTTTTTGGCCTGGCCGGGGACTCTTTTCCACAGGAGCTCAGGGGAAATCTGCTCCCAAACTGGGAAATGATGGGGAGGGGAAACGAGGAGGAGTTCACAGCCTGCCTCGCAATCCGGGGAAGGACAGGAGCCGAGGCAAGCCTTTCGCTTGGAAAAAGAGAAATTCGACGCAGATGGGAAAAATCTAAGCGGATTTTGGGGCTGTTTTTGCCATTCCTCTCGAAGGAAAGCTCCCCCAGCAACTTTCCAAGGGCTCTGCCATCCGTGTGTGTGCCCAGCCCCGCCTGCGGCGCGTGGGATTTCTCTGATGGTTTCCCCTCGGCTGGAAAGGTGCTCGTGGTGGTTTGGGAATGCAACCCACTCCCGGTCCGTGTTTTGCACAGCCAAGTAGAAAATGTCACCTTGTTTCAGATTCTCCCCTGTCACATCGATTCCGGCGGGCCTGGAGAAGGGCAGGGTGATCTGCAGCGGCACAACCTCAGCATTCCTGCGGCTCTTGTGCTCTGCGGGAAACCCTTGGAATGTTCAGCCTGGCTGGGAATATCCAATGGGGTTGAAAGGAAATAAGGCCATTTATTATTTCAACTTCTCAGTTGTTAATTAGGGAGAAATTCTCTTTTCCTGTTAGGGGAAAATATAATTATTTTTTAATATTTTCAAAATTCTCAATTATTTTCTATCTCAATTATTTTCGATCTCAATGATTTTCAATCTCAATTATTTTCAGTAAAGTATTTTCAATGTTGAAAATTATTGCTGAATAAATCACCCTATGCTCAGACAAACGAGGTGAAAACCAGGACTGATTTTAACAAACTTTGACCTCAGCTGAAGGTTTGAAGATAAGGTTGATTCAAAGGTTGAATCAACATGATTGGGCTTCAATGGGATGTGTCTTCCTTTGAATCTAGATGTTAATTAGCTGGACTTAATGTAGGCTTTTTAATTTACTCCTTCTCTGTTAATTTGCAACAGGGACAGTTTTCTTTCCATTAGATACCTGCTGTAAATGGTTTGTGGGCGTTGACATCGTCAAGCCGCCGCTGAGAGGGGAAGAAAAATGTTATTATTTCGCCGAATGGAAACACGACATTTCCCAGCAATCGGACAGAGAAAATGGGAGCATATTTATCATTTGGAGGGGAAATGGGCAAAAATCTCAGCCTTGGAACAAGGGACAGGAAGATGGAAGGCAGTGGCCTATTCCAGTCATTAAATATTGAGGCAGATGTCAAAAGCAATGGAAGTGATGCGAGCGCCGCTGTTGATGTTATTGTTATGAAAATTAGGGCTGCGGAGGAGATGCACAACGAGCCCAGAGCTCTGGGGCACGGCAGGCACAGGTTTATTAGAGCCGGGCCCAGGCAGCAGCTGCTGCTCGAAATAAAGATATCTATTATGGATAGAGGCTGCTCCTGTCCCTCCGAGGGGTTCGGGGTGGAATCTGATTTTCAGCACAGCTCTGCTGACGGGAGGTGCTCAGCACAGGCAGAACAGAACCTGACTGTGTGTTTCCCTGGCTGGAGGGACAAAGTGGCATTTAAAAGCTGTTCTGGCGCAGGAAAAAGCAGACCCCAACTTCAGCCAGAGCTCAGGGGCCGCTGGTTAATGGATTATGAAATAATGAATTCCTGAGCTGTTATTCTTTTAGTAACGGTGCCACCTCGTGGGCTCGGGCAGCAGGAAGGGATGAGGCTGAGATGCAGGGATGCTCCCAGCGCTTTAATTCCCATTTCACAGCCTCTCCTTGCAACGATTTCCTCGTTAACAATTATTTTTCACCCTCCCTTGCTTCTTTCCAACTTCTGCAGCAAGAGAAAGTCTATTTGGGAGATTTTAATTTGCGCTTTTCAAAAGCAACTCCATCAAATCCATATCAAAGAAATACAAAGCCAACTGTAGCTTATTAGTTGAAAATTTTAATAACAGCGACTTCCTGAGCGCTGGGTCTTTGCTGAAGATTTCAAAGGGCTTTTAAACTCCATTAATCAATGTAGTTAAATCTGAAACAGATAAAAAACGAGGCATGGAGAAGTAGCTACTTGATATTTCCAACATCTGGGTCTGCCCTGAAACACTTTCACTCCCCAGGATTGATGAGATGCCTTTGAAAAATGAAATAATTCGATTTTTCCGTGCTGTTCTTAAAAAAAAAATCAGTTTGTGACAAGGATGAATATATCTTTCCTCATTCTAATGAAAATATCTGGCACAAGTAACTCCTCCGAGCCCCTCTGCATTGATAAACCTCAATAGAGTGGTGGGAGAAGTAAAACCTCGTTTTTCAGATGTCTTTTTCTTTTTTTTTTTAATTTTTTTTTTTTGTTTGGGGTTTTTGAGGGGTTTTTTTGGTGGGTTTTTTGTTTGATTTTTTTTTAGGGGAGTTTTAGTTGGTTGGTTTATTGGAGGTTATTTAGTGGTTTTATTTTTGGGGTTTTTGGGTGTATTTTGGTTTTTGGTTTTTTTTTGTTTTGGTTTGGTTTTTTTAATTATTTTCTGGTGTGTTTTTTAGCTGTCATTTTGGGGTTTTTTAGCAGGTTTTTTTTGGGTTTTTTTTAGGATTCTGTGTGTTTTTTTCCATTTCCCTGCAGCACAGCCTGCTTCTGGAAGGAAAAACCAAAACCTTTCCTTTTTCCCCAAACACTGCCAGAACCTCACAAAAAAACCCTTAAATACAACAGAGTGGGAGGAAAAAATAGAAATACCTTCTTATTATTCCCTGCTGCCATGGAAATCCTGAATTTCCCTGTCCCAGGGAGCCTGGGGGTGCCTCCAAACAGAATCCCTCTGCTGTGATTGCCCTGAAATGTGGGATTGGCCCTGCCTGGGGAGGAAAATCCCACTGGAAAATGCTCTTGGTGCAGGAAATAGCAGAGCCGAGGGGTGGGAAGGGCAAATCCAGGGGGATTTGGTGTCTTGGGGAGGTTTGCTCCAGGCTGGAGGGCAGGTGGAGCCTTCCCAGCGGCGTTTGTTCTCAGCTCCACTCAGGGATGCTCTGGGAAGCACAAATCCCTTCAGAGAGGAAAAGTGAGATTTAGAAAGGTTGAATAAGGACAGGACATGGAGTTTTTGTCTCAGCCATGGATGTGCAGCTCTGTGGGACAAGCAATGTCTGCGTGGATGCTGTGAATTCCAGAGGCTCCTGAGCTCCTTGCTTAGCTCTCATCCCTGTTCTGGGGAATCCATGGGGAATCAATGTCTGGAGGGGTTTGCTCCAGGCTGGAGGGCAGGTAGAGCCTTCCCAGTGGGGTTTGTTCTCAGCTCTGCTCAGGGAAGCACAAATCATAGAGGAAAAATGAGATTTAGGAGGGCTCAGGGCCTGAACGAGGACAGGACATGGAGATTTTTTGATGATCCAGGTGTCTGCCCCGTGGATCTGCAGTTCTGTGGGATAAGGAGTGTCTGCATCCATGCTGTGAATTCCAGAGGTTCTCACTCAGGGAAGCTCTGGGAAGCACCAATCACTTCATGGATGAAAAATGAGATTTAGGAGGGCTCAGAGCCTGAATGAGGAAAGGACATGGAGCTTTTGTCTCACCCCGTGGATGTGCAGCTCTGTGGGATAAGGAATGGCTGCATCCATACTGAGAATTCCAGAGGTTCTCACTCAGGGAAGCTCTGGGAGGCAGAAATCACATCATGGATGAAAAAATGAGATTTAGGAGTGCTCAGAGCCTGAATTAGGACAGGATATGGAGATTTTGTCTCACCCCGTGGATGTGCAGCTCTGTGGGATAAGGAATGGCTGCATCCATGCTGGGAATTCCAGAGG
Source organism: Origma solitaria (assembly GCA_013397895.1). Classification (NCBI taxonomy): domain Eukaryota; kingdom Metazoa; phylum Chordata; class Aves; order Passeriformes; family Acanthizidae; genus Origma; species Origma solitaria. Next base: position 279,643 of record VZRL01000943.1, on the reverse strand, counting down.
CTCCTGAGCTCCTTGCTTAGCTCCTCATCCCTGTTTTGGGGAATCCATGGGGGTTTGGTGTCTGCAGGGGAGGTGGAGCCTTCCCAGGGGGGTTTGTTCTCAGCTCCCACAGAGGAAAAATGAGATTTTGGAGGGCTCAGAGCCTGAACGAGGACAGGACATGGAGATTTTGTCTCACTCAGGGATCTGCCCCTTGGATGTGCAGCATTATGGGCATGAGGAATATCTGCATGGATGCTGTAAATTCCAGAGGCTCCCACTCAGAGATGCTCTGGGAAGCACAAATCCCTTCAGAGAGGAAAAATGAGATTCAGGAAGGCTGAATGAGGACAGGACATGGAGTTTTTGTCTCACCAAGGGGTCTGCCCCGTGGATGTGCAGCTCTGTGGGATAAGGAATGTCCGCATGGATGCTGTGAATTCCAGAGGCTCCTGAGCTCCTTGCCTAGCTCTCATCCCCATTTTGGGGAGCGCAGAGCCCGAGGCTGTGCCCTGTCCCAGCAGGTGGAGCCCCTGCCGAGCCTTTCCATCCCCAGCTCTGCTGAACACACAGAAAAATTCCGGGGAGAGTGGCCAGGCAAGGGTCATGGGGCAAGGAGGAAAGGGCAGGGGGTGAAGCTCCCTTTTTGCAGGAGCTGATCCAGGAGATCGGGAATTGCTGCACAGGAGAAGGAGAGAAAAAAGGAATTTGAAGAGCCCTCAAAGTGGTGGTTCTGAGCAGAGCTTGGTGTTCACCCCTGGAATTCAGGGAGAGGATGCACAGGGCTGGACCGCGATCTAACAACAGTTTATTAACTCTGCACATGTCACACCACATTAAAGCTTAAATATGTTTCTCCCCAGGCCTCCAAAGAAACTTCATGCCTTCCCCCAGTGCTTTTATCTTTCCCTCTACTTCAATTACAAACGTTGCTGCTTCCCACAGCAAAATTTTTTTTTCTAGGTCATGATTTTTATCTGGAAATGGAAGTTAAGTGAGGCAAGCCTGGGTTAACAATTGAATGGAGACTTTTAAATGAACTCCGGAAAGTCTGAGGAGTGATAATTTGTGGTGGATTTCTTCTTCACAACTTTGGGTAAGCATTTGTGGTGTGAAGGAGTGAGGTCCTGATGCTTGGTGTTGATGGCACTGCTGGATGAAGCTATTTTTGGCTTTTTTTCAAAGATTTTGTCTCTTCAGCTTGATTATTTCATCAGGAGGAAGCATTGCCTGGTTGGTGTCGGTCCTGCAGTGTTTGTGACCTGCACTGGTGACATCAGAGAAAACCAAATTTGAGCTGGAAGGTGGTGATGAAGAGCTGGTCTGGGTGTTGCTGGTGGGGAAAGGAGATTTTTCCATTGGAAAGGAATTTCAGGAAGGAAGAGGAAGGAAAAATATGTGCTGTGAGTTGCTCAGCATGGGAAGGATTCACAGGGGTTTGTGCTCCAGGCTACAAAATGAGGTGTGAGAGGGCAGGGGAGGAGTGGGGGGTCGCTCATTTGGTGGGAGCAGCTGAGAACTCAGAGCAGGATGGCCAAAATCAGGAATGCCTAAAATCAGGGATGCCCAAAATAAGGAATGTCTAAAACAGCTTACCTGAAACAGAGGCCAGACAGGGTTAGGAGAATAAAAGCAGATTAATTTATTAAAGGCCTTTAAGGTGCGTTCAGGGCAGGCAGAGCCTACTCGAGAGGCTGTACCCAAAATGGAGAGCGAGTCACGAGTTCTTCACATTTTATAAGTTCTGTCCATTAACATATTGGGCCTCAATTCTCCAATTACACCTTCAGGTGATGATGTCAACCACCCCAAGCTTGCTCCCCCAGTTCACTGTTGGTTCCATATTTTGGGGCTCTGAGGCAGCGAATGTGTCCTTGGGTTTCCACTCAGAGGAATTGTTTCAGCTCAAGGTTTTGGGAACAGAGGTTTTTAGCCTTTTTTAAGAGGCCGAGAACTACACCAAAGCTAGAGATGCATGAAGAGTAAAAAACTAGAAATTCTTAAGGCATCGGTGGTGTTGGGAGAATGGCAATGCTGCTGAAGAAACTCTGTCAGGGCTTTACCCTAAAATCCTGCAGAGCTGCAGATCCACCTCCCTTGCCATGCCAGGGGTCAGGAGTCAGGGCCATGAGGGTGGGAGGCAGCAAAAGTTCTTTCAGCCCTGACAGACAAACCCAAACCTGTCTGATGGCACCTCCATTCCCATCTGACCTCCAAAATACCTTCCAAAGGTCAGTGCTTTGAAACGGTGTCTGATTGACTCAGAACACCTCAAAACCCACCTGGAACTCTCCTGAGGCGCTGCATGAACCCCCCAGGCCGGAGATAAAAATAGATTTACGTCCCTCGCTGTTGAACTATTATAATTTAACATTTAGGAGCTTCGAGCATGGACAAGGTGTCTGTTTCGGGAGGCGCTGTGTAAACACAGAGTGAAATAGAGTTCTGCCCTGCCAGGGCCGCTGCACGCAAATTAAATCAATTACTGCAAGGTTAAAATTAGCCCAGCACGGCTGCAAGGAGGCCCTGCCACATCCTGCTCGCTGGAGCCTGTGGTTGACATCTGAGCGGCTTCTCCAGCCTTAAACACGCACAGGGCTCCGGGGAAAAAAATAATGCCAGAGTTCCTCTTTTTGAGGGCAATGCTCTTTTTTTTTTGTCTGAAAAGGGAAAGTTTCTGCTCTGTCATGAGAGTGAAATTGTGCTTCCTGTTGGGGCTTTTAGATTTTCCCTCAGGACTTCTGGAAGGGTGGTCAGCCTGGTTAAAATCCTGAGGGTGCTGGAATAACCTTTAGTGCAGAGGATGTGAGGCTGAAGAGAGGCACAAAAGGTGAAGTTTTGTCAAAGAAAGTCAAAATTTGTGAGGGGTGAGGCTGGTTCGCCCTCACCTCGAGTGCAGGGGGCAGTTTTGGGTGCCATAATATTGAAAAAAAAAAAAATTGTGTGCCACAAATTTAGGTGCCATAATAATTAAAAAAAAAAGTGGGATTTGGGGATGAAGAAGGGTCTGGAGGAGGCACATGGGGAGGGATTGAGGGCACTGGGGGTGTTCAGCTGGGGGAAGGGGAGGCTGAGGGAGAACCTTTGGGGTCTGCAGCTCCATCTCTGCTCCCTGGGACAGGGCAGGGCCCTGGGAATGGCTGGAGCTGATTCAGGGGAGGGTTGGGGTGGATTTTAGGGAAATGTTCTCCCCGCAGAGGGTGCTGGGCACTGCCCAGGCTCCCCAGGGAATGGTGACATTCCCAGAGCTCCAGGAGCTTTGGGACACCACTCCCATGGATGCCCAGGGTGGGATTTTGGGGTGTCTGGGGATGGATTTGATGATCCCTGTGTGTCCCTCCCACCCCAGGACACCCCACGGCTCTGTCCTTTTGCTGCCCATCGGTGCAGGCATTTTGGGCGGCGTGAGCTGGGAAATAAAGCCAATATTCCATGAGGGAACGCTGTGTGCTGGGGTTTGTATTTCCACCCTCCTGCCCCGTGTTCAGTGCCTCTGCCTCTGCTCTCTCACACTCCCTTCCCTCTCCTGCTGCCCTGGACCGAGCTGGGGAGGGACAACCCCAAAAAGCTCCAGCAGGAATTTCACTCTCTTGTAAAGGAGCAGAAACTTCCCCTTTTCAGACAAAAAAATCAGCACTGTCCTCAAAAAGAGGAACTCCAGCATTTTTTTTTTTTTCCCTGAGCCGTGTTCTCAGCAGCACTCACGCTGCCTTTCAAGGGATCAGAAATTCCTGCTGCACTTGGGGAAGGGGGATTGAACATGGGAGACATGAGCTATTCCTCATGGAAATGGGGAAAGCAAAGGTTTGCTCTGAATTAAGAGGTTTAGACAGGAGATATCAGATATTCCTGATGGGAATGGGGAAATCAAAAGTTTGCTCTGAATTAAGAGGTTCGGACAGAAAGCACACGGATTTCTGCAGCCCAGGGCATGCGAGGAACCACCCCTCAGGCTGGAAAACCAAACTGGGGCACAAATGAGAGGAATTGGGCACAAATGAGAGGAATTCCGGCAGCCCTCGGATGTGGAGCGAGGTGTGGGTGAAGATCCATCCTGGCCCAGCATGGTGATCTGAAAACAAAGGAGGGATTTTGGAGTGGGTGAAGTGAGGTTAAAGCAGGATTTATCCTCATCTTGTCACCCAAATGCAGCCCTGAAGTTCTTTGTGGAGGCATCTTGATCTTTAATCGAAGTTCTTTGTGGAGGCATCTTGATCTTTGATCGCTGAAGGCACCGTGAGGTGACCCCTGGCACCTCAGGGTGGGGAATTTTCTGTCCCCTTGGGAAGTGACACAAACTCCCAGTCCTGGTGGGACTCCCTGGCTCAGTCACTGCTTTAATATTAAGATTTTGGGGTGCAAAGCTCAGCTGCTCTCCCATTTTTTTATTCAAAGCTTCCCTCTCGCCCCCCAGTTTTTTGCAATGTGGTTTCCGCAGCAAAGCTCATCCTTTATTTCGATAAACAAACACGGATCAGGCACGGATTTGCTGCAGGAGGCTGGAAGGGCTGAGGCTACGACAGAAAATTGTCAAGGTAATGCAGATTCTCATTCCCCAGATGTGATCGAGCTGCTTTTTCCCCTGCTCAGAGCGGGGAGTGCATCTGCCACTGCCTTATGTAAAAAGGGAAATTCAGCCTCTGGGAAAGCACTGCTGTGGTTATGTAACAAAGCCTAGCAGGGAACGGCTGCAGCAGGAGCACAAGTCTGGATAATACCAGCAAAAAGAATTCATCCTTCTATATTTGATGCATCCCCCGTAGCTATGAAAAAACGCTCCGGCATGAATTCTTCCTGGGAAGGTCTGTAATTTGCTGTGGAACTGGAAATAATTGTGATTGTTCCAGTCTGGCAGAGCTGCTGCTGCCACAAGCTTTAGGAGTCAAAGCCAGGGATGTGCTGCTGGCCTTGCCTGCCACAAGTTGTGACCCCCAGGGCTCCCAACCTCCTAATTCTCCTTCTGGAGACTGTGGCAGAACACATCTACTTTTTGATTCCAGGAGACACATCTTTCTGCTCCTTGCCATCCAACCCTCTTGTCAGCCAAGAAGAAGTTCTGCATCTCCCAAATCCTGGAGGGAGAAGGGAAAAAAGTGAATCACACCAGAAAGTCTCAGAGTGACTCCGTCTTTGCCTTCTGTCTCTACAGGCAGCCCACGTTTGGGTTCTTTGGAGCATTTCACCCCAAAAAATGCCCTCGGGGAAAGATCAGCGTGACCTGAGCGTGCAGAAAATCATGGGAGTGGAGCCAAAAAAATACAATAAAGAGTAGGGGGTGAATAAAAAGTTGTTGGCAGGGCCTCTGTGTTTTTTTCAGTTTAAGTTTTATTTTGATGAGGGAATTTGTCACACTGGAAAAGGGAATATTGGCAAATGCCACCACTCTTTTTTCCTCCCCGAGGCTGTTTGCTGATAGATCTTCCCGGAGTGGTTGCTATGAATATTTTACTTTGCTGTTCAACAGACTGAAATGCTGCCACCCCAGGAAACTGTGGAATATTAATACTTTTGATTGGGTGAACAATGAATAAATAATCCAAGCCTTGGCTGGGGAGGTGTTCACATAGTCTGGGTGTAGATAATGGAAGAAAGGCTTTGCATGTAACTGTCTTCTATTAAAAAGCTTAAAATTCCGATCCTGCACATCATCCACGAGCGACTGAAGGGAATTTTCTGTGCCAGGCTTCTCCAGGATTTTAACTGAGACAATCAAGTGCTTTCCCTCTATTCATTCCTCCATGGTAGGACTTGTCCCTTGCATTGGGTTAGGAGAATCCTCAGATTCCATATGAGTAAAAATTTCATATTTCTACTGAAATAATCTAATCTTTACCTCCAGAAGAAGCAAATTTGCTGCTGCACTGATTATTTGTCCCTGCTACATTGTCTTAAGGAATGACTGGACTTTTTTAGCTTTCCATGACATGCCTCTCTTGTTATGTTTTTCAGTTAATAAGTTTAAAAGTTCAATTATAGAATAATTTTGGGTTTTTTTTTTCCCTCTGATCTGTCTCACAGGGATGTTTTGATAACAGGTTTAACCTTTTCTGCCAGCTTGTGTGTGTGTGCAAGGAAAAGCCAATCCATAAGGAAATGAGGGTCAGAAGGAAACATTTTATTCTGAATTTCAGATTATTTCCACTCCACCGATGCCACTGAGAAGCAGCAGTGGGATGCAGCAGCATCCTGAATCTGCTGTGAAACAAGGAATTGCCCTTTCCTGATGGAAATTTGAAAATTTCTCCGCATCAGTGGATGGAAATGACAGAGAAGGAGAGCGTTGGGAGGGCTGGGTGGTGCTCAAACCAAGTTTGGTGTTGAGGGAGGTCAGCAAAAGTGAAAAATAATAGCCAAAAACCTCAAAAAAACCCAAAAAACCCAACAGCAA
>VZRL01000943.1:245569-273250 GCA_013397895.1 Origma solitaria | reverse complement strand
AAAAAAAAAAAAAAAAAAAAAAAAAAAAAACCCCAAACAAACAAAAAAAACCCCAAAACAACACCACCACCAAAAAAAAGAACAAACCCAAGAACCACCAAAAAACAAAAACAAAAAACCCAAACAAACCCCAAAACATTTTTTTTGCCTAAGCACGTCTTGGAGCTTGAAGAATAAAATGTTTTTAAGATATTTTTTGCCTAAACATGTATTTTGGAGTTGGAGGAATAAAGAGTTTTTAAGGTTTTTTTTACCTAACCACTTTTCTTGGAGTTTGAGAAATAAAGAGTTTTTAAGTTTGGTTTTTTTTTTCCCTAAGCACATCTTGGAATTTGGGACTAAAGAGTGTTCAAGTGTTAAAGTGTTTAAAGAGTTTAAAGAGTTTAAAACTTTGGGGTTTGGCATCACCAGCGACAGTCCATATTATTCCCAAGGCCAGGATGGGGAATCCTTACTGTGGTTTTACCCCCAGAATAAAATTCAGATTCAAAAAATTCAGGGAAATTCAGAATTCTGCAGGAAAATACTCTCCCCATCTCCTCCATGCAATTCCTGCTCTCAAATTGGAATTTTCTCATGATTTTATTTTGCAGAGGAGCTCTTTCATTGCTCAGCAGGAACGCTGCCCTTGCTATCCTGGTGATTTTTCACTCTCTTTCTCCTCTCTGCTGTCCCTGACGAAGGTTTTGTTTGCGGACGTGCTTGAATAACTGGAGAGCTAAATTTGGACGAGTGTTTCTCTTTGTGGAGGGGCTTTGGGATGGAGCAGACACTGGGAATATGTTAAATGGCTCTAATAAAATCAGGATTTTCCCCGAGGGCCTGCCCCGGTGATGGAGAGTTGTATTAATCTCCCATTTATTATTAAACACCACAGCCCTTGAAAGAACAAGCCTCGAGGCCTCGTGAACTTTCCTGTCTCTGCTATTTATTGTTTGCTGCTGCCTGTGCCTCATGGAACTGAAATTTTGTGTTTTTCTTGGCCTCGATGGCAATGACCACCAGGAAAAATGACTTGGATGCTGCCCTAAGATTTGTAGGGATTTCTACTCCCTCCCCAGTTTTTACTTCTCTAAGTAGGATCAACTTTTTGAGCAGCGAGTTTAAATTCGGACTCGCACCAGGATTTTATTGGTGCAGAATTCAGCACAAAGCTCTGTCCTTTCACAAAAATAATAAAAAAATAGAGGTAAAATTTGAAGATGAAGGGTTGGAACTGCAGCCCTAAAGCTGCCAAATCCTGAAAGTGGCATTGTTAGCAGGGTTTTGTCATCCTCTGGGATATATCCAGATCCAGACAGGTTCCTCAACAGTGTGTGAGGGAATCCACTCAAAAATCCAAGTGTTAGTATTAATATAAAGAGAAAAAAAACATTTTTAGAAACATAGTGGTGGGAGTTTTTTAGTTTTTGATGAGCTTAGGGAGCTGAGGCTACACCTGACTCTGTGGGACCACCCCATCACACTGAAATTTGAAAATTATTTTGGTTTTTTCACGGTGTGTGAGGTAATCCACTTAAAAATCTGAGTGCTAGTATTGATAACAAGAGAAAAAAACATTTTTAGAAACATATTGGTGGAGTTTTTTTGCTTGATAAGCCCAGGGAGCTGAGGCTACGCCTGAATCTGTGGGACCACCCCATCACACCGAAATTTGAAAACGTGATTTTGGTTTTTTCACAGTGTATGAGGTAATCCACTTAAAAATCTGAGTTTTAGCATTAATATGAAGAGGAAAAAAACATTTTTAGAAACAGAGTGGTGGAGTTTTTTGGCTTGATGAACCCAGGGAGCTGAGGCTATACCTGAATCTGTGGGAGCACCCGAACAGATTAAAATTTGAAAATGTGATTTTTGTTTTTTCACAGTGTATGAGGTAATCCACTTAAAAATCTGAGTTTTAGCATTAACATGAAGAGAAAAAAAACATTTTTAGAAACAGAGTGGTGGAGTTTTTTGGCTTGATGAGCCCAGCGAGCTGAGGCTACACCTGAATCTATGGGACAATCCCATCACACCGAAATTTGAAAATGTGATTTTGGTTTTTCACCGCTCAGGAATGGTATCAGAGATCGAAAAGAGGGAAATGAAGCACATTATCATTTCAGAAAGGGCCGTGTCAGACAGCTGCCAAGGGCCTGAGTGTCTCAAAGCTTTGTTTATTGTGCTGTCCGAGTGCTGAGGATCGCCAGGGGAACCGACACTCACAAAGTTTCACTGAGGAGCAGTTCAGCCAAACAAAGTCAGAGTCATTTCACAGCAGCCAAGGCTTCCAAAATAGGTTTATTTCCCGAGAAAAGAAACCTCAAAGCTATCACATTTGTTTGCTGCCCAGTCTGTTTTGCCCAGCCCTGTAGTCAGGGCATGAGGCTTTTATTTTTTTTTTTTACATCCAGTTACTCATCCGGGCTTTTTTTTTTGTGTTTTATGTAAGTAGTCTGAAGTAAACACGAGTTCAGAATAACATGAATAGTTCACTGGAGAAATTTGGAGTATTTCTACAGAGAGTATTGAACTGGAGGAAATATAAATCTTTTAGAAGTATTCTTCAAATCTGTCCTGACCTCCGTAACTTGAGGAATGTTCAGTTCCTCTGTGGAAAACGGAATCTAAACCAAGAACTTAAAGTCCTTAAAGACAGGAAATTCAAGGAGAAATTCAGCAGATTTTGGTGTTTGGGACATGGGACCCAAGTGAATTTATTTAATTTAAGAGCTCACCAGACATCAACTCAATCCCTTGGGCAGGATTGTTCCCCACTGGAGATGTGCAGAATATTTAAATTCAAATCTGTCCTAACCTCCATAACTTGAGGAATGTTCAGTTCTTCTGTGGAAAATGGAATCTAAACCAAGAAATGGTTCTGAGAGGAAATTAATATGTGTATGTTCAAGTTCTGCACAGTCTAAATGGGCTTTAATTTCTCTGCTTCAGCACTCACAGGTTCTGAGATAAATTTTACCTTCTGATTTATTTGAAACTAAATTTGGTTATACAGCAAAAAATACAGAAGGAAATGGGAACAAAGCTTTAGGAGCTGCTTCTTCAACAGAAGCACTGGGTCTCAGAAAAAAAAATCCCATTTCTGAGGAACTCCTTTTATGTTTGTACAGCAATTACGAGCTGACAGATTGTAAATCCAACCTTGGGATCAGCTGACCAAACTTTTATTTTCTGTGCAAGTGTTTGAGTGGTTTAAATTTGTTCATGTGGGGTAACAAACAGTAAGTTTTCTGTGGGGACATTTCCTAGGAAGTGTCTGACTGCACTGTTGGTTCCCAGGAGAGGAGATAAATCATATTTGATGTGAGACGTCACAGCCAGAATCTCCTGGACATTTTATTTAAATCCAATGTGGAATTTTGATTTCTAATCCATGTCTTGTGATCTCTTAAATTAAATAAATTCACTTGTGTCCCATGTCTCAAACACCAGGAGCTGCTCAATTTCTCCTTAAATTTCCTGTCTTTAAGGAATTTAAGTTCTTGGTTTAGATTCTGTTTTCCACAAAAGAATTGAACATTCCTCAGGTTTTGGAGGTCAGGACAGATTTGAATTTAAATATTCTGCACATCTCCAGTGGGGAACAATCCTGCCCAAGGGATTGAGTTGATGTCTGGTGAGCTCTTAAATTAAATAAATTCACTTGGATCTCATATCCCAAGCACCAAAATCTGCTGAATTTCTCCTTGAATTTCCTCTCTTTAAGGACTCTAAGTTCTTGGTTTAGATGCCATTTTCTGCAGAAGAACATTCCTCAGGTTATGGAGGTCAGGAGAGATTTGAATTTAAATATTCTGCACATCTCCAGTGGAGAACAATCCTGCCCAAGGGGTTGAGTTGATGCCTGGTGAGCTCTTAAATTAAATAAATTCACTTGGATCTCATATCCCAAGCACCAAAATCTGCTGAATTTCTCCTTGAATTTCCTGTCTTTAAGGACTCTGCTTTCCTTTCTCCTGCTCCATTTCTCACATTCCAATTTATGGCTGGTGGGAGGGGAAATAAATCCGCTGCTCTCTCTGCTACAACGAGAGGGCCAAATTTCACTTTCCCCCATGTCTCCCCTAAGGACCTGCAGGTGAAGAATGAGGCTTTTTTTTTTGCTTTTCCCTCAAATTGGCAGCTGAAAAAGAAAATTTAATCCTAGCAGTTCCTGGCTGGCCGGAGCTGTGGAGAATTTAGGAATTGTGCTTCCAGCTGCTTCCCCTGCTCGGCCCAGGACAGAAATGGACACGTGGCCCTAAAATAATGTCTGGAAAACAAAGCAATGGCATCGCTGAGAGCCCTTCAGAGTGGTCCGAAATTCTCTTTCCATCTCTGCCAATTTGTTTTCTGCATTTATGGGACGCTGCACTTCTGCCTTGAAGGGCCTTCAGCTGAGTTCTGCTCGGAAATGTTAAAATCTTTGAGCCAAATATTGCACTCCAAGTTCTGAATTGTATTAATTTGTCACAGGACTTTCGTCCTTTCCTCAGAATGTGGTTATTGATGTATTTAATAGCAGAAATTGGGGTATTTAAGAGCAGAAGTTGGGGCATTTAATAGCAGAAATTAGGACATTTGATAACAGAAATGTGAGTATTTAATAGCAGAAATTGGGGTATTTAAGAGCAGAAGTTGGGGCATTTAATAGCAGAAATTAGGACATTTGATAACAGAAATGTGAGTGTTTAATAGCAGAAATTGGGGTATGTGATAGCAGAAATGGGGGTATTTAATAGCAGAAATTGGAGTGTTTAATAGCAGAAATTGGAGTGTTTAATAGCAGAAATTGGGGTATTTAATAGAAAAATCTTGGGGTATTTAATAGCACAAATTGGGGTATTTGATAGCAGAAATTAGGGTATTTAATAGCAGAAATTGGAGTATTTAATAGCAGAAATTGGGGCATTTGCTAGCAGAAACTGTAGTATTTAATAGCAGAAATTGGGGCACTTAATAGCAGGAATTGGGGTATTTGATAGCAGAAGTTGGGGTATTCAATAGCAGAATCTTGGTGGTTTTGTTAATCCCTGGAGCTTGAATTCGGTTCACAGCTGCAGTGTTGCTCCTGGGCGAGCACTGGAGTGTGAAACTTAGGTTTCTGTGCAATATTTTAAAGCAGGGGACACCATGAAAGTGCTAAATCTGCTCAGAGAATAAAGAATACTCTTTTTGTGTAGTATTAAGGCAGCATTTGACTGATTTTTTTTTACCACTCTTACTTTTTTCCCCTTTGTTAAACCCCAAATGTTTGCGTTTTTGTTGTTCTCGAGTTGAGTCTTAGCAGAAACCTCAATATTTGAGGGGAATAAACACAAACCTGTCGTGCAGACAGACTTAATCCCATGCCTAGGTGGGCTCAGTAAAATATTTGAGGTTTGGGGGTTATTTTTCTTTGTGAAATGGTTTTTCTTTTGCAGCTTATCAATGTCCCTGTGAGCCTTTGAGGTCAAATTCCATTCTGGGAAGCCCTGGCTTGGCTTTGTGTCACCTCCTTGCTTTGCAGAAGGGAGATTAGAGCCTGAGGGAGGTAAAATGGGGCACAGAATTCTCCCTTTTCCAAGGGCTGAGATTTAGATCTGAACATCCAATTCCCCGATGGCTGTGAGCAGGGGAAATGTGCTTTTTTCTTGTGCCATCGCTGTGTTTTTCACCTTCAAAAGTCACCGTGTCTGCTCCCGTGGAAATCCCCGTGTAACTCTGTCATCTTTGGAATATTTTAAGCTCAGCATTGACAGCTCCCTTCAAGGATGTTTTTCTGAGCTGGCAGGTGATGCATGAAGGAGTTGGCTTCTGGAAAGGGTCAGTTTGCTTTTCACAGCCCTCAGAGCGAGAGGGATGAGGATAACAAGCTCGAGTGAGGCTTGTGTTGGAATAATGGCCATATTCCTGATATATTTTGGCTCCGAAGCACAGTTTTTCATTCAGATCTGGGTAGACTAACCCAAGACTCTGATTAAAATGTGAATTTGCAGCGTGGCTGGATGATTTCTCGCAGGCAGAGAACATTTTGCCTGCGGAACACAGTGAGAAGTGCTTTACACCTCCAGTCTGCCATGAGGAGCTGTGTGTTCTGTGCTTTTCAGAAGGAGAACGGGCAAAAAGTTTCCTCAGGGAGGAATGGGGCCATGTTATGTTTATTATTAATAACAATAATTGGTGCTGAGTTGGGCTTAAATGCTGGTAGTGTTTCCTCAGTGAAACACTGAGGGATGGGATTAATTATTTTATTATTAATAATAATAATTGGTGCTGTGATAGGCTTAAATGCTGGTTGTGCTCCCGAGCAGACAAATTCACAGGGAAAAAGTACATTAAGGGTATTTTCTGGTTTAATATCTCAAGAGAAGGACTTCAGTGTTTCCTCAGTGAAACACCGAGGGATGGGACTGTGTTATGTTTATCATTAATAATCATAATTGATGCTGTGATAGGCTTAAATGCTGGTTGTGCTCCCGAGCAGACAAATTCACAGGGAAAAAGTACATTAAGGGTATTTTCTGGTTTAATATCTCAAGAGAAGGACTTCAGTGAGGGCAGTGTTTGTTAACTCTGTCAGTGCTGTACAGCTCAGGGGCAGCCACAGCAGGGGTGAATCTCGAGAGGTTTTCAGCATTAAATCAGAGCAGTGTGGAGGTTCTACCCCTTTGTGAGGTGGAACTTTCACCCTGGGAATTAGGGGAGACTCTCTTTTCCACTCGGAGGAGCTGGGATTTGTCAGATTTTCCTTTTCCTTGTGCTGTCCGTGAGTATTCCAGCAGCTCCGATGGGTCAGGGTGAGGGACCCTCCTGCTCTGGCTCTGCTCAGGTGCCATTTACTGCCCCAGACAGCCTTGGGATGTGTCCTGCAGAGGAGACAGAACCCTGAGCCCCTGTCTGGCAGCTGGAATGCTCCCCACTGCTGGATAAAGTTGTTTTCTGGGAGATCTCTTTGGCTCCAGACTGTGCCCATCCTTGCAAAACGTGGCTGTGTTGAAAATACACCAGTTTAAAAATTTTATGTAATTTTAGTCAAAGGCTTTGTTTGTCTGTACCCCGGGAAAAGGAATTTTAAGTTTCTTTCCAGGGCATTGTTGTGCCAGGTGAGGTGTGATGAACTCAACACATCCACAGAGTGGGAGTAGCCCAAAAGATAAAGGGCCATGAATGGAACATCAGCTCTGAACCTCAGCCCTGGTGGGTCAGAGACACCTGGTCAGGGAAAAGAGAGAGAAGAAAGAAGACCTAATTAACATGGGATGTGAAGAAATTCGGATCCAATGGGAAACTGAACACTGAGGGTTGCTCAACTCTGCACCAATGAACTTTGAAACAATGCATCTCTGTGGGTTTTGACTGTATAAAATTTGGGGGAAATCCTGTAAAATCGGTGTGTCACGGAATGATTCTCTCTGCACACCTGGGCTGTGTGTGGATGAGATGATTTCTGTGGCACACCCTGGCCAGAACAACATCCTGGCCAGAAAATAAAGTAATGCCTTGACTCTCTAACATTAAAAATGTTGTTGGAGGGTTTTTGTTCTTCCCACAGTTTTGGTGACAGCTGCACTGAGCCATGTGCCCCATAGGCATTGAAGGGCAAACACTGGAGTTTGCCAATGTCTGCACCGAAACTCTGAGAGGCGGCTGAGGTTTGCTGTGAGAACAAACAGGAGGGAAGAACCCTGAATTAGACTTAGGATGTTGATGGTTTGCTTTGTGAAGGTTTTTTGCCATCTGCTGTCCTCACCACGTGCTTTATTTCTCTGCCCTTGATGCATTTCTGGTGTGAGTTTGGTCCTGAGCAAGCGCCTTTAAGGAAATGTGCTTTTAAATTTTAATTTCTTCTTTCTCTCAATCGCGTAGGCCATGCCAGCCTGCTAAAAACCAACCCATCTTCTCTTCCATTGTACGAATCAGTCTGTCCCTGAGACCTGGCAGCCCTAGGACGGGATCTGTGTTTCTGTCGGGGCTGGGAGTCCCAGGTGCTCTATTGAACTGTGGCTAAAAGCAGCACCAGACAGCTGAGCCTCAGCCCCCAATGGATTCTGACTTCATTGCAGTTAATGAGAGCTTGGTGTCCAAACCCCCTGGGGCGTGTTTTTAAGGGAGAAATATTTGGTCTGCGGTCATTGAGTTGAGGCGATGTGCAAGAGGAAAGTAATCCTGGTGAGGAGGAGAGGATCACACAAAGCTCTGGGCTTTGGCAGCAGCACTGGTGTGCTCCAGTGCAAGTGGTTTAATGCTGGAACGGACCTGATTACCCATTAACCTAATCTGCCTCAGCATCTGGGTCCCCTCTGGGTCATTGTGATCAGATATTTCTCAGTTCTTTAGCCTAATCTGGGTCTCCTCTGAGTCATTGTGATCAGATATTTCTCAGCTCTTTAGCCCAATCTGGGTCTCCCCTGTGTCATTTTGATCAGATATTTCTCAGGTGTTTCCTTAATCTAACCTGGGTCTCCTNGGTCATTGTGATCAGGTATTTCTCAGTTCCTTAGCCTAATCTGGGTCTCCTCTGTGCCATTTTGATCAGGTCTTTCCAGGTGTTTCCTTAACCTGATCTGGGTCTCCTCTGAGTCATTGTGATCAGATATTTCTCAGCTCTTTAGCCCAATCTGGGTCTCCCCTGTGTCATTTTGATCAGATATTTCTCAGGTGTTTCCTTAATCTAACCTGGGTCTCCTCCATGCCATTTTGATCAGATATTTCTCGGGTGTTTCCTTAACCTAATCTGGCTCAGCATCTGGGTCACCTCCGTGCCATTTTGATCAGGTCTTTGTCAGGTGTTGCCCCAACCCCTCTGATTCTGGCAACAAATAAATCCCGAAACTGCCCAAGAACTGTGTTCTTGCTGCAGATGGTGGGCACAGATGCTCACAACCTCTCTAATGCCGCTGTAAAAGGAGGAAATAGAAATATTCAGACCACTCCAATGTAAGATTTCACCTCCGGTCCTGTGTGTTTGAGATTCGGTTAGCCCGGGGGTTTCCAGCTCTGCTCATAATGAGGTTTTTGTACCTTCCATATCTGCACCTCTAGTCTGGGGGGTTTTAGAGGGGGTGTCGCTGCTCTGACCGCCTTCAAACCTCTCGACTGCCAGCTCCCACCTGCTGTGGAAGAGGTGTTGCTGGCGGAGCGGCTGGGAGCGGCTGGATTGGCCGGGAACATCCCCGGAGATTGGCGAGCTGGGGCGGCAGCGCCGCAGCCGGGGGAGGGTTAACAGGCTCGGCGAGGCTCCGAACGGCTCCGAGCCGCCCTGCTGCCTCTCTGCGTGTCCTTGGGGCTGCCATGAGCTCCGGCACGGGGGGCTCGGCTCGCTGTGCCGCCTCTCGCAGCCTCCCCGCAGCGCTCTGAGCCCGCCCGGCTCCGCAGCGCATCCTCGCCCGGCCGGGATGCTCCTGCTCCGCTCGGCGCTCCGGGCCGGCACCGCGGGCTGATGGATCGCTGTCCCTGCCAGCAGAGCCAGGTAAGAGCCCTGCTCCGGCTGCCCCCAGCACGGGGAACGCCGCCGGAGCTGTCCTGGTTCTCGGGAACCATCTCTGAGGGGATGGAAAGTAGGAATCTTTGGGGACCGTCCCCTCTGGAGGGGTCCGGTGTGAGCTGTGCCGCTTGTTTGGAGCATCGAAGTTGCTGCGAGTAAAGCTATTAACATGGACTGTGGAACAGGCTGTGATGGGAGACATCTGCCGGGGTTTTTTTGGAGGGCATGAGAAATTCTGTTACTTTGGGCTCTGTTCCTCGCACGGGGGTTCAGTGTCTCGGGCAGGTCTTTGGGAATCAGAGCATTGATATCCCCGAAACAAGGACTGACCCAGGAAGGATGGCGTGCTCAGATAACTCTGAGAGTATTTTGTGGACCTCCTTAAATTGCAAACCAGTTGTGCAGCTATTCCATTTCCAAACCAAACCTTCCGCTCTGCTCTCGTACCTTAATTCCGTGGGGTTTTCCTCTGATTTTCTTTCCTTGGACTGCTTTTTTCTCTGACAACAAGTATTCCTAGCTTCCCTATTGAGGTGATTGCCTCGGAAATAGCAGCCTGAACGGGAGTTAGGCTGTGGAAATCAGCAGCTTCGTCCAGACCTCTCATTTGAGTTCTCAGAACAGCAATTGCAACAAATTAGTATCAGTGGGACCACTTTTTTTTTACAGACATTTGTCTGTGCGCCTCCAGAATGAACTTGAATAACTGTAATTCCTACAAATGTGTATGATTGAGAGGAGGCATTGCTTAGAGCAGAAAACAGTTGCCAAAAACCTTTGGCTGGAGTGTAGGCTGAGGCAGAGCAGGGTTTGGGGCACACATTGATTATTCTGTGAGCACACTCAGCTCCAGATGCACACCCAGCTAATCTCATTAATAGGGATCCTTCTCAGAAGCAGGCATTAGGCCTTAAATAAAAGATGACACTGTTAATCTTGGCGTTTTAGCCGGCTGTGATTCTCTGGACGCCTGACAAAAAACCATTTCTAAAATGTTAGCACTGTGCTGTGAATGTATAGAGTGAATGCAGGAATGGCAGACTTCCTGAGCTGCTGGGGTCTGGACACAAATGTCAAACTGAAAGGAAAAAGCAGGTGAAAGCATGACTCGAGCTCTAGGAAACCTATTTTTTTCTGTTTAGTCTTTCCCACAGCTTCATGCCCTGTTGCTCAGAGCAATTGCAAGCCTGGAAATGGAATGCAAGAACACTGACTGGTGACCAGAGCTTGTCTTTCATTTATCCAAAACCAAAATTCTGCCTGGTTTGGTATCTAATCCGTTGTGCCTGTGTGCATTTTTCATGGGGACACGCTGGAACAGAGAGGGAAAATTTAAGGTCAATATGGAGATATCAGGTGCTATTACCATCATCTGCTTTTGACCTTTTCCATATAAGAAGCCTGAAACTATTGGGTAAATGTTAAATAAGTGCTTTGTTACAGAAATTTTCATATGTTTAAGAATGACCATGATTTACATATTGCCTGATCTGGATTAGATGACCTCTGAATAGTTATTATTTTTCCTTTTACAACCTGCATTTTGTGAATATTAATAACAAGGCTGGAGTTTGGTCTTGGAAAACCAAAAGTTTAAGCCTTGAAGCTCCTGTTGCCTTTTTCCCCTCCCTAAGAATGGCAGGCGCAGAGTTGAATAATTCAATTTTTGGCCTACCCTGAAAAGAACATGGTCTGGACACCTCCGAGCACCAATTTCCTTTTGTGAATGTGGACATTAAAATTCATCTCCCAATTTATCAGCTCCTTGCTAGGAAGGCAGAGATCAAGGGCTCCCAGACAAAAGAACATCAGGAGGGAGCACAAGCCCTGGAGGGTTCTGTGTGCCAGGGAGTCGGGGAAGTCTTGACAGAGACGGTGGAGGAGGAAAATGATGTTAAAATGATGTAAAAATGATGTAAAAATGTGTGGATGTGGCAGCAGTGGGGACAGGAGCTTTGAAGGGATGGAAAATGTTGGATTTCTTGGGAATATTTGGGGTTTGCATCGCACGCCTGCCCAACCCTCCAAACACCACCCCATGCTGTTGGCTTTGAGTGTCTTCATTCCTTTTAATCTCACAAAATAAAGAGGATTCTGCTCATTCCGGTGAGAAGCAGGAGTGTATCAGGACCCCTGATCAGTACCAGAATAACGAAGGGATTTCTAGAATCAAGAGAAATTTTGGAAAGGCTGTGCATGAGCAGAAAGTGCAGGACTGATTCCCTGGCGTCTTCAAAAAATTGAATCCTGAAGGAGATCTTCAGGAAAACAAGGAAGCAAAGTGCAACACCTGGTAGGGAATAATCCTATTTTTTGTGTGTTTTTGCTAAACTTCCTTCAAAGCTTCCATTTATAGAAGACAAATAACTTGCAGTTGAGTTGTCTGGGAATAAAGTGGTTTTTAGCCAGTGATGTGCGCCTAGCAGAGGTGAATTTAAGCAAGGACTTTGAGCTTGTTCTATTGTACAGAGAATTTAAACCATTTGCTGCTCCTTAATAGCATGAATGACTTAAATGTCTTACTTAATATAACCATTCACACTTCTTTTTTTTTGTTTTCTTGGGTTTTTGTTTGTTTTTTGTTTGCTTGTTTAGTTTTTTTGTTTGGTTTTTTTTTGTTTGTTTGTTTGTTTTGTTGCGTTTTTTTTTCCAAACAGACTTTCAAGCTTTTCTCTCAGACCAAATTTGATTTATGCCAGAAGGGCTGAGGTTGCTGGAGTTGTGGGCTCTTGGTTAAGGAAAAACCTGAAATTGCTTTGGGGATGAGCAGAAATATGAAACAACAACAGTAAAAAGCACAGTAGGAAAAGAGGAGGGACAAAGCACCACCATCCCATAAGGAATTGTCACATTTCCAGTGTTTTTATGGCATGTTTTAGTTTTTGGTCCAAAAAGTTACATTGCTGATTATATACAAACAGCAACAGGAATTTCCATTCCCCTGCTCCTGCGTTTTGGAGCTCACCTGCCCCGTGCACTTTGCCTGTCCCAAAGGGTTTTGCTGCACGAGTTTATTCCTAACGTGCCCTGGGAACAGCCCTGGAGCTGCAGATTGCAATAAATATCCACACTAATGAGATGCAAATCAGTGACTCTCCTGCGCTTCCATGCTCTGATAAGTCTGCGTTGGGGATGCAGGTGCAGGGTGAGGTTAAAAATATTTGGGTTTAGTCATGGAGTCTCTGAAATAAATTATTTCCTTAAAGGAGAGTCCAACTGAAGTGGGTCTGGTGTGGAGATGTGGGCACATGTGGAGAATTTCCTTCTCTTTCACACCTACAAATTAACAAGTGTTTATTTGTAGATATTTGAACAGTTTGTCTGAAACTCTGGCCTTGATCTTAAAAGCCTGGGGTTTGTCTATCCATGAGCAGCAGGATCCACTCTGCTGGCAAAGGGTGACATCTGTATTTTAAATTTTTATTTAAGGATAGAATGAGTGATTCGAGAGCAAACAAGGCCACTCGGGACTGGAGCTCTGTCCCTGCTCCACTGCAGCTCCTGCAGGGACAGGAAATGGTCATTTAGGGTCAGGCCCAGGTTGCTGATGGCGCTGGTGTTGATTTCAGGGATTTTCAGTGTCTCAGTGGTGCTGAGTGAATGGAGCTGTGCCTGTGGCAGGGGGAGCTGCCAGCAGCACCCTGAGGGTGTCAGAATGATAAACACAGAGAGAGACAAATGTTCTGTTGCTGTGATGGGAACCAGGTTGGCACCACAGTTTTCCTTTCTCCTGTTCTCCTCCAGACCTCTCCAATTTGCCTGTTTTAGGCACAGTCTCCTCTCTTGCAGCTGAACCCAGGGCCCTCTCTAAGACCTCACACACCCTGAACCCTTTCCCCTGCTTTCGGATACCTCGGGACCATCCCCATGTCTGGTTGTGGGATCTGGGTTGAAATCTTGATGTGAAACCCCACGGTGGTCTTGTTGCCTGTGGAAGTGACACCGAAACTGTAGGAAAAACAAAAACCCTCCAACAACATTTTTAACGTTAGAGAGTCAAGGCATTACTTTATTTTCTGGCCAGGATGTTGTTCTGGCCAGGGTGTGCCACAGAAATCATCTCATCCACACACAGCCCGGGGGTGCAGAGAGAATCATTCTGTGACACACCGATTTTACAGGATTTCCCCCAAATTTTATACAGTCAAAACCCACAGAGATGCATTGTTTCAAAGTTCATTGGTCCAGAGTTGAGCAATCCCAGTGTTCAGTTTCCCATTGGATCTGAATCTCCTCACTCCAGTGTTAATTAGCTCTTGTTTCTTCTCTGTCTTTCCCCGAACCAGGTGTCGGTGACACACCAGGGGTGAGGTTCGGAGCTGATGTTCCATTCATGGCCCTTTATCTTTTGGGCTGCTCCATTCTGTCCATGTGTTGAGTTCATCAGACCTCGCCTGGTAGAACAATGCCCTGGGAAGAAACTTAAAATTCCTTTTCCCGGGGTACAGACAAACAAAGCCTTTGACTAAAGTTATACAAAATTTTTTAAACTGGTGTATTTTCCAACAGAAGTGCCTGCTGATGTTCCTTTCCAGAGAATTATTCTGTCACAGCTTTTTACCAGCCCCAGCTTTGTGGATATTCCCCTTCTGCTGCGGGGAAATACCCAACTCTTGTGCTGGTGCTACCCTGATATTGCTGAGGGTTCTCCTGAAACGCTGCCTGATCCTCCTGTGGAATTCTCCCCCCAAAAACGGGGGTGGGGTGTCCCACGTGGTGTCTCCTGTCTGCAAACCGAGGGGAGCTGTTGTGTTTTTCAGCCCATCCAGTTCCTGTGGAGGCACAGTTTTATTTCTGTTATCAGCTTGGTGCCGTTTCCAGCACTTCTCACAGCTGCCCACGCCTTTCTGCATCCTCTCCCCTCCTCCCCTGGACACTTGGCAAGATGGGCACGAAGGAACTCGGCTATTTTAAAGGCTGGTGACACTTGGCTGTCTAAAAGTGATTCAAACCGAGTGGGAATTTTAAGGGATGCGAAATGCCGAGGTTTGGGCCGTGTGGCTGCTGATGGCAAGAGAAAAGTCGGGGGTGGAGGAGCTGGAAGTCGCAGATCCACTCCCAGCTGAGGCAGGAGGGATGGGTGGGGATGCCTGTGCTGGGCTTTGTGCTCTTTGAGGCTTTTCCGTGACCGACACCCAAATTCCAACCTGCTGCCCTGTGTTTTTCCACCGCCTCTTCCTCGCGCCCTGTGCGTGCTATTTTGGGAGGCAGAGGGGTCGGAAGTGCTGTTTGGAGCTAATTATGACCCCCTTCAGCCCTTCTGTCTGCCGGGAGAAGCTAATGAGAGTGAGCAGGCCGCTGTCCCTGCCCGCGGTGTGACACTCATCGCTGTGACACGGACACCACGGAAAGGACAGGGCCCCTGGGGCTGCAGGACCTCCCTGCCCATCCACGGGGGAACAGCTGCCCTGATGTGACAGCCTCGGCTGCCGAGTTAATTGCACAAAATATGGAGCGGAGCACACGCAGGGAAAGGGATATGGAGGGATGGATGGATGGATGGATGATGGAGGGATGGATGACGGATGGACAGTGGATGGATGAGGGATGGATGGACAGTAGATGGATGGATGATGGACGGAAGGATGGATGGATGGGATGGATGATGGATGGAGGGATGATGGATGGATGGACACTGGATGGATGGATGATGGATGGATGGACAGGGATTGATGGATGGACAGATTGATGGATGAATGGACAGGGATGGATGGATGATGGATGGATGGACAGGGATTGATGGATGGATTGATGGATGGATGGACAGGGATTGATGGATGGATTGATGGATGGATGGACAGGGATTGATGGATGGACAGGGATTGATGGATGGACGGATGATGGATGGACAGTAGATGGATGGATGGACGGATGGATGGATGGATGGACGGATGGATGGATGGATGATGGACAGTGGATGGATGGAGGGAGGGATGGATCAGTGCGGCTGAACTGAGCAGGTGCTCACAGCCCAAAACTGTTGGTGCCGTTTGGAGTGAGCTCTGCTCTGCTGGCACAGCCAAGGCTGGGTGCTGACTGACTGTGAGGTGTCTGCAGCTTTCCCCCTCACATTTCCATTTCTAACTAGGTCATTTACAGGAGCCGTGCATGGCTGGGAGGCCTCTGACTCCACAGAACCCTAGGTTTGCTCTATTCCCATTCTTCAATGAATTAGGGGTTTATTTGAAGCAGCTCTTGTGCAAACTGACTGCACAAAACCCCAGGTTTGCTCTATTCCCATTCTTCAATGAATTAGGGGTTTATTTGAAGCAGTTCTTGTGAAAATCTGCAGCTGGGGGGTTGGGAAGGAGGGACTTGGCACAATACACACATTAGGTTCACAATACACACATTAGGTTATGTGATGCTACCACAGGAAAAACTCACTCCTGGAGCTGCGTGTTGCTGTTTATTACACTTTTAATTAACTCTGCAGCAGGGAAAATGGACAAATAACCTCAAACATGAGCAGATAATCCATGCTGAAATCAAAGATTAATCATGGAGTGCTGCTGGGGCTGCAGAGTCCAGCTAATGACTCCCTCCTTGCCTGAGGCCACAGAGCACTGTTGGGTTAATATTCTTTTTGTACCCCAATGATTAACGATCCCTCAGCTCCCAGGATTTGCTGGCAGAGCGTTTGCAAGCAGGAGGAAGGGAGGGAGACTAGCAAGGAGTGTTTATTCCACCCGAAGTTCCTTGGAGCACTTCCCCCCTGTAATTCTCCACATGCAAGGCGCTGATGTGAGCTCAGATTGCACTTTCTAGAAATTTCCCCAGCACAATTAATTATCGCAAGGGAAAGTGAAAGCCCAAATAAGTGATGTGTCAAAAAGGTGGCTGGTCCTCAAAGAAGATCTGAATTTCCAGGCACATGGCGTGGGTGCTGTTCCTGTGGCACCTGTGGATGGAAAGGTTTATATATGAAAACAACTTGTTCTGATCTGATACTGTCGTGTCCATATTGAAGGGTAAAATCCCCCCCCGTTTTTACTTCTGTGATATTACTGAGGATACGTTTGGATGGCTTCTGTCAATCCCAAGCGTGGATAACATTCTGTATGTCGGGAATATGGCAAAGCTACATCCAGGCGGACTTTGTGACACAGCCTGGGCTACAGGAGGGCTTCTCTCAGGGCGTGAGGCCTTGGAGCAGTGACTGGGAGAATGGAAAGTGTGTTTTTTACCAAAAAACACAGTTTTAGGCAGGCTAAGGCCTGGCACTGCGGGGTTGGTGATGACAGGAACAGGGTATCGGTGAAGCCAAACCCAGGAGCTCTGTGCTCAGTCAATAATTTCGGCAGAAGAACAATCAGGCTGGAGCTGTGGGTCTCTCTGAAAACTTGTTTTGTTAAATGCAACTCAGAGAATAAGAAATACATTCATCCAAGGTGATTTCTCCCTGATGTGCTGAGGACTCTCAGTAACGTATGTATGGCAAACAAAATAAGAAACTCACCCAAGCTGTTTTTACTCGCCTGGCCCCTGCCTGTCTGCTGCTGTTCACTTCCCTTCTGCAGTTTCAGCCCCTGTCCCTCACTGTTCTTTCTTTGAAGTCGAGCACACCTTTCCTCACACTTTGAACGTGTTTGGTCTGC
This sequence comes from Origma solitaria, assembly GCA_013397895.1. NCBI lineage: Eukaryota > Metazoa > Chordata > Aves > Passeriformes > Acanthizidae > Origma > Origma solitaria. Next base: position 256,204 of record VZRL01000943.1, on the reverse strand, counting down.
AAATTCCTGCCAGGTGCAAACCCATTTTCTGTTACCACTTTTAGTCCTGGAACGTGAAATTCTGGGGAGGGAAATGACAGCTTTGTTAGGACTGGATCAGCACTGCCTTTCAGTGGGAATGGTTTGTCCTAGAACTTACAGTCTCAATTCTTTTTTATGCTTTCCCTCTTCTACAGGTGAGGAAATTGATGGAGAGAGAATTTAATTTGTGTAATTTCATGTTAAGGTGTCCAGAGTCCGTTCTCTTTTAGATTATGCCCTTCTGTTTGCAGACTCTGGGGATTTCCCTTGTGGGCTGCTTAAGGAGCTCACAAAAAGAGTTAGTTTAGTAATTCTTATCCGCTTTAGTGAGAGTCCTGAGGTTTCGTTCAAGAGGGAACAGAAATTGGATTTGTTTTAACCCCATCCTGAATCTTCAGAGCATAAAACTGGTAACTGCTGAGGGCCTAACTTAACTAAAGAGCCAGAGATTAGTGAGATTAGCAGGGATAAAAATGCAAAGCTTGATGTCAGCAGCATGCTCCAAACCCCGAAGCCAAACCAGGCAGGTTTGCCCCCACACCCCTATGGGGGGTCCAGATCAGAATGGTGTGGGAGCAGCCATTTTGGGGCCTTACCGCATTTGCCTCGGCAGGCTCTTTCCAGCCCCAGTGTTCCCAGAGCTCGAGGTCCTTTAGATCTCTCAACCCTCACTCTAGGCCAAATGGTGGCTTGCGGCTGGGGCCGAGGTGCCATACACCCCTGTGGGGGATCTGGATCAGAACGGTGTGGGAGCAGCCATGACGGGGCCTTGCCACGATGGCCTTGGCAGGCTCTTTCCAGCCCCGGTGTTCCCAGAGCTCGAGGCTCTTTAGATCTCTCAACCCTAACTAGGCCGAATGGCTGCTGGTGGCCGTGGCTTTTTGGATGTGGTTTCCTCACCAGGACAGGGCTTTGATCACTCTTAGGACTGGGGGACTGGAAAAAGCTCTCAAAATGGGACAGCTGGGAAAGTTTGAAAAGGAGGATGGAGGAAATCAGCAGCTCCTTCATCCCGCCCATGTGAGGGTTTGCTTTTTCCATGGTCGTGATAGGACTGGGCCGGCCCTAACGAAATTCATGGGGAAAACGGCTTTTCCCATAATCAGTCCCACCCTTTGTGCTGGGAAATGGTTACAGAATAATCTGTTCCTGATCACCAGGCTGGGAATTGCAAACTTTTATCTGATACAGGTTTAACAAAACAGCTTTAATCCTTATTTGTGTCTCAACCCACACACCTCGCCTCCCTTTTCACCCTCAACTTGAGCTGTGTTGTGACTGAAAGAAACATCCACATAATTGCCTCAGTTCATTTTTATTCTGTTTTTCTTTGCTTCCCTCCCTGGAGACCTCTTCAAACAACTCCATTGGCTGTGGGATGTTTTATCACATGAGTCACTGCGCTGATGTACACATATAAACTTTTTATTCTAACCTAATTTATCAATTTCTCCTTGGCGCTTTCTGATTTTTCTTTCTTCTGCCATTATTCTTTTCCCTTCTAATATTTAACTTTCCTGCCTCTGGGGCGCCAAATAATTAATCAGGATTTGGTTTTGGAGTCTTACGTGCGGCTGGCAAGGTAAAATCAATAGACTGGAACCAAGTTCTTCAGGCCAAGGTAATTTTTGAAGCCAAGTTCTTTGGTTCTGCCACGTTTTCCACTTGGTGACAAATTTGACCAGCTCCTTGTGACCTTTAACAGCAGAATCAGTTATCAAATCTGAGCTCTTTTTCCTTGACTTTCATTTTAGTCTCTGCCTTTTCTTTTGCAGGATAGGGGAACCAATACAGAACATTTCTTTTTAATCTCATCTGAACTGAACATCTGCTCTTCCTTGCCTTTGCCAGGGAAAGCTTTGGGGATCTAGGCTAGACAGAGAGAGGGAAATCTAATTATTTCATCTTAGAGCAGCCTAAGCGTTGAAAGAATTCTCCCTTGTGCCACAAGGAAGGGAAAGTGAAAAAAAAAATGGTGTGTACAGAGGCTCTGGTCTACCTTGGCAGTCTGAGAGAAGCTTCTAATTTTATTTTAATGAGACCTTGGGGTACAAGGGGAACTGGAGCTGATCTCTCACTGAACAAAGCTGGACCAGAGCAGAACAGGGACGGAACCAAAGCTTTGAACTCCGGGTTGGTGTGAGGCTCTGCTTGGGATGGTTCAGCTCTGCCCTGGGAGATCACCTCACACTTGTGTTTTCTGTCTGATTTTGGGCTGCCCGAGGCACCTGACACCTGGAAATGCTCCGTCTGCATCTGCACCATGTGGTGCCCCAAGCTAAGGAGCCCTTGGAGAGCTCAGGGTCTCTGGGCTCCCTTTCCAGACTTTTGGAAAGCTCAGAGGGATTTGGGGCTCCCTTTCCAAACCCTTAGAGAATTTAGGAGGGTCTTTTTGCTCCCTTTCCTAACCCTTACAGAGCTCAGGGGGCTCTGTGCTCCCTCTCCAAATCTTTAGAGAATTTAGGAGGGTCTCTGTGCTCCTTCCCAAGCCTTTACAGAGCTCAGGAGGGTCTTTTTTCTCCCTTTCCAAACCTTTAGAAAGCTCAGGGAGGAACTTGTGCTCCCTTTCCAAACATTTAGAGAATTTTGAAGGGTCTCTGTGCTCACTTCCAAGCCCTTACAGAGCTCAGGGGGCTCTGTGCTCCCTCTCCAAATCTTTAGAGAATTTAGGAGGGTCTTTTTGCTCCCTTTCCTAACCCTTACAGAGCTCAGGGGGGACTTGGTACTCCTTTTCCAAACCCTTAGAGAATTTAGGAGGGTCTTTTTGCTCGCTTTCCAAACCTTTAGAAAGCTCAGGGGTCTCTGTGCTTGCTTTCCAAACCCTTAGAGAATTTAGGAGGGTCTCTGTGCTCCTTCCCAAGCCTTTACAGAGCTCAGGAGGGTCTTTTTTCTCCCTTTCCAAACCCTTAGAGAGCTCAGGGGTCTCTGTGCTCCCTTTCCAAACCTTTATATAATTTAGCAGGGTCTCTGTGCTGTCTTCCTGAGTCCTTACAGAGCTCAGGGGCCTCTGTGCTCCCTCCAAACTCTTACAGAGCTCAGGGGTCTCTGTGCTCCCTTCCAAGCCCCCAGAGGGCTCAGGGGGGACTCGGTNGAGCTGTGTTGTGACTGAAGGAAACATCCACATAATTGCCTCAGTTCATTTTTATTCTGTTTTTCTTTGCTTCCCTCCCTGGAGACCTCTTCAAACAACTCCATTGGCTGTGGGATGTTTTATCACATGAGTCACTGCGCTGATGTACACATATAAACTTTTTATTCTAACCTAATTTATCAATTTCTCCTTGGCGCTTTCTGATTTTTCTTTCTTCTGCCATTATTCTTTTCCCTTCTAATATTTAACTTTCCTGCCTCTGGGGCGCCAAATAATTAATCAGGATTTGGTTTTGGAGTCTTACGTGCGGCTGGCAAGGTAAAATCAATAGACTGGAACCAAGTTCTTCAGGCCAAGGTAATTTTTGAAGCCAAGTTCTTTGGTTCTGCCACGTTTTCCACTTGGTGACAAATTTGACCAGCTCCTTGTGACCTTTAACAGCAGAATCAGTTATCAAATCTGAGCTCTTTTTCCTTGACTTTCATTTTAGTCTCTGCCTTTTCTTTTGCAGGATAGGGGAACCAATACAGAACATTTCTTTTTAATCTCATCTGAACTGAACATCTGCTCTTCCTTGCCTTTGCCAGGGAAAGCTTTGGGGATCTAGGCTAGACAGAGAGAGGGAAATCTAATTATTTCATCTTAGAGCAGCCTAAGCGTTGAAAGAATTCTCCCTTGTGCCACAAGGAAGGGAAAGTGAAAAAAAAAATGGTGTGTACAGAGGCTCTGGTCTACCTTGGCAGTCTGAGAGAAGCTTCTAATTTTATTTTAATGAGACCTTGGGGTACAAGAGGAACTGGAGCTGATCTCTCACTGAACAAAGCTGGACCAGAGCAGAACAGGGACGGAACCAAAGCTTTGAACTCCGGGTTGGTGTGAGGCTCTGCTTGGGATGGTTCAGCTCTGCCCTGGGAGATCACCTCACACTTGTGTTTTCTGTCTGATTTTGGGCTGCCCGAGGCACCTGACACCTGGAAATGCTCCGTCTGCATCTGCACCATGTGGTGCCCCAAGCTAAGGAGCCCTTGGAGAGCTCAGGGTCTCTGGGCTCCCTTTCCAGACTTTTGGAAAGCTCAGAGGGATTTGGGGCTCCCTTTCCAAACCCTTAGAGAATTTAGGAGGGTCTCTGTGCTCCTTCCCAAGCCTTTACAGAGCTCAGGAGGGTCTTTTTTCTCCCTTTCCAAACCTTTAGAAAGCTCAGGGAGGAACTTGTGCTCCCTTTCCAAACATTTAGAGAATTTTGAAGGGTCTCTGTGCTCACTTCCAAGCCCTTACAGAGCTCAGGGGGCTCTGTGCTCCCTCTCCAAATCTTTAGAGAATTTAGGAGGGTCTTTTTGCTCCCTTTCCTAACCCTTACAGAGCTCAGGGGGGACTTGGTACTCCTTTTCCAAACCCTTAGAGAATTTAGGAGGGTCTTTTTGCTCGCTTTCCAAACCTTTAGAAAGCTCAGGGGTCTCTGTGCTTGCTTTCCAAACCCTTAGAGAATTTAGGAGGGTCTCTGTGCTCCTTCCCAAGCCTTTACAGAGCTCAGGAGGGTCTTTTTTCTCCCTTTCCAAACCTTTAGAAAGCTCAGGGAGGAACTTGTGCTCCCTTTCCAAACATTTAGAGAATTTTGAAGGGTCTCTGTGCTCACTTCCAAGCCCTTACAGAGCTCAGGGGGCTCTGTGCTCCCTCTCCAAATCTTTAGAGAATTTAGGAGGGTCTTTTTGCTCCCTTTCCTAACCCTTACAGAGCTCAGGGGGGACTTGGTACTCCTTTTCCAAACCCTTAGAGAATTTAGGAGGGTCTTTTTGCTCGCTTTCCAAACCTTTAGAAAGCTCAGGGGTCTCTGTGCTTGCTTTCCAAACCCTTAGAGAATTTAGGAGGGTCTCTGTGCTCCTTCCCAAGCCTTTACAGAGCTCAGGAGGGTCTTTTTTCTCCCTTTCCAAACCCTTAGAGAGCTCAGGGGTCTCTGTGCTCCCTTTCCAAACCTTTATATAATTTAGCAGGGTCTCTGTGCTGTCTTCCTGAGTCCTTACAGAGCTCAGGGGCCTCTGTGCTCCCTCCAAACTCTTACAGAGCTCAGGGGTCTCTGTGCTCCCTTCCAAGCCCCCAGAGGGCTCAGGGGGGACTCGGTGCTCCCTTCCCAAGCCTTTCCAATCCCAGGGCTGGAGTAAGCAGCTCAGGCCAGCTGGATGTTTACTATTTGTGTAGATAAGCCTTTTATCTCCTAATGTGACTTTGAGGAAGGGCCAGGCTTTCAGGAGGAGCTGACATTTGAAAGTGGGAGCCCCTGCCCTCCACTGGAGCTCCTTGGCTGGAAAATGGCATTGTCCTGGCGCTGGTGACATCCCTGGGTTTGCCATGGGGCAGATGGACGAGGAATTCCCCGGGAAGAGATATCTGAGATAAAAATGAGCTTTCTAATCCCATTAGCGCTTTATCAGCCAAACTGTTGTCTTTTTCCAGCGGAGTACATTTGTGGCAGAGAGGATTATCAGGATTGCAGCTGGGGGGCACAAAGCTGAGCCCCCCAGCTCTGCTGGGATCAACGGAGCTGCTCCTGCAGGAGCCAGGCTGGGAGCGATTTGCTCCTTAATGTGCTCCTGCGGGGCTCGCAGGCACTGCCAGGCCTTGATGTGGCCACATCTTCCCTCTCATTGTCTGCCTGGAGTGGCAATTGCCGGAATTGAGAGCCAGCAGGGCAGCCAGGTGGGCTCCTGGCAGGGTTTTGTGGGGTGTGAAAACAAAATGTGTGCAGGAGCCAGATAAGGCACGAGTGCCCTGCTCTGCCTTCTGCAGGCATTGCAATTGAAGGCTAAAAGTATTTTAAAAATAGTCCTGAGTGCTGTTTTTGAGTCGATTATATCTTAGACTTGTTGAAAAGGCAACCAAGAGCAAACAAAGTTTCTGCAATTGGGATGTGAAAGGGGACACTGCTCAAGATCTATTTAAACCCTGAGTACTCTCAGTTTAACCACAGAAGGATTTAGAGGCAACACCAGGAACCTTCTGGGCGGATAAAACACACGCTGGAGTGGCTTTGGCTAACGATGCTCTCATTAGGTACCACGGCTCGAAATTCAGGCCCTTCAAACCCACTCCTGACCCAAAGGTGCTCTGTTTATTTCTAAATGCACCTTGGTCTTCACGTTTGTTTCTGGGAGATCCTGCAGTGGCTGCTTTAAAAAATCTGTGTTTCAGAGCTGAGCTCTCCAAGCAGGGCTTTCTCAGCTTCCCTTCCCCCAATTTATGAGTCTTTCATGAAGAGCAGCAATGGAAGGAGCTCTGATGTCAGCCTGTCGTTCCTCTGTGATGTTTATTGATGTCTTTTATTCCTCCCATTAGTCAGCGAAGGCCTAAACGAAATTATTCCGGGCTGTAATTTGGATGCCAAGTGTAATTACGGCTGAGATGATCTGCTTACTGATGCTCCTCTCTCTCTAGGGACATTCCCTCATCCTGAAGGGTGAGCACGAACTGAGATTTGCTGGAGGCCAAAACCTGCAAACCCTGCCCACGAGGGAGTGTTTCCTTTGCCTTCTTCGTGATGCAGTGAAACTTTATAAAAGAGAGTGTGATCTGTGGCTAAAGGTGTCACCGAAAATCAGGAGAAATAAAAAAACCCTCTAGCACTATATTTTAAGTGATAGAAAATCAGTCATTACTTTATTTACCTTCCAGGATGTGCCAAGGAAAGTATTCCAAAAACACATGCTTTTACAGGATTTCCCCCCAGTTTTTACACAGTCAAAACCCACAGAGATGCATTGTTTCAAAGTTCATTGGTGCAGAGTTGAGCAACCCTCAGTGTTCAGTTTCCCATTGGATCTGAATCTCCTCACCTCCGATGTAAATTAGATCTTCATTTTTCAATTCTCTCATCAGTCCTTTCCGGGGAGATGTCTCCAGCTCTGTCCGAGGTGCTCTGGGGTGGATGTTTGGAGATGGCCACCGATGTTCCGTTCATGTTCCGTGGATGGTTTTGATCTCCCTGGGGATCTTTGGGCTGCTCCACTCTGTTGATGTGTTGAGTTCATCAGACCTCACCTGGCAGAGCAATGCCCTGGAAAGAAACTTAAAATTCCTTTTCTCAGGGTAAAGACAAACAAGCCTTTGACTAAAGTTATACAAAATTTTTAAACTGCTGTATTTTCTAACAAAGGGATATTTGGAACATGGGAATAACTGAGTCTCTGATTTCTGGCATAAAGCCTGTGAGAGGCTCAGGTGAGCTCGGTGTAGCTCAGGGTTTTCAGGAGAATTTTGGGAGTCAGCAGCTCCTGGATGATTCCCTTCTGAAGATGAGTGCTGGTGACTGGCTGGATGATTTTGCACAATTCTGGGCTCAGAGCAGATGCTTCTGGGGTTTTTTTTGCAACGCAATTGCTTGATAAAATTCAGGAATTCACATCTCCGTGTCCCAGCCCTTGCTGCTGTGGCAGCTGTTGGGCTGCCAGCTCTGCTTCCTCAGTAAAAAACCCCACTATTTATAAAACCTCTGAAATGGCTTTTATTTAATAAGCATATTTCAGTGCTCATAAACCTGACGGTGCATTAGTCCCACAATCCAGGGATTCTGCTCTCCTCAGCTGCCAGAGAGGGCTGGAATCTGATTTTAAAAGGAGAATTGGGTCTGGTTTGCTGCATGGGTTGGGAACAACGAGGATGGGAAAAACATCTCTGTGGTGGACGAAGAAAGCTCAGGACTGCTGGACCTGTTCTTTCAGAGCTTTAACAACTTGGCAGAGGCATGGAAAAGTCACTCAGTGACCACTTCCAGGAATAAGAAAAGTTTCTGAAGGGGGTCTGATCCTTTAGGTCTCCTTTTCATGGGTTCACACGTTGCATTTTCCTTTTTCCATTGGCTCCTGGCTCCCTCCAGACTCAAGAGGGAGAGGCAAACTGATCACAGCAACATCCAAATCCATGTTAATAGTTTTACTACGAGCATGCTCAAAGATATGTGCTGCGGGTGTGTTGGAATATGAAAATAAACGAGGCAGGGTTTTGTTGGTGGCAAAAAAAAAAAGCAAAAAAAGAAAAAAAAAAAAAAAGCTGCTCTGAGTAACAGCTTGGTGTATTCAAATCCAAACGTGCTGCTTCCAAAATGTCACGAAATGTGTGTGTAGCATTTTACTGTCTGTGTGCCATCTGTGTGTTTGCTGGAGAGCTCTGAAGAACTTGCTAATCATTATTGTGTGTTGTTCCTTTCTTTAGCACCCTCGGATCGTAAGCAGAATTCCTTAGATAATATTTTTTTTGTTCTTAGGGGGATTAATTTGGCTGATTGTTGTGCTTTACTGGAACTCTTATCTGAGGAGGAAATGAAATCAGGGACTCCAGGACTTCCCTGAGTGTTTTGGATTAAGGAATGAGCCCATAAGAAAAAGCAAAAATTCTCATTAAAAGGGGGAGAGCTCAGGTTCTAGAGCTGAGCAACTAAAGATGCAAGTCCATGTGTGAGTATCAGAGAAAAACTGAAGTAATGGAGTGATTGAAGGAGAGAAATAATTTAATCATTATTTCTAATTACATGGCAGTCTGGAGGAGGTGGCTTTAGAGTAAAATAAACCCTCCAAGAGCCTGTCAGGGTAACCCAGGGTTGGGAATGCATCCCTGAAGGGTGGCTGCCCTCCCCGGGTTGGAATTCTGATTATTACAAGCAATGCCACCTCCAATGGCTAATGGCTTTTAATGGTAATTCTGCAATGAAATTATCAAATACGTGGAATTGCAGTGCTAGCAAGGAATGTGGACAACAAAATGGTAAACTTGGAATAAAATAGGGAATTTCCCATTAGGAGGCTTGGCACAGTGCTGGCTGGGAGGTGAAGCAGCAGAATACAAACTCCGTGCTTTTGAGACTGGGAGGACACAGAATTTTCTATGTGTGTTTTCTTCCCAGAGAAAATACTGAAAGGTGTTTTCTGACAACAGCACCTTGTGTGAAATCCCCTCCAGTGCTCAGCCCTGGGGTTTGTCCTACACACGGAATTTTACCTTCATAAAAACACACATTTATGTCGACAAGACACACATCCTTCAATATCTTACAATTTCAGAAGTAGATGGGCATAAATCCTTGGGAAAGGAATATCTTGCTGGGGACTGGGGCAGAGTCAGCAGTGCTTCAGCTGTTGTCTTAAATTCCTCTCTGTTTAAAGCCACTCAATGGCTCTGAGTTTTACAAGTTCTGGGAAAAAATCGGCAAAAGGGTTCGGTGAGCGAAGTTCAGCCGAGTTGAAGAATCTGAAGCATTCCACCAGGGAAAATGTTTCTTTAACTCCTGAGAATGGTGTCAAGGAGAGGAGCGCAACAGCCCAAGAGCTGGGAATGTTTTCCAGCTTCCTCTGGAGGACTCTGATATTTCCCTGCTTATTTACCCACTCCCTGTGGCTCTGTGATTGGCAGGCCAAGATAAGCAAGGCTTGTTTGAGCTTTGGAGATGTGAGAGGGAGGCTGGAGGAGCTCAGGTACCTCCTGCAGCTGCTCCCAGCAGGGCTGGATTTGGGAGGTTTTTATTTGGAATTGATTCGTCTGACTGCCGTGTTTGTGCCTGGTGATTACCCCAACTCCTTATTAAAACTGTTTGTCTCAGTGAAGCCAAACGCTCCACAAATTAATGCCTGGAAAATGTAAAATCCTGAGTCTGGCTCTCGCTGTAACAACACATCTTTAATTTAAAGCTCAGCTTTGATTCCCTCCTCAGGCATGGGGTGCAAACCAATTCTGAGTTCCAAAGAGGCCCAAGGAACATAATCCTGGAATTTTGATGGCTCTGTTCCAGTGAAATGATAATTTGCCTTCTGAGTTTGTGATGTCTTTTCCCCAGAGGTTTGTTTTAACATTCCGCAGTGGAGGAGGCACAATTTTCCAGCTGTTCGAAGGGCTGGAGAGGTGGGTTAAAAAACGGAATCTGCTGATGAGACAAGGCTATTCCTGAGCCTCGGAGAGAGGGGAATTTTATAAATAAAGTGTTCTGTGAGTTAGGCTTTGGCAGGCAGCGGGGGGACTGTGAAATCAAGCCGGGCAGGAAGAGGTTTGAGAGCTGAGTGGTGTAAGATTGCAAAACCATGGAATGGCAGGGGCTGGAAAGCTGGGGGCAGGGCAGGAAGCTGTGTGAGCCCTGGAATTCTGCTCCTGGCGGGGAGAAGCTTTGCCTCACATTAACTCCATGGCAAACAGGAATGGCTCCTGTGGAGCCGGGCTGGCTGAGAGCTGAGCTTGGGTGGCTGCACAGCATTCCCCAAGCTCAGGGCTGTGTCCTCCAGCTGGAAGGACTCTTGTGAATCCCCCGGAACAGTGTTTGGATACAGAACTCTTCTCAAGAAAATAGAATCCGAGAGAGAGAATAGAAAAGGGAAATAGGGTGGGGAAAGAATGGAGAGCAAAGCCTGGGATTATAACTCGTGTCTCTAACTCAGTACCTTTTATAACCACACAAAATGGTCCTTAGTGCTAAAGCAGCCAAATGCCGCACAAGTTCTTTTTCCCCCCCTTTTTCCCCCCCTTTTTTTCCCCCTTTTCCTCCCCCTTTTCCC
>VZRL01000943.1:195653-245463 GCA_013397895.1 Origma solitaria | reverse complement strand
CCCTTTTTTCCCTTTTTTCCTTTTTTTCTTTTTTTTTTTCTTTTTTTTTCTTTCCTGAAGGAGTTTTTGAGGCACTCCCATATCTGTTTGGGTGTTTCCTGTGCTTTCCTCACCCTCCCCAACGCTGAATGAATGGAGCAGGCACTTGCTGGGCTCACGCCCCTGTCGGAGCTGCAGATAACCAGCTGCTCTCATCGTTTCAATAAACAGCATTAAATAATTTGTCTGGGGTTAGTGAACTAGCAAGTGCTGATTAAGGATTAGATTTGACTCATTTGCTGGAGGCTCCTGATCTATTTAAATGCTTATTTCACCATGAGAGAGCAGCATATGTTCCTCTCCGAGTGCAATTGAGGGAGCTCGGGGTAACAGCATCAGACTGAGATGTTGAGGGTGGCTGACTCTTGGCCTCGGTGGCTTCAGCACAATCCAACAAAAATATGCATTGCTGTGGTTCGATCTCCTGGTTTATGCAGCAAAGGGGAATTTCCAGAAGGTTTCTGTTCCAGAGCCTGCACTTCCAGCATCGCCTTAAAGAATAAATAGAGTATTTTTCCAGAGAGGCTGCTCTGGTGGTATTTGTAGACAAGTGCGATGGAAATTTCACAGCAATCTCTCAATTTCCTATCAGAGCAGGCTGGTGTGTTTGTAAGGGTGGAACCAGTCAGGGCTGTGGTGTGACCTGACAGACTTCTCCCAGCCTTTTCAGCTTGGATCCCCTTTGGTTTGTGCCAGGCTGCTCCCAGGTTTGGTGGCAGTGTGTATTTGGGGGATATTTGAGCCATCGGTGCCTTAAGAATGTCTAGTTTTTATTCTTCATGTATTTGTAGCTTTGGTGTAGTTCTAGGCTTCATATAAAATACTAAAACCTCTGTTCACAGCACCTTTGGCCAAAACAATTCCTCGGAGTGGAAATTCAAGGACACTTCGCTGCCTCAGAGCCCCAAAATATGGAACCAACAGTGAATTGGGGGAGCAAGCTTGGGGTGGTTGACATCAGCACCTGAAGGTGTGATTGGAGAATTGAGGCCCAATATGTTAATGGACAGAACTTATAAAATGTGAAGAACTCGTGACTCGCTGTCCATTTTGGGTGCAGCCTCTCGAGAAGGCTCTGTCTGCCCTGAATGCACCTAAAGGCCTTTAATAAATTTCTCTGCTTTTTATTCTCCTCACCCTGTCTGGCCTCTGTCTCTGGTTGCTTTAGGCATCACCGTGTGGGCACACGTCCTGGCCAAACCCTGATCCCAAGGAGCTCCTGTGCCACAAATCCCCGCTCCCAGCCCCGCTGAGGCAGTGACACTCTGCTGGCTCCCATCGCTGCTATTTGCATATTTAGCTGATGATCATCTTGTGCCTTCCCACACAAACCCCCTCCCTTCATTCCCTCTGACAGCCAGGGCTGGTTTCCATGGAGCTGCTTCATCCATACCTTTAGGAAACCTTTTTTTTTTCCATTCCCCTATAGAAATAATTCGAGGTTTCTATGGCAACATCTTCGGAGGGGAGGCCCATGATGTCTTCAGCGAGGCTGGAGTGATCCCTGGCACTCCCCACGTGTGGCTGTGTGCTCCTGACACGCAGGATGGCACTGTTCCCTGCCCTATTACTTATTCTGGATCCTGTCTAATATGGTGGAAAAAAAACCCTGAGGGACTGCCTGGCTTAATAAAGCTCAAACTCTGAAAGCCGCAGTTCAAAAAGGAAAAAAAAAAAAAAGGCAAGATTTAATCTTAACTGTGCCACATGTGTAGACATAAAGATATTTGAGATGAAAAAAGAATGGTGTAATAAACTTCATTCAGTGGCAGTGAATATTCTGTTCCCAGCACCTTCAGCNCAAACTCTGAAAGCCGCAGTTCAAAAAGGAAAAAAAAAAAAAAGGCAAGATTTAATCTTAACTGTGCCACATGTGTAGACATAAAGATATTTGAGATGAAAAAAGAATGGTGTAATAAACTTCATTCAGTGGCAGTGAATATTCTGTTCCCAGCACCTTCAGCGCCAAAATAATTCCTCTGAATGGAAATCCAAGGATATATTTGTTGCCCTAGGGCCCAAAAATATGTGAACAACAGTGAATTGGGGGAGCAAGCTTGAGGGGGTTGACATCATCACCTGAAGTCGCAGTTCAAAAAGGAAAAAAAAAAAAAGGCAAGATTTAATCTTAACTGTGCCACATGTGTAGACCTAAAGATATTTGAGATGGAAAAGGAATGGTGTAATAAACTTCATTCAGTGGCAGTGAATATTCTGGAAGGACAGTGATCCCTGGAGATAAGCTTTGGGTTTTAATATTTTAAGAATGTTGGGAGGAATATATTAAACCTAAATTATTTAACATATTTAAACTGGTTGTATAGCTAGAGAAAAAGAGTTTAAAAGCAAAACTTCCAATATTTTCGGGAGGAGGAAGAAAGTAAAATATTCCCTGTAAATTCTGCAAAGGCCAGGACCAACAGAACTGTGTCATTTCTGGAGAAGCAGGAAGTGGAGTTGGTTTGTGTTGGAAGCAGAGCAGAGATCAGGAAATGACTGGGGTTGAAATGGCAGAATCTGAGCTGAGTGTCCGTGAGTGAAACCTGGGAAATCTGGAAATCAGTGGAAAATCTGCATGGAGCTGATTATGAAAGGATAACCACACATTTTTGGGAGAAAACACAAGGGCAGGTCTTAAACTCCCTGAAACAGAGGTTGGCCAAATTCTTTCCTACAACACTCAACTGCTTAAATTTCAACTGACTGGGGAAGAATTAATATATTTAACAAAAACTACTAATCACTGATGATTGTGTCACTGAAGACAAAGAGTCAAGAGCAGCCACGTTCACCTCCCCACATCCTCCACACTTCCTGCGATGTTTCACTTGTTCTGATGGAGGGGCTGGGAGCCTTGGATGCTCGCAGGGATTTCTGAATCACATCCTGTGGCTTCAATCTTGAAAGATCCTTCTGAAGAATTCTGAAGAAGGAAAAAGGGCTAGAAATTGTCTGAAGGAAATGAATCCTGGCTGTGGGTGTCAGTCCAGTGGTTTGGGATTGTATTGCAGCGGAGTGAAGTGAGAGGAAAATGGGGGAGCTCTGCTAATGACTCCTCCATAGAGGGTAAATTGTGTCGAGTTTTGTGAGTTTGGCTGAAGTGCTCAATTCATCGGAGTGCCTGGAGGTGGATCATCACCTGCTGCTTTGCAGAAATGATGTGAACCTCGGAAAATGCCAGCCTGGAGCCTCCTGCTGGAAAAGTGCAGCTCTTTGTGTGGCTGTCACTCACCTTCCCTGGAGCTGGAGGTGCCTGACACAGAGTGTGCCCTGCGAGGGATCAGCTCCACATTCCCTCACTGCACCTCTGGGGCTGCTGCTCCACCCTGGGAGCGTCGCTCCACTCCTGGAGTGGATTTTCATAGAGAAAAAACCTGTGGAAAAGCCAAATTCCTGCCACAGCCCCACTGGAAAGGTGGGAAGAAACCCCTCCGAGGTTTTTACACACCCACTGAAGTTGCTGATCCCTCCCGGAGCGAGAAAGGATGTGTGGAATGTCTATCAGCTCCCGAAAAATCCTGTCTTTAATATTCCCAGCCATCTCTTTGTGTTCTGCCCTACAAACAGCTGCTGCGGACTCCTCGGGGAAGGCACTATGTGGGGGACACATCAGGATGGCACCAGGCTGGGATTTGAGACCCTCCTGGCAGCTGCTGGTCCTTCTGGTGCTGCTGGCAGCTGCAGGAGGAGCAGTTGGTGCTGCTCTCTGTGCTCGTTGAGATTTCCTGCAGGTTCAGCCAGATCAGGGTCAGAAATGTGAACTTTGTTGGTCACAGCCTCGTTTGCTGCCTCTGAAATCACTCCTGAGTGGTGCTGGGAAGGGAATCATGGAATGCCTGATTCTCCTGGTTTTTATCCAGCAGGATTTACCGTGATTCTCCCACCTCCATTTCCCCCCTTCCCTCTTTTCTGCCCCACCGCAGCTCCCGAAGGGGATGGAATAAATGGAATAAATGATCCCAGTGCTTCTTGTCAGAGGTTTCCCCATGGAGGTGGCCACAGGTGACTGCCCATGTCCTCTGCTGAGTGTTTAACCCTGTGAGTGCTGCACCACCACAGTTTCACACTGCCCGTGGGAAACGTGTGCTCCACCAGGTATTTATTGTGTAAAGTTTGGCAGGTTTAGTTCAAAAACACAAAAAAAAAAATCAGCTACCAGAAAGGGAAAAAGAGTGAGGAGAGGATGTGTAGCAGTGGGCATTAAACTTGTTTGTAACTGGGGTTTTTTATGTGGAACAACAGCAGTTGCCTTGATGTGTTTGTGAAGGAAGCTGCAGTAAATGCAGAGGAGTTTGCTGCTGGAATTGGAGTGTCAGAGCTAAACTGGAGCAGAATTGCTGTGTTCTGTAGGTCAGTTCTGGAAAACACAGGCTCCTGGGCAGGGATGTGCCGGTGAAATGACAGATATGGCTGTGCCTAAGGTAAAGCTCAGCCTCGAGTGCAATTATATGAATTGTGTGAGTGTAAGATGCTCTTTTCTCCTCAGAAATAAGCTCAGTGGTGAGTGCTTCCTGTGACAGATGGAATTGGTCAGAAAAATGTGAAGGGATCTCCAGAATGTGAGTTCACCTAAGCCTGCTGCTTCAATTGATGTTCACATCTTTTAGCTCATTAGAGTGAAATAATGGCTCTGTGTCCCTTTCTATTGTACCTAGCTTAGGTTTAGCTTTATTCTGGATTTCTGTAGTTAATTACCTGGCAGGTAAATGTGATTTTCTGCAGTGCACAGAGACCTGAGAGACAGAGCTGTGCATGAACCCTGTGCTTTGGGTGGTTCTTGGGGGTCACACTTGAATAGTAAAGTTAAATTGGAGTTATCCAAACTGTTCAGAGATTGTTTTGGTGGTTTCCATTTGGCCTTGTGCAGAATAAGACTCAAACCTTTTCCTGGCAGGTACTTCTTGCCTCTGTACTTTCGTAGGACAAAGATGTGTTCTTTCTCTTGAACAGCAAATTAAATTGGAGTTATCCAAACTGTGCCCAGTGGATGAGGCAGATCAGCTCCCCAGTGCATTTTGTCCCAGACTGAGAGGGAACTCTGCAGTGTTGTGCTCTAATTTTACCTCTCCCTTTGTTTCCCCCTCTGCTGATGCCCTTACTTAAGAGTGTTTTGGGGTTTTTTTTGGAAAGGAAGTTTCTTTGAGACACATAATTTGTGTTTTTCTATTCTTCTGGTCTTAATTTTTTGGCATATGTTCCTTAGCAAAAATGGCTTGTGCAAGCACCTGCTGAGAAATGGTGTAAATTCAGTAAATTCCCAATTCCTGCAGCTGCCTCTGAGTCTGATGTGGGAGATTCCCCACTCCCAAAGCAGCGCTGGGGGGTTTGTGTTCCTTCCCTCCTCCAGAGAACGCCTGGATTTCCTGGAGCTGAGAATCTCAGCTCTCCATGAACTCCTGCTGCAGCGATCTGAGGCTGACAGATGATGATTATTTTTATTTGTGTGACAGGAACCTTCTGGATGTCTGCAGCAGATGCTGTTGAATCCTCACTTCTCGAGGGGGAGAGACTCAGCCTGCTCCTCCATCTGTCTGGGCTTCTGCCTCCTCATTAGGTGCTCTGAATTTGGGAATAAATGGGCAGATTGTTGGGATCTGAGCTGCTCAGGGATGCATTTTTGTGTCTTAGGCTCACAGCTCTTTGTGTATTTGATTTTTCTGTCCATTCCTAAGCTTGGAAAAATGCAATAACAGCTCCTGCACGGCGTTTAATTCCACCGAGCACAAGGAACTTGTAAAGGCAATCAGCAATTAGTCTTGTCCCTGTTTTGGGATCAAGTTCTTTCCTAAAGCAGGACAATCCCAAAAACCTGCTCGGTGTGGAAGTGGAAATTTTACTGAAATTTGGTGAACGTTCTGTAACATTCAGGGATTATCTGGAAATCCTTTTGAGCTATGACTGTGCAGGAACCAAGTTGGTGAGCACAGACAAATCTCTTTCCCTTCCAGGCCCCAGGGTTTTTTAGGTAAAATCTGGTAGAATTATTAATTACTTTTACCATTTAATGAATCATCAATTACCTGTGCTGTACTGGAGGGGAAAGCTTTAGTTCACCATCTGCAAACTCTCTCCTTTTAGGGCTTCGTGGCACATCCCTGGATAAACACGGGAACCCAAATCACAGTTTGGATGGTGAACCAAACAGATTTGTAATGGGAATTTAAGGTCATGGAATCACAGAATATTCTGAGTGGGAAGGGACCCACAGAGATCCAAATCCTAAAGGAGCTGAACCCACAACTTTGGCATTTTTAGCTGTACTGGACAGGAAAGCTCAATTCACCATCTGCAAACTCTCACTGGGGTTCTAACAATAATTGTCTCTATGGCCTAAGCAAACGCTTGAAGCTCGTGAGCTTTCCAACATGTTTCAACCCAGGGAGAACTCATGAACACACTTCAGGTGACTTCAGAGACAATTCCGTGTATTGATGAGAAGAGCAAAGATGCAACAGGTCCAATCTCTTAGGGGTGAAATTTAAGCTCCTTCTCTTTGGAGGGGAAGAGGATCAACAGGTCCCCAAAAGATGGACAGATTTTCTGCTTTCTTGGTACACAATGAGTATTTAAATGAAAAGTTTTACTCTTGGAGAGTGCATTGAGCAGCTGGAAGTCACCCTGCCATCAGCACCACTGTGACTATGCCTAATTACAAAGCCCATTGGTTATCTGAGATCCGAATCAGCCACTGAGATAAGGACTGTGCCTTAGATTTAATTATTGGATGTTATTCACATCAGGCACGCTGACATGAGAGGTAATTGCCAGATTCCAGTGTATTCAAAAAGACATTTATCTCATGCCTCACTGAGTTTCCACTTACTGAGCCTTTTTCCTTCTGTTTAATCTGTGCTTCTTTATTACAACCTTGCAAAGGTGCCATTGTGCAGCTTGGCCCGAGGGGAAGTGACGAGAGGCCCAGGAATATAATTTTTAGAAAATAATGTCGTAAATGTCATTGTTTGCTCAGATCTAATAGTGGCGGGCTGGGAAGGAGTGGGAGTGAGAGAGCAAAAATGAATGGCAGATGTATTTATAACTGTTGAAAAGATTCGGCAAGGAGCTCAGGATTCATTCCTGCAGAGGTTATTGACTCAGATGCTGAGTCTGGGCTGAATAATTTTGTAACTAAGAGGCAGAACTTTGAAAACTGAATTCATGGTTCAGAGATTTCTTCTCTTCCTGCCTTCCGACTCTGTTCCAAACGGAGTGACATCGTTTGGAAGAGGCTTTTTCTCCCACACCTCTCCCCACCGATGCTGGAATTTGAGCTTGAAAAGATGTTCTGCTTGTAAATTATTAGTTCAGTCTTGAAAATCGCTTTATGTAGAAGTTGAAAAGAAAAAGAACCCAAACACAGTAAACTCTTGAATGAGACAAATCCAAATTAGAGATGTTTTGGAAGGATCTGACTTCCACCCACACACCTTCCCTGTGTCCTCTGTGCCTCCTGCTCCAAGCCCAGATCTAAAATGTTCAAATTTGGAACACCCAGAAGCAGTGTGCTCTGAGAATGAGCCCTCAGGTTTGAAATTCCATCGAGTGGACCAAATCACTGAGAGCTGTGGCGGCTTTGGGAAGCTCTGATCAGTTCATGATCGGCCAGAGGGGACTGGGGCAGTTGGCTGAGAGCTTTCTTGGGGTTAAAAAGCTGATTTTTGTGTCTGGCTGGTGAATTTATGGGGGAAATCAGCACTGTCCAGCACGGCAGCACCTGGCAATGTTTCGTGGCGGTTCAGACACTCAGAATGTTGAAAGCAATTCCTGTGTTTAACAGGAGGGCAGAGGAGGAACATTTTGAAGGAAAATTGGTGCCAATTGTGGCCCTGTGGTCCCTGGAAGGTGTTTGGGCTCTGGGCTGGGGCTGGGGGAGGCAGCAATGGGAATCTGGAGCAGCTGTAAAACCCTTCTCCTTTTAGGGCTTTGTGACACATCCCTGGATAAACACGGGAACCCAAATCACAGTCTGGATGGTGAACCAAACAGATTTGTAATGGGAATTTAAGATTGTGGAATCTGAGTGGGAAGGGACCCACAGAGATCCAAATCCTAAAGGGGTTGAACCCACAACTTTGGCATTTTTAGCTGTACTGGACAGGAAAGCTCAATTCACCATCTGCAAACTCTCACTGGGGTTCTAACAATAATTGTCTCTATGGCCTAAGCAAACGCTTGAAGCTCGTGAGCTTTCCAACATGTTTCAACCCAGGGAGAACTCATGAACACACTTCAGGTGACTTCAGAGACAATTCCGTGTATTGATGAGAAGAGCAAAGATGCAACAGGTCCAATCTCTTAGGGGTGAAATTTAAGCTCCTTCTCTTTGGAGGGGAAGAGGATCAACAGGTCCCTAAGAGATGGACAGCTTTTCTGCTTTCTTGGTACACAATGAGTATTTAAATGAAAACTTTTACTCTTTGAGAGTTTGGCCAAATGAGGGAAACCCAGGGATGACCCTTTTCAAAACCTATCTGGCAAACAAAAGCCTCTTTTTAGTTGATTGAAGGAAAAAGCACAACTTCTGTACCAGGCATCTTTTGGTGCTAATTGTGGTTATTTTGATTATTGACATGTGGCTAATTTTGATTATTTTAAATTCAATTATTAACTGATTATATTTAATTAGATTATTATCTGCTTTTCCCCTCTTCACGCGGTGTTGAACACAATAACACCACATCACACTCAGCATGGCCCTTGGTTTTAGATGGAATTTGAACACAAATCCATGTCCTCACATTTGGGAACTCCCCGTGCCTGGAAATTGTGATAAACATGCAGCAGTGGCCGTGAATTTTGGCAGGAGCTGTAAACACAAAAAGCAGAGACAAACAGCAGAGGTGCAATATTGAAGCAGCCAGATTGATGTGGAACTTGAGGATATTTTCCTGCTGCCTGCAAACTGAGTTATGCTTCAGACAGGGTAGGAGAGAAATTGGCACCGTGCGTGTAACAGAATTGGAGAACTCTGGCAATTAAAGCTCAGCTAACAGCGGTGGCACCCCCTGCCCAAATTTAATCAGGAAGAAAAGGACAGTGAGATTGTCAGACGTGTAAATTATTCATTTTAAGCAAAACAGATTTTCTCAGGAAATTATTAATTTTCAGCAGAACAGATTTTCTAGCTCACGAGCGGTTGGATTCCAATTTCTGCTTTAGTTCTGATCAGGAGGGAGAAGTAATAAGGAACTACACATTTTTCTGTTTTCCACCTTGAAATGAATGCTTGTTTTGTACTGAAGTTGTTCTCTTTGGTGTCAGGAGATGGAATTTTCAGCTCCCAGAGCTCCCTTGAATTCCAGAATTCTCCTGGACTGTACATTCGGAGAGACTTTTGAGATCCCCATGTGACTTAAGTTCTTTCCTAAATTAAACTTCCCCAGTTCCAATCCATCAGGCAGCTCTTAATCTCTGTTATCTGAAAGGAAATGGAGATAAAATGTGAAATGGCTTTCTCTGAAGGACAAAGGAGCTGAATGCAGGACATCCAGGGCCCTCCATAGCTCATCTCCCTGGCTTGAAGGAAAAATGAAGTTTTTTTTTAAATCCCGCTGGTTACAAACCTGAATCACTTGGAGATGATTTCCAGGGTAGGTCAGGTGAAGTGTGGCGTTCCCTCTGTGCTGACACATAAAACCTCCTGGTGCTGCTCAAACCCAACGCCATCGCTGGGTACAGATCTTGGGGGGTAAAAATAGGATTTAGGATTGCTCAGTGTGACTTAAAAACCGAAACAGCCGCAGGAGCATCACCTGTTTGCTTCTGCTGCTACTTGGATAGAAAAAGGGAAGAAAAAGGGGGAAAAATGTTTTAGTTGCTGGTGATTAATGGTGTTAGGAGCACACATGGATTTGAGTCCTGCTGGGCACTTCAGTGAGAGCTTCCCAGAGCTCCTGACTGACCTCGATGGAGATTCTCTGCATAGTTTGGCTTTGTTTTCCCCGGAGCCTCCCTTGAACATAACAATGACAATTCGGAGGGGAAGCAGAATTCTGGTGACACAACCTGGCAGCCCCGAGCTATTCCAACAAACGATGACCATTCCATAAAACAAAATCCTCAGCGACTGCTCGGATCGGGGTCAGTGAGAGGCTCTGGCACACAAATCTCTGTGAGTATTGAGGTTATTTACAACCTGTGCCGGCAGTGGAACCCACCCCGGGCATCCCTGGCAAAGGAAAATGTAGGAACAAATAAAATGTAGGAACAAATAAAATGTAGGAACAAATAAAATGTAGGAACAAATAAAACGTAGGAACAAATCATATGCAGGAACAAATAAAATGCAGGAACAAATATGAAGTAGGAACAAATCACTGCTGGGAAGATGTCACCGGGAGGGAGGTGTTTGTCTGGGCGATAGCTGCGATGGTTTTTAGGGTATTCAGGATCTGCTGCATTCCGCAGCCATTGTTTCACGCTCAGGTGAAGTTGCTGCCCCAGGGGCGCGTTCAGAGCCTTCTGGTGACACAGATAAATGTGGGATTTCCTTTGGGACAGTCCTGTGGCAGCGCTTTGTGCTCTCAACTTCTCCACACTCATTTAGGGGAACCTCTGGAGCTCGTTAATTATCTCCAGACAGATGCTGCAGTTGAGGTAGAGCCTTACCCTGTTATATCTGCTTTTTCTGCAAACCAGAACCATGGGTTTGAGTTTTCTGTGCGTATTTCACACACCAAACACGATTTTCGGGGTGTAATACGCACCCACAGAGAGATTTTTCTGTGCTCTGTGATATCTGCACATTGAATATGTGCTGGGGGTGGGAGCTGCACGTGGATGGCTTCACTGCCCCAGCACGAGTGCAGGATTAGGGTGTGAATGGCAAAGGCAGCTGCAGGACAAGGGTTTGCAGTTGTCCATGGAATATTTGACCAAATGGCTCCTGGAGAGACGTGAGGAGCGCTGACAGTTGTCCTCAGGCATGTGCCTAATTGGAGGCACAGGCTCCGCAGCTTTGGGGAGAGCTGAGGGGATGGGCAAGAAGGGTATTTATAAATTTCTGGATATTTAGTATAAAATGAGTTTACCAATGATAGGAAAGAGCTTTTTCTGTCCCCCTTCTCTTTAGCTGGGAGTTCAGAGATGGTTTTGGTGGTTTCCATCTGGCCTTGCGCAGAGTAAGGCTCAAACCTTTTCCTGGCAGGTACTTCTTTCCTCTGTGTTTCTGTAGGACAAAGGTGTGTTCTTTCTTTTGGAATTCCACAGAGGGAGATGATGACACTTGTTCCAGCATTGCTTTTGTCTTAAACATAACACAGAAAGCAGAAACACTTCAGAGCACTCCACTGGCAGCCATGCTGCTGGGAGAAGACTGTGACGCTGTGGTAGCAGTGATTTATTCTCTTCAGGCTCAGCCGTGGAGTCCTGTGTTTCCTGATCTGTATTTCGTGATCTGTGATTCCTGGATTTTTGTTTCCTGATCCGTATTTCCTGATCTGTTTCCTGGTTTGTGTTTCCTGATCTGTGATTTCTGATGTTTTTCCTGATCTGTGATTCCCAATCTGTGTTTCCTGATCTGTAATTCCCAGTCCATGTTTCCTGATCTGTGATTCCCAATCTGTGTTTCCTGATCTGTAATTCCCAGTCCATGTTTCCTGATCTGTGATTCCTGACCTGTGATTTTCAATCTGTGTTTCCTGACCTGTATTTCCCGATCCGTGTTTCCCAATCCGTGTTTCCCAGTCCGTGATTCCCAATCTGCATTTCCTGATCTGTGTTTCCCAATCCATATTTCCCAGTCTGTGTTTCCTGATGTGTGATTCCCAGTCCATGACTCCCAATCCATGATTCCCAATCCGTGTTTCCTGATCTGTGATTCCTGAACTGTGATTCCAGATCTGTGTTTCCTGATCCGTATTTCCTGATCTGTGTTTCCCAATCTGTGTTTCCTGACCTGTGATTCCCAATCTGTGATTCCCAATCTGTGTATCCCAATCCGTGATTCCCAATCCGTGATTCCCAATCCGTGTTTCCCAATCCATGATTCCCAATCTGTGATTCCCAATCCGTGATTCCCAATCCATGATTCCCAATCCGTGATTCCCAATCCATGTTTCCTGATCTGTGATTCCCAGTCCATGATTCCCAACCCGTCATTCCCAATCCGTGTTTCCCAATCCATGTTTCCCGATCGGTGTTTCCTGATCCGTGTTTCCTGGGTCAGCCAGGGAAGCAGCAGGGAAGGCACACCTGGAACAAGGCACAGACACCAATGTTTTTGGGATGGGAAGCGCTGGGCACGTGTGGGCTGTGCTTTGCACGGGGATGTGCACGCCTGCTTTTAATCAGAGGCCAAATCCCAGATTAATTCAGATCCTACACCAGAAAGAATTTATATCATTGATCCAAAAGCTGATCCTCCCACTGACTGAAGTCTTAAATGAAATGCCAAATCCCAGATAAATTCAAATGATACGCCAGAAAGAATTTATACAATTGATCCAAAAGCTGATTCTCCCACTGACTGAAGCCTTAGCTGAAATATTGCACTGAGGAGAGGAAAACTGAGGTGAGCACGAGCCAAGGGAGTGAGTGAATCTCTCTCTGTGCCACACTGAGGGCCCAGACTGTCGCTGGCATTCCTTGCCCTGCAGCCTGCGGTGAAATTTGTGTCATCTGCTTTTGGAGCAGTGCTGGGATGCAGAGAACAACACATGCAGGGATCAGATATCGCCCAGCCAAAATCAAATGGGCTGTGCCCGCTCCGAGCAGAGCAAGTGCAGCTGGGAGGGCTTTAAAGGACTGTGGGGCACTGAAATGAGAATTGTTACTCAACGCGTGCTGCCTGCACCTGTCCACAGCTTCTCATATGTCAAATTAAAAAAATTAAATTAATAATCAGATTTTATTAAAAATTAAATTAATAATTAAATTTTATTAAGAAGTAAATTAATAATAATGTATTAATTAAATTAATAAAACTCATCTAATTTAATGTGTAAACACCAAAAGATTGCTGAAGTCTTTGTCTGAGATCCAGTTCCAAAGATAACATTCCTGTTCTTGCAGGATGTTAGAAAATGAAAGTAAATGTGGGTAAATAGATCAGATTTTTGTTTAAAAAAAAATAAATTATTCCAGCATTCTTACCAAAAAACCCCAACCAACCACCACCAAAAAAAACCAACAACCAATCAACCAACCAAAAATCAGAAAAACCTCCACCAAAAATCCCCAAACCAACAAACAACAACAAAACCAAACAAAAAACTCCCTGCGCGTTTTGGAATTTTGGAAAATCAGAGTTTTGCCCCAGCAGGGTCACGCCTGTGTTGTAGGTTTCTCCTGGAGGAGCTGCCACTCTCAGCTGTGTGCACATGGAAATAAGTGAAACATGATGTTGAACTGGAGAAAGAAGGGGAATTCTGCTTGAGTTCTTCCAAGGCTGTGAGTGCTCCGATCTCCCTGCCTGGCCTGGCAGAGCTGCTGCAGCCAGATGTGCATCTGAGTGACTTGGTTCAGCTTCTGAGGAAGCTGTAATGCGTTTCCTGTGCTTGAAAAGATCTGCTTTTCATTAATATAATTGTGTTTTACAGCGCACTCTCGGTGCCAGCTACTGCTCTGTATTCATCTCCCATTTTGCCATCCCTTAAACACAGGCGAAAGCCCTTGTGGAAAGGTCTGCCAAAGAATCTGGGCTGCCACCAGTTCATGCTCTTCCTTCAGGGAAGGGATTTTAATTTTTTCATAGGATTTTTCTTTCCTAATTGCCCCATTTGCAAGCCTTCCTCCGAGGACACTGGAGAAACCAGAATACCTGAGTGGGAGGAAGGCTGCTGATCAACCTGGACCATTTGTTGCCAGGATAAATCCATCATTAAATGGATCATTAAACTGCAGGAACAGGCATTAAACAAAGCCTAGCTCTCCTGGGAGCAGCAGTGAGGTCAGAAATAGCCCTGGAATCTCTCACTGCGGGTCAGGTGCTGGAGCTGCTCCCTCTGCAGAACTTCTCTTTTTTCCCAGA
Source organism: Origma solitaria (assembly GCA_013397895.1). Classification (NCBI taxonomy): domain Eukaryota; kingdom Metazoa; phylum Chordata; class Aves; order Passeriformes; family Acanthizidae; genus Origma; species Origma solitaria. The sequence goes on along the minus strand of VZRL01000943.1, from coordinate 231,455 downwards.
GCATCAGCAGGTGCCCAGATCTCCTCTGTAGGATAAAAAAGTGCAGGAGGGAATTGTTCCCTTTTTCCTGGAGAAAACAGGTGGGAAAAGGTCTTTTCTCCATGTGAGCTCCACTAAAGAGCAGCGGGGATAAGGTTCTTCTTCTGAGGATATTGGAGAACCCAGACTATCTGGGTAGGAGGAAGGCTACTGATCAACCTGGAGCATTTGTTGCTGGGATAAATCCATCATTAAATGGATCATTAAACCGCAGGAATAGGCATTAAACAAAGCTCTCCTGGGAGCAGGGACGTGGTGCTGCTGTGGCTGGGACAGAAATAGCCCTGGCTCAGGCTGGAATCTCTCACTCCGGGTCAGGTGTTGGAGCTGCTCCCATTGCAGAGCTTCTCTTTTTCCCCTGAGCATCAGCAGGTGCCCAAATCTCCTCTGCAGGAGAAAAATGTGCCGGGAATGTTGGAGTGAAATGAGAGTTGGTTATTAATCCCTGGAGGGCTGGGAGTTAAAGGGGACAGGGACACTCACTGTGCTGCTGCCAGAGGGGGACAATTCCCCAATTCTCAGGGCACAGCAGGAGGGAATTGTTCCTCTTTTCCTGGAGAAAACGGGAGGGAAAAGGTCTTTTCTCGATGGGAGCTCCACTGAAGTTCAGTGGGATGAGGGTGAGGAATTTGTGCTGATCGTGGCAACAAACCTCAGCCTGGTGACAGCGCCAGATTTCCTTGCATAATAAATTGATTACCAAATGCTGCCCTGGCCCAGAGCAGCGCTGATGAGTCTCCTGAGGGTTAATTAGATAATTGCTGTGGGATTCTGAGGGTTTGCAGTGTCCACTGTGCTGAAGGAGAGTGCAAGCTTTGACCCTTATTTGTACTTGTGGCTGCAATTAAATGAGACTCTGGTGCAGCTGATGAAAGATTCCGCGGGAGAGCAAAGCAATTAATATATGGAAAAAAACTTTATTAAAATCTCCAAAGGGCTGCTCCCGGAGGAGGGAGGTGGTTGGTGTGAAGGTTCACATTGTATCGGTTAAAATTCAGGAGTGATGCTCCCAGGCTTTGATTCCCAGGTACCCCTGGGAGGAAGGGGAAATGGAATTTTTGGAATTGGGAGGAAGGCAGTCGTGTTACACTTCTGACTGTGGTGACAAAGTAGAAATCACGGCAAGATGTGGCTGAAGTGCTCAGCTTCCTCCAGATCAGGGAGAAAAGGGATCTGAGACAGAGAAGATGCAAAGCAGCTCAGGCAACTTTTGAATTGTTGACGTTTTGTCTTAGCTGTAGAGTTTTGTTTCTTGGACTGAAAAAGAAAACAAGGCACACTTATCTGAGTTTCTCTTCTGAAGTGGGTGTTTGTGGAAGGCATTCTGTTTGTGTGTGTGCACCTGGCGCATGGATACCGAGGTGACAGATTCTCCAGAAATCCATCTGAAGAGCTGTCAAGCTATTAACTTACAGAATGAGCAGAGCAAAAAGGACACTGCAGAAATTAAATATAGCACTTGAGCATTTCAACGGCTCTGTCATTTGATTGAAATGTTTCCTTCCCCCTTGTTCCTGCTGTTATAAATCTTCCTTTTCTGACACATTATCTCTGTCCTAGATGGCAGTTTGTGATGTTCAGAGTTCCTGTGAAGTTTATTTTCAAACAAAACCGAGGCAGTCCGTGCAAGAATAACTATTTTGATTTGGGTTGACAAATATTTTCTAACCCGAAGCTAATATTTTTAAAGGTTCAGACTGTGGAACAATGAAAACTAAAGCTGTGTCAGATTGATTTAGAGATATTTTTGTGTTGATTTTGGGTTTTTTTTTGAGAGAGCACGCTTGAAATTCCCACAGCTGAATTTTAGTCGCTGCCTTAGAGGATTTTAATTTTATGTCCCTTTTTTTCCCCCGCATGGAAATAGGGCTTCACGCAGGATCACTCAGCGAAATTCAGAGGATCCTGACGGAGAATCTGTCACAGCCTTTTTCCCGGTTTGATTCCATCACCAGAATTTCGCCAGCCGTGTCCTGTGCCTGCTGTGTTTGCTCCTCGGTGTGTGGATGCCTGAGAAAGTTCCCTCAGCGCCTCTGAAATGTGAAATTTGTTCTGCACGTGTCTCTGTCCTTGTGTGGTGTCTCTGTGGGTTCTGCAACCTGAGCCCCTCCATTCCCCAAGGGCATTTTGGAAGCAGCACTGCCCCACGAGAACTCTTTTAAATCAGCTTTCACTGGCGTGAAACTGAGCTAAAAGGTGCCACCTGCTGCTGCTGCTGCTTTTTCGGCTGTTCCTCAACCCTCCTCCTCCTTTGGCTTCTCTGCGAGCAGTCAATGGGGACCAAAAAAAAAAAAAAGAAAATTATTGTGAAAGAAGGCTGAAAGTCCAAATCCGCTTGCCGCCTCCCTGTGGGGCTGAGCAGGACAAAGGGGACAGCCGTGCCCAATTGGCTCCTCCAGGAGGCTCTTCCCCTCCTCACCCCTTCCCACTCGGTGGATTGGTGGCAGCAGCATTTTCGGAAACACAAACCCTGTCTCTCGGGATTAGGAGCGCGGTCACACTTGCGCCAGCTGCCCGCGCGTCTCACCCGCCGCAGACACAGACCGTGCTGCTCCTGCTGCTCTTTTTCCTGATTTTTATCTAGCACTGTTCCTCCCCTCCCTCTGTTTCTCTCTCTGCCCTCCCCACAGCTCCACGCCGCTCCTCTCCATGCTTGCCTCGTCTCTCGAGAAGACCGCAGCCGAGTTTTCCTAGAGCAGGAACCTTCCTTCCCCGCGAGGTTTTTCTTTCCTGAGCCAGCAGAAGGCCAAGGGCGGCTGGGGAGGGGAGCTGAACCCCGGCCAAGCCCTCGCTGGCAGCCCTTGTGTCAGTGCTGAACCTGCTTGGAGAGACACCCGGCAGGGGAGGGATTTTTGTAGAGGAGAGAAGGAGAAAAGAAACTTGAGCCCGGCTTCCCCTGTGGCATGTGCGTGTTCCAGCCATCCCCTCCCCACCGCGCTGGTTGTTAGATGAGAGCACGTGAAAAACATGAGGTTTCCTGCCTGAGAGGGAGGGCAGAGCTGGAGAGGGAGGAGGAAGCGGGAGGAAGGCGAGCGGTGGCTCTGCGGTGTGGTTTTACACCCAGATCAGAGCTAGGGCGCCTGGGGGTGGGAGCAGAAGGAGAAAGGGCGTCCGATGCCAGCTGCAGACATGACAGAAACCCTGCAGCTGCCGGCGCTGCGCGTCCCCGAGCAGCAGGGGCCCGAGGGGGGCTGCGCCTGGTCCAGCTCGTCCACCCCGACCCTGCGCAGGAAGCGCTTCAAGATGAGGCGGATGAAGAACGTGCAGGAGCAGAGCCTGGAGGCCGGCAGGTACCAGGATTCTCCTTCCTCCAGCAAGGAATACCTGCAGCTCCCATCCATTGAGATCACCCCGTCCAGTGACGAGGACACCCCCTGGTCCAACTGCTCCACTCCCAGTGCCTCCCCGCGCCGCAAGCGCTTCCTCCTTCGGAAGTGGCTGCGCGTCCGAGAGAAGAAGGAGTGCAGTGAGAGCAGGTAGGTCTGCTCCCGCTCCCCATCCCTGCTCCCGAGCTGCTGCTGTCCCAGACAGGCAGGAAGGGCCTGCAGGTGCCCTGGATGTGCTTCTCCCTGAAGCTTGTCCTCGCCTGTTGGCTGGAATGTGTCACGGTGTTGGTTGGACGTGCTGGTGACAGAGCAAATGGCCTGGGAACGGCAGGACAAGGGTCTGTCCTTGCTCCTGGTCCTCCAGGTGACAGAGCTGGCGGGTGGCAGGAGCTGACTTCACAAGGGTGACGATCTAACTTCACTAAGGTGAAGACTTTAACTTCACTAAGGTGAAGATTTAATTCACTAAGGTGAAGATTTAACTTCACTAAGGTAAAGATTTAACTTCTCTAAGGTGAAGATTTAACTTGACTAAAGATTTAACTTCACTAAGGTGAAGATCTAACTTCACTAAGGTGAAGATCTAACTTCACTAAGGTGATGATTTAACTTCACTTAGGTGAAGACTTAACTTCACTAAGGTGATGATTTAACTTGACTAAAGATTTAACTTCACTAAGGTGATGATCTAACTTCACTAAGGTGGAGATCTAAATTCACTAAGATGAAGACTTAACTTCACTAAGGTGAAGATGTAGCTTCACTAAGGTGACGATTTAACTTCACTAAAGTGAAGATCTAACTTCACTAAGGTGAAGATTTAACTTCACTGAAGTGTCCTGAGGACATTCTCTCACCTCCTGAGAGAGAGGAGTGACTTCTCTGCTGGCATCAGATGGTGGTGCCAAACCTCTGCCAGTGTTTTTTGGTGATGCTCATTCCTACCGCTGAGACTTTCCCTGATATCTTTAGTTCAGAACTGGGACAAAGAGAGAAGCCACGCAGCCCAGTGGGTCTGTGTGTCAAGGTGTCTGAGCTCAGTCCTTGTCAGCTTTCCAGAGCTGAAAGTCACACAGTCCTCTGGCTCCAAAGGGCACAAATCATTCCCAAAGACCTCCAAGTGCCTGTCAGCACAGGGCAATGAATGCCCAGGCATTGTATTGTGTGGCCACATGAAGAGAAAGCTGCACCTTATGTAACCTCTGCAGGGCACAGCACACGCTGTGGAATTAACTCTTCCTGTCACAGGGGACAGGAAAAATCTGCCTTTCCTGAAGGCTCCAAATACACAAGACACGTTAAAGATTTCTCCAAGAAGTGAGTGCTTTATAAATGCATCGGCGGGCTCAGTGTGGGCCAAGATTTCTTGCATTTCTTGCAGCTCCCGTGCAGCTGAGCTTGGGTTTATGTTTAAAGGATGTGCTGCACTTCCAGACAAAGAGAAACTTTCAGCATTTCTGCAGCCACCAGACCACACTGACTCACTGCCTGCTGTGGTGCCTGAGTGTTTACAGGGCAGAGCTTTTAATACCCGCTCTGATTGTGTGATAACTCTTCTGGCATCAGGTCCCTTTTGCAAGGTCAGCCATATTAAAAGTCAGCTTATTAATTTTTAAAGGACTTTCACCAATGAATGCATGCCATTGAGGGTCTGCTAATCCCTCTCAGCAAGCTGACATTGAAAAGCATCTCTTGGTTGGGAAATATTTCTGATTTTCATGTAGCTGTGGTGACACAAGGAGAGATTCAGGTACAGCATACAAAATGGGAAACATAATGCATGAGGCATGTGCTGAAGTGTCAGAATCTCAAAGTTAAGGTCGGAAGTTCAGAGGATGAAGGTTTCAGTTCTTCAGCTGAAGGACTTAATTTGGATTTACTGATGTGTTTCAGGCAGGCCAAGACACATTTCTGTTGGTGTGAAGGCATAAGAAAGAATGAAGTTTTCTTATACACATGTTATTTCCAAGGCCATGCTGACAGCTTTCTGCTTATTCATCTCCAAGAGGTTTCCTAGTGATGTTTTTGAAGCAGTGACTGGAAAAAAGGTGAAGTGGTGACTGGATTAGGTGGCATTAGCATAGCAAAGCCAGCGTGGCACCTCCTTTCTGCATTGCCACAGGCTCCAAATCGACACGGTGCTCCAAAGGGAATCTTTCCTTTCCCAGGTGGGAAAGCTGTTTGCTGAGCCTGTGCAGAACGCAGAGATCACCCCTGGCCTTTCACACCTCCGCTGCAAACAGCACAGAATCCGTGGGGAGCTGGCTGTGGGAAGGCGATGAGCCCTGAAGGGTTCTGTGGCATTAATTTGAAAGAGATGTGAGGTCGACTCTGCTGTGCCCTGAGTGGAATCGAGTTCTAAACCAGCAGGGGTTTTTACAGTGTCCTGTAAACTTTAGGTTGCTTTAGACTCGGTCAGAGAGAGCCCTGCCTCTGTCCTGCTGCTCTTCTGTTTGTGACAGATGCCACCAACGCCACTTCTGTGCCACCCACTGGGGACACAGCAAAGGCTGAAGGGTTTTGTCCTGCAGTTCATTCCCCAAGCCCTGGCTTGGCCGTCAGTGGTGGTGCTTGGCCTGTCCAGGTGTCTCAGAGACTCCCAGATGTGCCACCCTCTGCTAGGAGTGCAGGTACCCCGTGGGTGTGCAGATTCCCAAATGTCACTGCTAAAGGGCACAGCCATCAGGCCGTGCTCCCACTGGGGAAATAAATGCAGTTTGCTCCCCGTCACTCCATTTCTCTGGTTGAGCTGCTATCAAGGTGAACTCAATTCCGTTTTTGGAGCCTGGTAACTCTTGTCCCCACCCTGTGGCCTGTTTGGTGGCAGGGTTTCCCAGGAAATGTGGCTGTGCTCTGCTCCCATGGCCCCGAGCAAAAGCAAAGCTCTGTGACCATTAGTGAGCATCCAAGTGAATAAACAAATGCTTTCAGCACTCCAAACGCTGTCTCTAATGCTCCAGCTCTGCTGTTCTCATCTGGAAACTCCAGCGTGGTTAGTTTTTAACAGGCTGGATAATTGTGAGGTTTGTTTACCTGCTGGCTCTCCAGGAGCTGATGGAGCAGGAGGGAGGCTGTGCTCTCCTCCCATTAAACAGCAGAGATGGCTGTGAGAGCCTTTCCTCCCCATTTGTTCAAGGGGAAAGGGCAGGAAGGCAATTCTTTGGGGGTGGGACTCTCCCTGGAACTGCTGCCTTAGGATTTTTAGCTTCTGTATTTTTGGTGTGTCTGTAGTTTTGGTGTGTAGCTCCAGGCTCCATATAAAGTGCTAAAAACCTCTGCTCACAGCATTTTAGATAAAACAATTCCTCTCAGTTGGAAAATACAAGCACACTTCGCTGCCTCAGAGCCCCAAAATATGAAAACAACAGTGAATTGGGGGAGCAAGCTTGGGGTGGTTGACATCAGCACCTGAAGGTGTGATTGGAGAATTGAGGCCCAATATGTTAATGGACAGAACTTATAAAATGTGAAGAACTCGTGACTCGCTGTCCATTTTGGGTACAGCCTCTCGAGAAGGCTCTGTCTGCCCTGAATGTACCTAAAGGCCTTTAATAAATTTCTCTGCTTTTAATTCTCCTAACCTTGTCTGGCCTCTGCTTTAGGCAAGCCCTCTTGAGGCACCAGACCATGTCCTTGTTCAAAAGAACGATGATCCAAAGCTCAAGGTTGCTGTCCAGATGATAAATAGGATTATTTTTGTGAGAGATGCAGACAGCTTTGTACCTCTGCTCCTCACTCATCATTCCCCACCCTGCTCATTCCCTGCACACAGCTTTCTGAAGGATGAATCCTGCACGGTTTTTTATTAAGACATGATGATGTTTCAGAGGCTGGAGTTGCAATCTGGTGGCATTTTGCTGTGCATGCAGCCTGCATGCATTATTGATGTGGGCATGAGGGAGCTGATCAGCTTTGATTCATTATTTACCTCCCCAAGCCACCCTTGCTTGGAATCTCAGAACCTTCACGCGATTTTTGGGCGAGAACTGCTGAGTAGATCACTCAGGTTTAAATTTAAGGACAGCTTTCCCTTTGGCCTGAGATTAGGATTGGTTGGGAATGAAATGTTGGTGCTCCAAAAGCTGCAAAATTTGTGGATTTTGCCACATCAGTTTCTTCAGTAGCTCTTGACATTTCTGAAGATGAATTTACTCAGGTTGGTTTTCTGCTGGAAACTCCGACACTCCCTGTGGGTTCACCCAAAAGGAAAGACTTGTGTAAGTCCCCAAATGCCTCCAGCACGTTAAAAATGAAGTGTGTGATTAGAAGAATTCCATCCCAGCTCAGGAAAGCGTCTGTGCTGAGGAGCTGGAGGCTCCTAGAGCTGCCAGCTACACAACTGGGGAGGTTTTCCAGATGAAATCTTGATAATTTTATCTCTCAGTGTGGAACAAATGAGGGGAGACTCTCCAGCACTGCTCAGCACTGTGTTGAGGCTGCTTCCCTTCATGTTCCGGGGTAAAAATTCTACTTTTTTTCCTTTAAAAGCTTTCTCTTGTGAGATAAATCAGTTAATAGTGAATGGCTGATTTGTTGAAACTTTAGCTAAAAGTGCTGTATACAAATAGGGGGCTTAGATATTTTGAATTGGCTTATAAAGGTAAATGAATCTTTAATTTCAGGTAGTCCGTAATGCTTTTGCTTTCCTTCATTAAGTTGAAATTCACTCTGAGCATTTCTGGGAATAAATTAATATTCATTCACCTTTTTCTTACTTCCACACCTACAAAAAATATTGTGGGATTTCCTAGAGGAAAAAAAAAACCTGAGCAATGTGTTTTTTGTTTTTCCCCTAAGAAACTGCTAATTGTGAAAAGCAAAAAACAAAAAAATCTGCAAGATAAAAGGTTCTAGAGCCTCTTCCATTATGGAAAAATGATCCAAATTTTTAGGTGATATCATGGAGATATTTCCTGATAAATTATTTTATTTAAAAACCACGTGGTGAAGAGGGAAGTGCACGAGCCCTGCTCTGGGAAGCCCTGCTGGGTGAGGTTTTGGTCACCCCAGGTCACAGAATTCCGAGAAGCTGCACAATGAGCCTCTCCGAATGCTGCAGTTCCCAATTTTTCAGCCTTTGCTGAACTTCTGCAGTTCCCAATTTTTCAGCCTTTGCTGAACTTCCACGTTCCCCCTGTGGCTCACGGGGGAGGAAGTGGGGCTGCAGCGAGAATTGGGAACTGGGTGTGTGCTGGGATTGCTCCTTTAGCTCCAATCTTGTTAAAATCTCATTTCTGTGAGGAAATTCTCTGCACTGAGATTTTGCCATGGAAGAGGCAAATGCATTTCCCCCTCCCCGTGCCCTGCTCGTAGCCGGAGTTGGTTCAGTGAGGTTTTTGGGAAGGCAAATATCAGATGGGGAAAGCTGCTGATGTTCTCTGCCTTTGGTGGCTTTGGAAAGTGCAGGAGCACAAATTTCCTTTCCTCTGCTGTCTCTCCTCATCTGAGATGCGAGAGCACACCAATGACGGCTTGGGAGCAACTCAGTATTTATATCAATTTTTCCTTTTTGAACCTGCAAGTTCAAATGGGGCCTAAAGTGCTCCCAAAAAAGAGATTTTTTTCCTTTCTTTCCTGCATGCCTCTCTCCTGGGAGTGCTGATGCGCTGTTTGCTGCGACTGCAGATTTTTTTGCCATTTGTTTATGCTAATCTGTGCCAAGTGCCTGTGAATTCCACCAGCTCTGGTATTTTTTTTGGCTGACCCTCACTGCCTTCGTGCCGTAGTTTGTGGTTTTCTCTTAAAATATTTGCCTTTCAGTATTTGTGTGGTTTGGGGTGACCATTCACCCCAGAGTATCAAAACTGCCTGATTTACAATCAGCCTGGGACTGAAACGCTGTTGATCTTATCTGGTCAGCAAATATTTGCCACGGGGCCATCTGAGATCCGTGCCTTGTGCCTGTCGATGGTATCGAACAATTAAATCTCATTAATTCTCCTTATCATGATGGTTTCCCATTCGATTCTGCTGTTAAGTTCGAGGCAGAACTTTTTCGTTGTTAAATAAGATGTTGGTTGTTAAATAAGATGTTGTTAAATGAGATGTTGGTTGTTAAATGAGATTGTCGTTAAATGATATATTTGTTGTTAAATGAGGTTTTTGTTGTTAAATGAGATGTTGGTTGTTATTTAAGATGTTGGTTGTGAAAGGAGGTGTTTGTTGTTAAACGAGATGTTTATTTTTAAAAGAGATATTTGTTGTTAAATAAGATGTTTGCTGTTAAATGAGATATTTGTTGTTAAATAAGATGTTGTTAAATGAGATGTTGGTTGTTATTTAAGATGTTGGTTGTTAAATGAGGTTTTTGTTGTGAAATAAGATATTTGTTGTTAAATAAGGTATTTGTTGTTGAATTAGATGTTCGTTGTTAAATGAGATGTTGGTGAAAGGCCTTGTGTGGACAGCTGGGGGAGGTTGGTGTTGATGTTTTTCTTTGTGAAATGGATGAGGGCAGAGGAGAAAACTCTGCGCCTTTTAACCCTTTCCAGCCAGGAGATTTTACTGCAGGTTCACCCCCTGGCCCTCCAGCTCTGAGGTGACACTAATTCTGCTGGTCCAGGTGATATTCACAATCTTTTTTTGACCATTACTGGTGAGTTTTGACTGCAAACTTGGCTTTACCCTCCTGCCAAAAACACCTGGAGATGTAAAAGTGCAGTGGATTTATCACCCACACCTGGAGGGTGCAGAAGGTTCTCAGTGTGCAAACCTGGATTTTGTGAAATTGTGATAAATATCTTCTGCTGGGAGAGCTCTGAGAGCTGTTCATGAAGAAAATCAGAGATCCTGGCTCTGCCTCATCCTTCAGAGACTGAAATTGCAGAAAAAAATCAGACTTCCTGCCTTTTAAATAATAATAATAATAATAACAACAATAATAATAACAACAACAATAACAATAATAATAATAATAAATAATAATAACAATAGTAGTAGTAGTAGTAGTAGTAATACAAAATTGAGTTTACAGCTCATAACTTCCCAAGACCAAGTGGAAGAGAGATATTCAAATATTTAAGGCACGAAGGCAAGTGCAGATCTCCAGGTTCAAAGTGTGTGTGATCAGACCTGGTTTCTGTCCGTAGAAAAATGAGGTTTTTGGTTCTTGAGCTGCCTGGGTAAATTGTTTGGTGGAGGAGTGGTGGAAGCAGAATGTTCAAAGGTTTAATTGTTGAAAGGGCTGGTTAATCTGTGTTTGAGACTTCTCTTCAGTTTCTAAAGTAATAAGTAACGGGTTTGCAGGAGAATTAAGGAAAAACCACAGGGCACAAACGTTAAAGTACTTTTATTTACTTTTATTGACTTTTATTGACTTTTATTGACTTAGAAATGGTAAGAATGAAAGGGATCCCCTGGGCCTGTGCACCCAAAGATTTAAGCCTTGTCCAAATTCAGTTTATCACTGGAGTAAGATTTGGAATCTTCAGAAAGAGATCATTCTTTTGCTGATTTCCTGAGAATTTTACTCAGCTTTTGGCCTTCTCTGTGCATGCAAAAAATCTGAAAGTTTCTTGCCGTGTTATCCCTCAGCACAAATCACACCTTGCTTATCTCCTTTCATCACCCCTGGCATATCACAGCCAAATTGTCATTCTACCATTTCACAGGAGCACTGGAAAACATCATAACCTCTGCATTTCAACCACTCTGGGCATTTTAGTGAATTTAACAGCTTCACTGCCTAAAAATCAGAATGCTGAAATTATTTTATTTTGTGTGAAAAGCTCACAAACCTTTGTTTTGTGAACAGCTCACGTTGAAGGGACAAGTGGCTGTAAAAACTCAATTTCTCTCTGATTTTTTCACAGCTCCTAATGTCGAGCTGAGGGTTTGCAAGGGGCTGCAATTTCTGCACTCTGTTAAATTTTAAACCTCGATTTGGAATGTGAACTTTAATGGGTGGATAAGCAAGGGAAGGTCTAAGGTTCATCTTGCTGTCCAAAAGGGAATTTTCATGTGGTGTTCCCAGCACTGCTGGGCTGGGCAAGATTGGGAATTCTCCTTGGGTAAGTTTTGTTATGTCTGCTCGATCTGTATGGAAATGGCAGAGTTTGGTGGGAGGGTTTTCTGTGCAGGAACAAGAAATTATAGAGATAATCCCTGCAATGCTTTTTCTTATCAAAAGGGGGGAAAATTCCTTTGAAAAAGGAGGGTAAAAGTGGTTCCCTGTGTGCTCTTTCCCAATTCTCTGGGCCATAATTACACTCAGAAGGGCAAGAAAAACATTTCTTTGCTTTTAGGAGTGTATTTTTCTTACCCAGCTGTTGATTTATATCCTGGAGCCAATACAGAATTCTCACTCCCTTATTGCAGGGGTTCTGTGCTTTCCTATGTCCAGCCTCAGAGCCTGATTTCTGGATTGGTTTTTCCAGGATTTTTATAAATCCTGGGCACTAATTAGTTTGGTTTTTTTTTCTGAAAGCTTCAGCCTGCTCTCCTCTCTCTCACAACCATCGCAATCTTCTGTCTCAGGAACAGCAGGAAGGGTGGACAGTGTCCCCCAAATGCTAAATGTGTCCCCAGGACAGCAGTTGTGTTCTCAGAAAGGTCCAGTTCAATCAGGGGGAGCCCTTGGAGAGCTCAGAGAAGCAGCTGCTCGAAATGAAGGTGGTTGATGAAAATATTGAATGATTATAAGGTTCATTGGCTTTTTACTCTTCACAGAAAACTGCAAATTCTTTGGCAAAAAGTCCTACCAGAAGGGGGAAGAGAAAACCCATCCCTTTACTTATTTTTTTAAAATTATCAAGTACATTTAATGGAAATGTACTTGATAATTAAAAAATTTAGCAAAATGTGCTATTTAGCACATTTTTATATTATCAAGTACGTTTAAAATTTAGCCATTTTAAATGTACTTGATAATTAAAAAATTTAGCAAAATGTGCTATTTGCAGTTTTGGTACTGCTTTCCAAACAGATGTTACTGGAAAAGAATTGTTCTTTAGAGTGAAAAGATGGAATTTGAATTACATCTTACACGTACTTTGAATTTGATGGAGGTTTTTTGGTCCCATATTTGTATTTCTGTCCCCCTGGACAATGTGATGTGCAGGTCTGTGTCCTGAGCATGTGACAGAGAGCCGAACCAGTTTGATTTAACAATTCACATCCCACCGAGAGAGGAATTCATCGCGGGAAGTGTCCCGGGTGGGACGGGCAGGCTGTGCTGTTGCCATGGCTCCAGAGCTGCTGGTACCCAGGCAGAGCAGATTAAATCCCACCAGAACCTCCTCCAGCCTCACCTGGAGGCAAATCAGCACTGCCCAAGGCTCAGCAGGGAAGCTCTGGTGAGGAAATGAATCTGGAGCAGAACCCTGGTGAGCTGCTGGACGGCAGTGAGGTGAGCTCCACGGGATAAATGTGCAGGAAATGCGATTTTCTCCCACCAAACACCCATTTCAAGGGGGACAGTGACATCTGGTGGGCTCAGCTCGCAAGTCTCACCAGAAATTCAGCGTTGGCCACTTCAAAAATTGGTTTTAAAGCTCTTTTGTACTTCTACCTGGGCCTGGGGAGGGTGTGAGCACCCAGCAGGTTGGTGGTGGAATGCTTGGGTGTAAAAAATGATGAGATGCTGTCCAGGAGATGTGCAAAGCCACTCGTGTGTTTCAAAAGGCTCTTAGGAAAGTGTCTCCAAGTGAGATTAAGAGACTCCAAACCCTCATGAGAGCTGTAAATCAGATAGAAACTTAATGCCTCGCGTTGTTTTATCTTTTTAACCCCAAATGTGGAGTGTAAGCCTTGTGGTTCCCTCGACCTGGAATTAAAGCTGAGTGTTCCACAGGAGCTTACACAACTCTGTCTGTGTTTTACACTACCTGGATTTACAGCTGACTGTTCCAAAGGTGGTTACAAAGATTTGTCTGCGTTTTCCTCAATTGGGATTTAAAGCTGAGTGTTTCACAGGAGGTTAGACAGATTTGTCTGCGTTTTCCTCAATCTGGATTTAAAGCTGAGTGTTCCACAGGTCACAAACATCTGTTTTCTGTGATCTGGATTTAAAGCTGAGTGTTCCAAGGAGTTTTCACAGATTTGTTTTCCTCAATCTGGATTTAAAGCTGAGTGTTCCAGGGGAGGTTACAAAGATTTGTCTGCTTCCTTTGATCTGGATTTAAAGCTGAGCATTCCAGAGAAGATTTCTCGGCTCTGCCTGTGTTTCCCTCAATCTGGATTTAAAGCTGAATGTTCCAAAGGTGGTAACAAAGATTTGTCTGTGTTTTCCTCAATCGGGATTTAAAGCTGAGTGTTCCACGGGTCACAAACATCTCTTTTCTGTGATCTGGGTTTAAAGCTGAGGGTTCCAGGGAAGGTGAAACAGAGCTTTTTTCCTCAATCTGGATTTAAAGTTGACTGCTCCAGAGGAGGTTACATAGCTCTGTGTGTGATTTCCTCAATCTGGATTTAAAATGGAGTGTTCCAAAGTTGGTTACAAAGAGTTGTCTATGTTTTCCTCAATCTGGAATTAAACCTGAGTGTTTCAAGGTTACCCAGATCTGTTTTCTGTGATCTGGATTGAAATCTGAGTGTTCCAGAGGAGGTTCCCCATCTCTAACTGTGTTTTCCTCAATCTGGATTGAAATCTGAGTGTTCCAGAGGAGGTTCCCCATCTCTAACTGTGTTTTCCTCAATCTGGATTCAAGCTGAGTGTTCCAGAGGAGGTTGCACAGATTTGTTTGTGTTTCCCTTGATCAGGAACTAAAGCGGAGTGTTCCAAGGAGGTTACACAGATCTGTTTCCTGTGATCTGGATTGAAAGCTGAGTATTCCAGAGGAGGTTACAATGACTTGTCTGTGTTTCCCTCGATCTGGACTGATAGCAGAGTGTTCCAAGGAGGTTGCACAGATCTGATTTCCATGATCTGGACTGAAAGCTGAGTGTTCCAGAGGAGGTTACACAGATTTGTTTGTGTTTCACTCAATCTGGAATTAAAACTGAGTGTTCTAGAGGAGGCTCCCCAGCTCTGCCTGTGTTTCCCTCGATCTGGAATTAAAGCGGAGCGTTCCAGAGGAGGTTACACAGATTTATTTGTGTTTTCCTCATTCTGGATTTAAAGCAGAGTGTTCCGGAGGAGGTCACACAGCTCTGCCTGTGTTTCCCTCGATCTGGACTCAAAGCTGACTGTTCGGGGCTCCCCAGCTCTAACTGTGTGTCTGTGTTGCAGCAGCCAGCAGAGCAGCCAGCAGAGCAGCCACGACGATGACTCCGCGCGGTTCCTGAGCCCCTTCGTGTGTGAGGACAGGTGAGTGTGCCTGGGACCGCTCGGTGAATGGCACCTGCTGAGCTGGCCCAGGTCCTGATTTATTGTCTCTGCATTTCTCAGAGCTCTTTAACGAGAAATGGGATTTAAATTGGTCTTACCAAGGCCTAAAAAGCTGCGTTTTTTATCAGCTTTGAGGTGGGACAGTGCATCCAGCCCCTGAAGTAGCCTGGATTTTCTTTTGGGGCTCATTCCCCGAATTCCAGTGCTGGAGCAGCTCCATCAGGCTTGCTGTGATTAGCAGAGCCTTAAAAACGCACAGGGGGAACTTCCTGTGTGGATCCTGCCCTCAGCAGACACCTCTGAGCTCGGTTGTTTTGTTCCCTTTTGATGTGTTGTGAGAGCCCTGAAGTCCAGAACTTGTGGCTGAGAACTGCTGGGATGTTCCAGGGGAAACTTTAATTTGGGTTGATTAATGACTGCTTCGAATTGCAGCATTGGCACAAAAGCTGTTGAAAAACAGTTTTTTGTTGTTTATTTTGGTGTGTGATTTATTATTGTTGCTTTGCTCAGAGCCACATGATGAGGAGTTTTGCTGTACTTTGTATTTCAACTTCTGAGCCTGAATCTGCTGAGTTTCCCTGTCCTGGGCAGGAACTGTGAGCCCTGAGTTATCTCTGATTTATTCTCCTTGCACTTCTCTGAGCCATCGAACAAGAAATAGGATTCACGTTGGTCTCAGCAATGTCTGAAAAGCTGAATTTTTCATCAGTTTGGAAGTGGGACAATGCACCCAAAACAGCAGGGATTGACTCATTGAGAGTGACCCTGAGCAGCAAATTAATATCCCAAGCGGGGTTTTGGCTCAGAATCAGCACTTGGGAGTTGTAGCTCACCTTTCCCTCTCTGTTTCACTCCAATTATCCATCTCCCTGAGGATGTGGGGTCTGGGCTAATTAACAGAACGTCCCTAATTGATTGAGACGTGCCAGTGTTTGCAGCCAGGACAGCAAAGCAAGTGGGTTCTTCTCAGGGCATCACTTCTGTGTGATGTGAGGTGCTTTTATTCCATTTCAGCTGGAATTTCAGGGGTTAAACAGGGCCAGGATTTGGTAATAAATTTCTGGTGTAGCAAGGATTGATTCCAATCATTTGCAAGTGCTGCTGACTTCAGATGACTTTTCAGTGATAACAATATTTTCCAGATTTCAGCAGCACAGTCAGATCTCAAATTTATTTCTGCAGAGCCAAGGTGATGCTGAACCTGCTGATATTTGGGAGTTGCAATGCTCCTGCTGCCTAAATTTAATTGCATTTAACTTCTGTTTTCACGGAGGATACTGATCCTAAAATGATCCATGTGAGGAGTAGTAAATTGCATTTTCTGCTGGTTTTTTCCCCATTTGCTGATGTAATTCCCTCAGGCTCCGCTGGTATAATCTTCCTTAGGATCTTGGTGGTTTGTGCTCATGAAACTTCACCAAAAAACAACTCAAACACACTTTTTAATGTAAGCTGGGCATGAATTTGTGAGAAGGATGGCAGAGCTTTTGAGCGCCATCTGCTATTACAAATAAATTATTTCTGAGGCATCTTGAATCTCTGAGACTCCTAAAAATCGAACGAGGAGGGTCTTTCTGGCTGCTTTTGTGGTGGTCCTCCGTGCACAGGTTTGGAGCTCTGTGTTTTAAAGAACTCCAAAGCAGTTCTGGTCACTTATCGAGTGACCATCACCCATCAGTTCTTTAAAAAAAACCCTAAAAACCCTGTAGGATTTCCGTCTGTGGGATTTGGTGGTTTTGTTTCAGACGGTCGGGACACAGACGAGAGATCTCTGGAGTTTGGTCTTAGAGCATGAGGTTTATTGTGAAAGGTGTGGGTGTAGGGGAGCTGCTGGGAGCTGCCAGACACAGCTCAGAGCAGGGAGAGAGGGGAGAGAGAGAGAAGAAAGAGGATCGAATCCCGTGGTTGCTGTTTACAATACAATAAATCATCTTCTGTGCTGAATATTCTAATTTTCACTAACCAATCTAGAACAAGCTACAAATCCTACAACATTTACATACAGCCTGTGAGAGTCATTGCATTACCATACAGCGTTATATTTTAAACTCTAAAAACTGCTTTTTGGACCCTCTGCCAAGCTGGCAGGGTCTGCTCTGCCCCTTGGAGCTGTCTGCAAGCAGAGGGGATTGTTTAATCCAAAGGGGATTCCCTTCAGTGGCCACACCATTGTTTTCCAGTTGTTCAGTACCTGGGGTTTGGGATCTCAAAGCTTGTCTTCATTTCAATCTCGCTTCTAGTTTCCATATTCTCAGCATCTTTTGCCAGGGAATCATATTGATAAGGCTTTCCTATTTCATCCTCCCCAACAAACCCCACCAGCGCCCGGGATTTGCTCAGCCCTGTAAGATGTGACCAAAGGGGAGCAGGGGTGGCCTGGAAGGTGCAGCTGCTGTCCCTGGTGTCCCCGAGCAGGGACAGAGAAGGGAGCTCAGCGCAGGGAGTGCACAGCTGAAAAAATGCTGAAAGAGGCTGCCCCAGCCAACAGCGAAGGATGCTGAGTCGATCCTGAGATGAAAAAAAAAATGCAGAGCACCCAGCTGGGGATGGCTGGGATCCTCAGAGCCGGGATTCACCCAAGGGTGCTGCTGGGGAGGGATTTCCAAGGAACGCGCTGCAGCTCCGGGAGGGTTAGGAAAAGCCTGAAAGTTTTTCTCTGGATGCATCTGGGGCTCTGTGGCAATCCCGAGGTGGGAGTGGAGGTTTGGGAAGCGCTGCCATGGTCCAGAACCCCTGCCCTGAGGCGTCCTGCGGCACCGTGGCGAGGCAGGTGTGCCACCCCTGCGTCTCCTCCCTGAGGAAAAAGCTCTCCCTCTGCAAATCGCTGTAAGTTCTCCTGTCTGTGTCGTGCCTGCGATGTGCTGAGAGGAGCTAAACCTCATCTCAGGGTGGCAATGTCCTCTGTGGGTGTTTTTAGGGGGAAGGATTTAGTGGGATGTGCCAGAGAGAGTAATTTTGGGGGAATTTAGGGGTAACAATATCCCTTGTGGGTATTTTTAGGAGGAAGGCTTTAGTGGGATGTACCAGAGAGAGTAATTTTGTGGGAATTTAGGGGTAACAATGTCCTTTATGGGTATTTTTAGAAGGAAGGATTTAGTGGGATGTGCTAGAGAGAGTAATTTTGTGTGAATTTAGGGCTCCTTTTTTTGCCTGCTGATTGCCCGGGGGAGCCTGGCTGAGTCACTTCGTGTCGCTGTTTATGAAATCAGGAGAATTCCTTTTTTACCTCACAGGAAAACAGAGGTGGTGAATTCAGTCTGAGCTGCTCAGATGCTGAAACACCACAGCTGTGTAAGCACAGAGAGGCAGAGCTGAGCTGGGGGCTCCAAATAATTGTGCTTGACTTAAAGTAATTCCAGAGGTGGGCAAGGTTGGGATGGAGACAGCCACAGATTTGGATGAGATGTGTGCCCATAACAGAGCCTATAATCACTGAAAGGAGACAAAGTTGCACATGAATTACCTCGAATTTTCACCAAATTAACCCCAAATTCATGAGCATGTCCCTGCGTGGTCCACAGACTTGTCCCCATCAGGGTTAAGGATGCAGAGTGTGCTTTAATTAAAAGTTAAGCTGCTGAACCAGAGGAAAAACCTTTTACTCAGCCTAAGGAGGAGACAAAGTGCTGAAGAGAGGAGAGCATGGAAGGCACAAGGCCGGAAATGGAGGACAGGGAAGTGAGTGGCAGTTTACAAGAAGTAATAAAAAAATTATTTACACAGGAAAATCCTGTGTAAACCCTAATTATTTACATTTACATGCGGCAAATCACAGTTATTTACATTTAAACTGCTGTAAATCCAAATGATTTACATGGAGATCATATCTAATGGAGGAAACGGGAGAGCACAGTTAATTTGAAGATCTCTGTGTTGGATATGTCCTGCATCTCATCTCAGTTCCTTCATTTGCGGTACCTAATTCTGCAGCCCCAGGGCTGCAGGGCTTGCTTTCGCTCTGAGCAATCTAACAAACATTTCTCAAATAATGGATCAGAATTCCCAAAAGGCCTTCCAAGGAAATTGGGGAACAGCTTGTGACAGAGACAAGTTGAAGCAATTCTCTTGGCCGCTTGAATTTTCCCAGGAAGTCGTACAAAGAGCAGAAAGGAGGCCAAAGTTTGGAAATGGCTAAATTCCATTTTACTCGGGTCCTTAGGGCTGGTTTATTCCCCATATTTGTCTCCTTTTCCCTTGGGCACAAAGGAGTCACTCCCAACATTCTGAGCCCCTCTGCCTGCAGAGATCCAGCAGAGAAGGGAGGATCCGCTCGAATCCCTGAGCAGCTTTCATCCCTCACAGATGGATCCTCCAGGGATGTTTTTAAAAGTGTTCTGGGCAAGCCTTGGAGGCTGCTGAGCTCTCAGAGGGTCCCTGATGCTCTTGCAGGGTGAGTTTGAATTCGGCTCTAGCTCCAAACCCTGAGTCGGTTTGACTGAATATTAAATAGAGAGTTTAACCAGAAGGAGTTAGGATATGAAAAGAAGGATGCATCTTTTTTGTAAAAAAGATGGTTAATATTTAGATTCTGTTCCTTTTTGCCCCTCTCACCTCCTGGCTGACAAGAGCAGCTCAAGCTCAGCTCTGTCCCCCTTGGATTGCCCGCCTGCCCTGGTGAATGAAAGCACCGCGTGCTCTGTGCTCCACAAGTGCCATCATCACTCAGTTTTGGTTTAACGAAGTTCTGCATCTCCTGGGCTGGCTCCAGGCAGGATTAGCTCAGCCCTGCCGTGCTCTGCCTGTCACCGAGTGCAGGGGAGGGCTGACAGCCCTGCATCACTCCCTAGAGATGCTCGGGAACACGAGGAGGAGGTGCAGAGGTGTTCCGATGTCCCTTTCTCCTCCTCTGACACCCTGGGCAGGCTCTCACCCTCCCTCGCTGCTCCCAAGAGCAGAAGTTTGTTGTGTAACCACACTTCACCTTCAGGCCCTGAGTGATGGTAGCCCTGGGAACGCCAGGATCCTTGGAATATTGTGGTTGGGATGATTTCTGGGGCCGAAAGCTCTGTGTGAGTGATCTGTCATTGTTGAGACAGTCACGGCAAGTAAAAAGCTCACCACAACAGCTTCTTGACCAGAGAAAAGGAACTAACACTTCATTTTCCAAAGCCGTTTTATACTATTTTCTAACATTCATGTCGCACATCCATTGGCTCTCAATTCAGCACCCCACAATGTCACTGGTGACCCATAGTTAGAACAACCTCTAGGAGTAACACCACCTGTGAGTCTCTTATTATCGTTGTTGATGGATTCCTGCTTGTTTTGAGCTGGAGAGAAAGTGTGAACTGGGACAAACATGCCCCTTTCATGGGAAAGTAGTTCTTACTGCATGCCTGCACTTCCCACAAGTGACCCAGAGGTGTAGGATTTGGGCATCTGTGGGATTTGGTGGTTTTGTTTCGGACGGTCGGGACACAGACGAGAGATCTCTGGAGTTTGGTCTTAGAGCATGAGGTTTATTGTGAAAGGGCATGGGTGTAGGGGAGCTGCTGGGAGCTGCCAGACACAGCTCAGAGCAGGGCACAGAGGGGAGAGAGAGAGAGAAGAAGGAAGAAAAATATAGAATATAGAATAGAATAGAATAGAATCCTGTGGTTGCTGTTTACAATACAATAAATCATCTTCTGTGCTGAATATTCTAATTTTCACTAACCAATCTAGAACAAGCTACAAATCCTACAACATTTACACACAGCCTAGGAGAGTCATTGCATTACCATACGGCGTTGTATTTGAAACCCTAAAAACTGCTTTTTGGACCCTCTGCCAAGTTGGCAGGGTCTGCTCTGCCCCTTGGAGCTGTCTGCAAGCAGAGGGGATCGTTTAATCCAAAGGGGATTCCCTTCAGTGGCCACACCATTGTTTTCCAGTTGTTCAGTACCTGGGGTTTGGTATCTCAAAGCTTGTCTTCACTTCAATCTCGCTTCTAGTTTCCATATTCTCAGCATCTTTTGCCAGGGAATCATATTGATAAGGCTTTCCTATTTCATCCTCCCCAACCCAGAGGTATTTCCCCATGATCCCTGAGCTTCCTGGTGGAGCTCAGCTCCTTGGCAGTGCCCCACAGGAGCCCCAAAATGGAGCAGTGCATGTGGCAGGGAACATTTCACACTTTGGCTTTGTCCCCTGTGCCATGCCCTGCTCGGGGCTGGTTTCCCTCTCTGCGGTGCCAACTGGCTGTGGAGAGCA
Source organism: Origma solitaria (assembly GCA_013397895.1). Taxonomy (NCBI): domain Eukaryota; kingdom Metazoa; phylum Chordata; class Aves; order Passeriformes; family Acanthizidae; genus Origma; species Origma solitaria. The sequence continues at coordinate 210,632 of VZRL01000943.1, read as the reverse complement.
GGGCTGCTGTCGAGGGCATTAATTCAGATTTGTTCTGCTCGCACCTCCTTCCGGCCCTGCCGAGGGGAGAGAAGGAGCTCATTCTCACAGGGGATGTGTGGCCCTGAGCAGCTTTAGGCCCTCTTGAGATTGTCTGAAAATGGTCCAAGTGTTGGCCAAATGCAGGGCAGGGCCAGCAAAGGAAGTCAAGGCCATTGTGGGCTCCTGAAACTTCAGTTCTGCTGGAAAATGAACCAGCAGAGAGTCTCACAGAACTGATCTGGTTTTTTCCCACCCAGAGATGCAGAGAAAGGTTTATTAAGCAGCCTGGTGGTGAATTCTGTGCTTGTGGCCAGGTTTCTGCAGGAGTGGCTGCTGTGGGATTTGCATTGCACACTTGGCTTTAAATCCCCAGCTCAGAGTGGATTAAAATATAAATTCACTTTAAATTCCCACCTCACCTGACAGGGGTGCCTTTTGAATTTAGGGTGTGTGGGCTACATTTAGGGCCTCATAATTGTCCTTCCAACCTTACTGCGTGTGCCCAAACTTGAAAGATGGGGGAATTTTCACTGCACTAGTCATGCCTCGATCACAGAATGAAAGGATGCTGGAAATGAGTGCAGGGCTCCCTCAGAAGAAGCAGAGTGTGGGCAACACCTCTTTGTGTGCCTGTCACAAAAACCCACCTCCCTTCCCGTCGGGAACATTGCAGGGAGCAAGATGTGCTCGTGAGTCACACCCTGAGCTGCACAGAAAAGCTCTGGGAGCGCACTGTCCTTTCCTTCCATCCTGTGTGGGGCGAGTGCTGAGCGCAGGGCAGTGAAACACAGCTGCTGCCCAAGGAAAATGGGGTGGGAGGGGGTGCAGCTCTTCAGAACCCCTTTGCCTTACAACTTTTCCTTGTGGGCCGTTGCAAATCTGGTTTGTCGTTTTAGGAAAATGTTTTGTGAACGTTACCTGCATGTGGAATTTCCCAGGTGATGTCAGGTGTTTAGAATTTCCCAGGTGATGTTCTGATGTTTAGAATTCTCCAGCTGATGTTCTGGCCAGAATTTCCCAGGTGATGTTCTGGTGTTCAGAATTCTCCAGGTGATGTTCTGGTGTTTGTTTAGAATTTCCCAGGTGATGTTCTGGTGTTCAGAATTCTCCAGGTGATGTTCTGGTCACAATTTCCCAGGTGATGCTCTGGTGTTTAGAATTTCCCAGGCTGAGTTCTGGGACCTGATGTTTAGAATTTCCCAGGTGATGTTTTGGTGTTTGTTTAGAATTTTCCAGGTCATGTTCTGGTGTTTCGAATTTCCCAGGTGATGTTCTGGTGTTCAGAATTCTCCAGGTGATGTTCTGGTGTTTAAAATTTCCCAGGTGATGTTCTGGGGTGCTGCTCTAGGTGATCTTAGATGCACAGAACTCAAATGTAAAATCTAACCAGCACTCAGATAAAACAAATATGTGGGAATGCAGGGAATGGAAGGTGTCCTTTAGCTTCTTTGTGACATTGGCAGCCAAAACGCAGTTTAAAAGGGATGCTTCCCATTTCAGAGTAATTCCTGAAGGGTGGAAATGTGTACCCACTTAATAAAAGTCTCAAATATGACGGCAGACATCCCAGCTGGACCAGAGAATGTCTCTTCTTGTGCTGAAGAGTAGAGATGGAGATGGAGCTGCTGCTTGTGGGGTCTGTGAGGAGTCAATGCCATCTTTCCCCACCCTGATCCCAGGGGTTTGCAGCTCCCAGCTCTGGGGTGAGGAGGGTACGAGCCCCTTGGGTAGCTACAGCTTTAATCTGCCTCTGTTTTTAATAAAATCTCAAAGATTTCAAGCTTCATTTGATAATCCTGGGGATGAGATGGGGCAAAATCTCCTCATTTATCGTGACTTGTTTGATGTGCAGTGGACAAGGAAAGGATAAATGCACAGGTGGGGAGAAACAGTGCAGAGATAAGTGAGTTCAAACCCACTGGTGGAGCCAATAAAACGACAGGACTGGCATATGTTTAAGGGCACAACCAGAAGACTAATTTTTTATAGCATGTTTTCCTTTTTTGTTCCCCCACTTCAAATTTTGGGGACTCTGGGCCCACAATAAACTGTGGGGTTTTGCTGTTCCCAGGCCTGGCTTTGGGAAGCTGAGGGCACAGGGGATGCTGATCCCTCTGCCCAAGCAGCTGCAGGAGAAAATGCTCCTGAGCCTCACTGGTGCTGCCTCAGCTTCCCCGGGACTGTGGCAGGTCGTGAGTGGTGAAAAGGATCTGGGAAAAGCTTCCTTCAGCTGGAATGTCTGTGCTTGTGTCCTTACAGAGACCTTTGGGTGCAGCCATCAGCTCTTTCTGAGATGCAGCTGCTCAGTGCAGGGGATTTCTTTTGAATTCTCTGCAGGAACAGGAGAATTCCCTTGGTCTGAGCTGGGAATTCAAGTTATTTTACACTGATTTGGTGAAATATCCTGCTAGGCTTTCAAGATAGTGCCATGTCCCTGAGCAAATCAGCTCTTTGCATCAGCACACACTTCAGCGTGGCTATTCCGTGCTTTTAGTGCTATAAATCTTTGGGATATGGAGAGATTTGCAATGGTTACCTTGGGAAATATTTACATTTTACACCTCATAGTCAGCTGTCAAAAAGGGGAGGTACCAACAATTCAAAACGAGCTTGGGACATTCCTTTATGGATTCTACCTCTGCAAGGCATCCTCTGCCTTCCTTCTCAGCTAAGACTTTTCCAGACTTTTTCTCCAGACTTTTCACCAGGTCTTTTCTCCCCTGTTTCAGGAGGCTCGGGGAAAGCTGTGACAGTGGCAGTGGACAGCCTGGTTGGGAAATTCTGCCCTTAAGAATTTCATTCCGGCAATCACGAGTCTCAAATTCTCCCTGATTCGATAAAGAATGAATCCTCCCAGGTTTCTGCGTCTCGCCCCACAGCAGCAGTGCATCTGGCACAGGGCTCAAAGGCAGCTGTTCCTTTAAAATGGAATTGCCTGTGATGGGAGAAATCCGAGAGCAGAGATGAGAGCCCCGAGCCCTGCGCAGCTCCAGCTCTTTGGAGCTCCTGCACAGCTCTGCCCTCTCATCAGCCTCGTCACCGCTGCTTCCTCTGGGGCCAGGCTGCAGTGGCTCCACCGCCAACCCCATAAAAGCCACCCCAGAGCTGCCCCATGGCAGCCCTGCCTCCTTCCACGCTGGATTCCGAGGTCACGGCTCTGTGCTGCTTTTCCCCCTGCCCCACTGTGCGTGTGTAACCCGCCCGGGATTTTATCCTCTTTGACTCCCCTGCTGCTGAAGGGACGCTCCCTGAGGTTTGGGAGCTGGCCTGGGACAGACTCCCCCCTTCCTGCCGATGACTGTAACCGTGTGAGTGCTCGCTGACCTCTGCCTTTCTTCTTCTCCTCTCCCCTCTCCTGGTTCCCCTCCCATCCCTCCCTCCCTGGCCTGGGCAGAGGTTTGTTGTGCATTTTGGTGATAAGGTGGCGGAACAAGGTCAGGCTTTGAGATGGGACCAGCCAAGCCCTGTCCTTGATCCCCTCTGCTTTTTTTCCCTGTTCTCCTCCAACTTTAACCTCCTGCTTTTCCTTAAGCTTTCCCTGCTTTGCTTTCCCTTGGGAGTGCCCTGTCCCAAACCTCTGGCTGCTGTGTGCTGGCTCTCCTGAACCCCTTCCCCTCATTTCAGTGCCAGGGAATAGGGGCCTGTTTGGGGGATTTGGGTCTGGCAAAGTGTCCAGCGTTGTAAGATTCCATTATTTCTTTGCTCTGGGAAAGGATCTTAGACTTCTTTACATGAGCTTGAGCTTTGTGCAGCGCCTGCCACCCGTGAGTGCCCTGAGAATCCAGGGCTGGTTCGGGGCTCCCCGAGGGAATGGGGTCTGAAATGCCTCAAGCTGTGCTCTTGGACCCCTGATTTAGCTGCTTTCTTGTGTCTCAGGTTTCAGAAAGGAAAGATTCAGGATCTTCCTCTTCCTCCACAGTCATCCCTCTGGTGGTCTTTATTCCTGAGCCAAAAAAATATCCTAGCGTGTGTTCTTCACCCCTTTATCCCAAACCTGAGGTTGTTTTTCATAGGATTTTGCATGAGATACCCCACAGATCTGGATGGGAACATTTCTCTGGTGCCTCCATGGATGATCTCTGCCAGGACTGCAGATTGTTGGACTCCATAGAAGATTTAGCCTGATGGAAGCCCTTCCAAAGGCTTCAGTTCCAACAGATCTAAAGGCTTTAGGCATTTATAAACACTCTGATTTTGACAGTCTGCATGTTCAGCATTATCCTGAGTGAAAATCTTGTCCTGTTCAGGTGTTGGGCTGTGGTGTGATGGGATCTATTTCAAGCTGTGAGAGATTTCAGAATCTCCTGTCTCTAAGTGAAAAAATGATCACGCCACAATATTTCTGCCCCAGGTAATGACATCCTGCTGCCTTTTCACAGTGGCTGCAAGTTCTTTGCAATGAAGGCAAAAAGGCGTCATATTGATAAGGCTTCAGCAGAATTCCTTTGAATTCAGCAGCAAATGAAAAGGGAATTTCTCTCTGAGGCAGGCCGTGAGTCACAGAGCTCTGTTAATCAGCTTTTGAGAGTGACTGAGTCTTTGCTGGGGTGGGAGAGGTTATTATTGCACCACCTCAGGAAAAGGGAAGGTTGAGCTCAAACAGGCAGGACAATGGGGGGAGGGAAGGAGCCAAAAGGCTCTGTGAAAGCAGAGGTTTTTTATTATAATATTGCTCAAGAAAGCAGCAGTAACATTCTGAATCATCCCAGTTCCTTTCCCATCCTGCTGCTGCCCCTCATTCTCCCAGCACAAACATTCTTCCTATTCCCAAGCCTTTCTAGAGAATTTTTTTCCTTCTCCTTTTGTCGAGGGCTGTTTTTCTCCATTCCCTAATTCCAGGCAGCCGAAGGTGCTGTGCTGCTGTCCCACCTTTCTCTCCCTCCCAGGACCCCAAGCTCCGTCTTTCTGCTCACGCCAAAATCTGCAGTCAGAGCTCAGAAATGGCTCTCAGTCACTCTCAGCTCCGGCCATGGGACTACAGCTCCCATCATGCCCAGAGAGAGTGAAATGCATATTTTTTTTCTGGAAATGGAGCCTCATGTGACTTCCCAGCAGCTGCAGCAGACAGGGAGTCCCTGCTGGGGTTTTTTCCCAGGGAAATGGAGGTGTGCCCAGGCTGGCAGATGCTGTGATGGCATCTGCTTTGCCCTGTAACGCGGCACAGCACTGCTGACTACGAGAAGGACTCAGGATTTTACCCAGCTGGCACATTTTCCTGGGGATCTGTACACCTGTACACCGAGGTGCAATTCAACTCTCTCTAATTCCAATTAAATTCTCTCTCCCTTACACTCTCACATTCTCTGCAGCAGATCTTTCTCTCTCCCCATAACATTTCCTGATCCGTTTCTAATTTCCCCTCCCACTGCTTCTGTCACTAACAGGTTTTGTTTTGCGTGCATTTCACAGACCCACAGAGGGTTTGGTTTGGGGTTTTTTTCACCGCTTCCCTAACTCCTTCAGCCTTCCCTTTTTTTACCATATGGGAGAATCAGAGAGTGGTGCCTGGCAGGCAGGACGCTGAATTCTCTGCCTGTAGGTCACGCACCTTTCCTGGTGAATTAATCTGTCTGAGCCTTCCCAGCCCTGTGTTTGCACTGCGTGGGCACTTGGAGGAGGGAATATTTTAGTCACTGTGAGTCTTGGAGAGGTGAGGCTGCTCTGGGCAGTGTGAAACCATCCTGAGGATGCCCCCATGGCTGGGAGTTGTGGCAGAGTTGTGACTGTTTGAAGGGGCAGGCAATGCGTGTAAAAAGCAGTGTTTTTCAATTTTTAAGATCTCCTTTTGGAGGCAATTATGAACTCGAACCTCGGGCTAACACCACCATGGCTGTGGCTATTTATAGAGCCTCGAATTCCTACCCAGAGCTCAGGCATTTCGCAGTGGGCTGTTCCCTTCCGAACACTGGACTTCCTCGGGAGATGTTTCCTGTTTGCTTTTAAGTTCTGAAGCTACAGAGAACCTCTGCTGTAGAGAGGCTGCAACGTGGAGATTCAGCTTTTTCTGAATTGCAAAATTAGGATTCTTTAGCTGGGATTTGCTGAAAGTCCTTCATAAAGCTGTTGTGGGGTTTTTTTCCTCCCTCCCACGCTGCTGTGAACGGCACAGAAGTAGAAATGTCATTAAGGGACATCAGTGGCTTTACGAAAGAGGGATTGGGGAGCAGATTGTGCCCAGAATTGCTGTTTGTGCATCTCTGTGTCTGTGCTGGATGTCTCAGGAGGTTGAAATGTGTGTTCAGAGGATGGGCTTTATATCCCTGGTGAGGTTATATTTTACGGAATCATGGAATGGTTTGGGATGGAAGGGACCTTAAACCCATCCAGTGCCACCCCTGCCATGGCAGGGACACCTTCCACTGTCCCAGGGTGCTCCAGCCTGGCCTTGGACACTTCCAGGGGTGGGGCAGCCACAGCCAGGGCCTCCCCACCCCCACGGGGGAGAATTTCTTCCCAATATCCCATCCAAACCTCCTGTCTCGCAGAGCATTTGTGTGTTGTGAGTACAAAGGTGCGGTGTGCCAGCTCTGGTTTGTGCAAGCATGCATGAGTGCATCCCAGCACAAACACAGGGCAAAATACCCATTTTCTGTGCGCCAGGACACGGCTGTTCTCCGTGCTGTGGCCCTTTTTGGGGTGCTTTGGGTGCTGAGAGCTGCTGCCTGTTCCCAGCCTGCTGATCCCACAGCAGGTGACATCTGCTCCATTCCCATCCAGCACCGGCTGGAAAATATTGAATATTCTAAACCCCCGTGGGTGGCTCTGCTCTGTGGGGTGAGGGTGTGAGGGGAATGGCAGTGCTGGGGTTTTGTAGGGTCTGAGCTGCCCTTCAAGGGGGTGACAGTGCTGGGGTTTTGGAGGGTCTGAGCTGCCCTTCAGGGGGGTGAAGTGCTGTGGTTTTATAGGGTCTGAGCTGCCCTTCAGGGGGGTGACTGTTCTGATTTTGGAGAGGCTGAGCTGCCCCTCGGGGGGTGTTTTTCTGTGGTTTTGCAGGGTCTGAGCTGCCCCTCAGGGGTTAGCAGTGCTCTGGTTTTGGAGAGGCTGAGCTGCCCTTCAGGGAGGTGTTTTTCTGTGATTTTGCAGGGTCTGAGCTGCCCTTCAGAGGGTGTTTTTCTGTGGTTTTGCAGGGTCTGAGCTGCCCCTCGGGGGGTGTTTTTCTGTGGTTTTGCAGAGGCTCAGCCGCCCCTCAGCGAGCTCAAGCCACGCTGGAAATTCCCGTGCCGCTCTCTGCGCGCTCCTGCTGCGCGCCCGAGCTCCGCGGGATGAATAAGCACTTTCAGGCAGTGATGCTCCTCACCCTCGGAGCCTCTTAATTCCCTGTGCCTTTTTCCTGCCTCCCTCCCTGCCAGCCAGCATCCCTCCCTGCCCAGCCCGGTGGTCCAGGGCTCTCCAGGGAGCTGTGAGCAGCGTTCCTGGGCTTCCTCGCCGACTCCAGGCTGATTTACTGGAGCAAAGTAGGCCAGCACGACCGGCAGGGAGAAGCTGCAGGATGAATGGGGCGGCATGAAGTCACCGTGCTCCGCCAATCCGGGCAGGGCCACGCAGCTACGGATGCCTCTTGATGCTGGCAGCGAGCTCACCTTGAGCCGGGGCTTCTGTGGCTCCAGCCCCAGCCCGGCGTGCACCAAAGAGTTACAGGGCTGTGTGAGGGTTGTGGGGAGGTGAGTGAGCTCAGTGGGATGCAGCTGAGGAGCCTCCACTCTCCGCACGTGGCAGTGTCTCTGTACCTGGTCTCTGGTATGGCTGTTCTGCACCACCACTGCTTCACCTGTCTGCCTGTGCCCTCGCACTCTTCTCCTCCCTCCCTCCCTCCCTTCCACCTCGGTCCTCCTGGTGTCTGAGCACTCCTCCCCGACCTGTGCACTGCCCACAGCCCACCTGCTTTATTCCTGTTCTCCTGGATGCCCCCTCGGGGGTGGTGGTGGCACTCGTTTCCCGCAGGGTGAGAGGGAGGAAGAGCAGCTCGGGAGGAAGAGCAGCTTGCTGCGAGCTGGGCTGGTCCCAGCTGGGCAGGGAAGCTGGGAGGAGGAGGAGAAGGAGAAGGAGGAGGAGGAGGAGGGTCCTCTGTGTCCCTCAGCATCCTGCTCGACCCCCGAGTGGTGGCAGCGGGGAGGAGTTGGGGGCTTGGCAATGACTCAGGTCCTATGCCAGATTCCAAACAAATCCCTGCCCTGGGACCACCTGCTCGAGATGCTTTTCCCACCCTTCTCCGGGGGGCAGGAGGGAGAGCTCGGGACCGACCCCTAAGTGACTTCCATTGTTGTCACCCTCCTGTCGAGTTGTTTGTCGTGTTGTTCTTCATCCTCTTTTGACTTTCCCTTTCTCTCCCCTCCCTCCCCTCCCTCCCTTCTCCCCCGCTGCCCTTGTTCACTGCTAGGCCAAGCAGAAAGCATGGAGACGTCTGATATGGCGACAGCAAAGGTAGGATGGAAATGCTGCCGGCCTCACTGTGCGTAAGTGGTTTCGCTTGGCACCTTCTTACTCTGTCTCTCCACCTTTTTTCTGTCCCTTGCCCACCCTCCCTGGGCTGAGGATGGGGTTGAACCCCTGGGAGGATGTTACAGGTGTGAGGTTTGAGGAAATCCCGGAGTGGTGGTGCTGGAGGTGAAGGTCGGGGGTGGGAGGGAAGGAGATACAGGGGCTTGTGGTCCTTCCGTGGCATCCCAGGTGGGACCAGGGATGGAGGCAGAGCCTGCTCGGCTGCTGGATGAGGCAGTGACACTAGATGGTGCTTTAGGGGCAGCTTTCCACTCCCAGGGACGGCTGTGTGAGGAGAAATTCCTCCTGGCAGCCTTTTTTTTTTTTTTTTTTGAAAGTATCTCGGGGGAGTGTCGGGCGAGAAAGTAATTCGAGTCTATGGATGCATCCGCCCTCTTCTGTGAGGCTTCTCTGTTGCCTGTGCTGCTTGCTGTTCCCGGGCTCTGCTTCCCTGCAGGCAGATGGCCTGGAAATCTGGGAGTGGAGCTGGGTGGGTCCTGCTGGGATTGCAGGTGGGAGTGGCTGGATGGGCTGCAAGCACCAGACTGTCACCTCTGAGTGGCTGAACACCACATCCAGGACCGCTGGGGCCTCCAGAGCCAAGGGTTTGTCTCCTTGGCCACCAAAGGGACTCTGCTTGGGGGCAGAGCGGGGTTGGGGTGCAGGGGATGTGTCTGCCAAAGGTGTCTGTGCTTTGTTTCACAAAGGGGTGAAGTTCAGCGTGGCAGGAGAGAGCCATGGCTTGCAAAGCCTGGGGAAGGCCATTAATGGTATAACCCCTGGTTCTGTCCTGAGCATGGCCACATTTCCTCTTGTGTTCCAGGGAAAAACTCCTTCCTGGGCTCAGAAATGCGTGGTTAAACATTCCCCATTGTGCTGTTAACATGGAAGGGCTCATGTCTCAGCTGCAATCCAGGCTGAGTTTCCCTGTCACGTTTATTCCAGCCAGAACACCCCATCCTTTTCAATTCCACTCCCCAGAAGCGTGGATGATGCTGGTGAGGGTTTTGCCCTGGGGCTGCGTTGCTTGTTGACACAGGTTTTGAGTTTTGAAGTGTTTATCAATAAATGGTGTGATGTGCTTCTGGATAAATGCTGCTTTGGAAAGGTGAGCTCACCCTCGCTATTGTATCTGCTGGAACCTCAACTGCTGCAAAGCCACTTCAGGCTGCAGGGCTTGGGAAAAAAATCCCACTGAGGATGCTGAAGGGTCTGTGGCTTTTCAGTCTGAGTGGTGGTGGTGGCATTTTGGGGAACTCAAGCTTTTCTGGGTTGACAAACAGACGTTTTCAATGACAGGAACAAGAGCCACTTCACAATTCTTTTTCTCTGTACCTGTTTTTTGTAATTTCTTGGGCTTAATTGAAGGGAAACTTGACCTACAGTGTTAAAGCACCGTCTTAGCGTGAGTGTACTGAAAATCTAATTATCTTCTGGAGAAATGGAAACCTGAGTTGAGTTGGAACCTTCTAAACCAGATACAGCTTGGGAGTTAGTGATGTTGATATTCCTGGAATGTGCACAGGTTTATTTGGACCTAACCTTGGCAAGTGCTGATATTTATCCCCTATTCTTCACTGAAACTCCCAAGTTCTGTTTTCTTTGCTCACTCTGAGCCTGTTATGAGTTTGAAGCATTGAAGGGATGCTGTTAATTTTGCTTAATTTCTGCTGGGGTCTGCCTGGAAGAACTTCTGAGGAGGTTTAAGGGGTTTGTTTTCCCAGCCTGGAAGGATCCCTGGGCTGGGATATCAGGATGTTCTGTCACCGCTGCTCTCCATTGTGTCGCTTCCTTTGCTGCCCAGGCACCTTCCAGGCTGTCTCAAAACTGGCATTTCCTGCCATGCCAAAGAATGGCCTCATATTTAGCTTAAAAAAAATAGAGAAATGCAGTTTTAATCCATTCATCTTCATCTCGGGGCTTTTCAGAACTTGGAAGATGCTCCCTTGGGTGCTCTGGGGCACTTTGGTTTGGGACAGGGACATGGGGCTGTGTCACCTCCAGCTTTGCTTGCCCTGCTGGGAGTGAAAATCCTTTTGTGCTCCATCCCTGCTGCTTGCTGAGTGCCAGGAAGGAGAGAAATTAAACTCTTGGAGAAGGGGGGAAAAATCAGCTCAATGTGGAGCATCTTGGGAAAGCAGGGATCGCTTCCCAGGTAATCAAACCATGGAAGTGGAGATTATAAAATCAGGTTTTCACCCCCTGACACTCAAAGATTCCTGCCCTCTGCCCTGCAAATACACACATGGACATCCTCAGGATTTTAGGGTGTGGGGGGAGATGTTGGAGATAATTTCTTTGTTCCGTCTTGAAGGGGATGTGTTCCCCTCCTGAGCTGTGAGGGGATGATGGGTGCAGTGAAAAAGTGTCTTTTAAAGCCCCACAGAGCTCCTGGAGATGATTTCCGTGGTTCCTGGCAGGTGGCACTTGGCTGGGATTGCTTGGAGAAGTGTGTGCGAGGGGAGAAGGACAAATCAGCTGTGTGGGAATCGAACAGTGCTAAATATTCAATATTACTGCAAGACTTCTTTCTGTGGTTGCCTCTGTGCTTCCACCCAGGCCCTGAGTGGGGTGGTGGAAAAATCCTGCGCAAAAATTGCCTTTTTTTTCCAGCACCAAGCCCTAATTCCTGTCCCTCTGTACAGATGTTCCTGCCTCTGCAGAGGCCATGGAAACCCTGTTTTATCTGGACAGCACCATCCAGTATTTCTTTCATCCAAGTAGGGGGTCAGGAAAAAAAAAACAAAACTCTGGTTTTATGTATTCCAGACGTAACTTTTAAAATTCAAGAGGCCTTGACAGTTTGTACTTACAGGTCAGGAAAACATCCGGTCTTTTTTTCCAGCCCTATTTTTTTTTTTTCCAACCCTTTTTTTTTTTTTTTCTGCTGCTCCTGATCTCCAAGTTTTTCTTCAGTTTGAGAAAGTTCTGTCAGTTTTTGGGGGGGTTTTTTGGGTATTTTTTTTTTATTGTTGTTGTTTGTTTGTTTGTTTTTGTTTGTTTTTGGGGTTTTTTTCACTGGTTTTACTGTTTGTGTTGCTGCTGCTTCTTGACTTCCTCCTCCTGACTGGTGGTGGAAGCAACCAGGAGCCCCAAGGGAGGTTTTATTAATGGAATTCTTGATCTGGACCAGGAATACTCAAAATGTTACAGGCACTGGGCCAGGATGCAAATTATCTTAGTTCTTTTTGAAGTTTGTGAGAATTTTTCCTGGGAAGAAGGACAGGGATGGGGCAGGACAACACAACCACACGAACTTGTCTTATTATTATTATTTATTGTTGATGCTAAGCAAATGATGCATCTAATTAAAAAATGAGGTCCCTTCCCCAAACAATCCAAATGGCATTCCAATAAAATCATTTGATTTAAAGGCTTTATGGCTGGAGGGGAAAATGAATCTCTGGTCTAACATCCTGTATGAGGGGTGGCTGTTGGTGAAAATATGTGTTTAGGCTCTGTGAGGGCACCTGCTCATGTTTCAGAGCTGCTCTTCAACTCAATTATGATGTTTATTTTCACAAAACATCAAAACAAACTCTAAGGAAACCCAGTGTTTACTCTTTTATGACTATTTTTAATTGTTCGTATGGAAAAAGAAAAGCATTTTTACCAAAATACCAATGTCTTGGGAAAGCTCTTTTGAATGCAAAGCGTGATAAGATATTTGCCACTTCCATTGACATTTATACAGACAGAACAATCTATCAGTGATGCTTTTTACAACCATTTTCTGAATTCCAACCTGGAGTTCCAAAGAGCAGTGAGAGGACAGGGATTTATTGGCCTTCCCTTTCCACAGCAGAGGCCGCAAATGGGTTTGGACCCCTCAAGCCACAGCTCTGAGTGGTTTTTTTCCATTTTCCCGTTTTGTGGGATGGATTGAGTAGGTGGATAATTAATCTGGAATTCATCTTGCATGTGACTGATAGGTATTCTTAGCACTGAGGAGGTGGTGCACAGCCCATCCCTCTCGATACCTACAGCTGCTTTTGCCTTGCCTAATCGAAATTTTAATATCTTTTTTTTTTTTTTTTCCCTTTTCCCCCACTGGAATGGTTACGTGCAGAGGATGGAGGGAAAGGGAAGGGCTTGTCCATGCAGCTGGGGTCAGGCAGAATGTGGGATTGGGATTGGGACTGGGATTGGGACTGGGATTGGGATTGGGAATGGCACTGACACCTGCCTGGGGGTGGTGGGTGACCCCCAGCCCCTCTGAGGCTCTTCCTGGAAGGATTTTGGACAGCACACTCCAGGTGGATTGTGGCAGAGGTGACCCGCCAGACATTTAAACCAACCCCTTCCAACTTATCTCTTTCTTCTGATAATTTCCCCAACCCAACATTATTTGGATAAAAAAAAAAAAAAAAGGGCATGACTGCTTATCTCTTAATACCTTTCTTGCCTGAGCTTTGATTTCCAAACATGTGACTCTGCAGCATTAGTCTGTCCTAGATTTGCCAAGCTTGCAGGTCTCCTGACCCATTTTACAGCATTTGTGATTTGCCTCCCTCCTTGCCAACCTGCAGAGCATCTCCTGGAGAAAAGCTCTGCTCAGAGCCCAGCCCAGCCTGGTGTGGGCTGGACCTAATGAGGGCTGAGTCTGGGATTATGTGGGGTGAGATTTGAAGTGTTTTTTCTGTGCTGTTTGTCACACGGAAAGGCCTGGGCCCGGCTTTGTGGTTAAATCTCTGCTTTTTGCCTAGAAATATAAGAACAAATGCATTGCAAAGTTCTTGTTGGAAGCAATTCCCAAAGCAGGGATTTGGGATGGCCCCACCTGCCCTGGAGCTCTCCTGCAGAGCTCCCCAATTCACTGTTATTTCCCCAAATTCTCCAACTTCAGCCCCACTGCCCAGATCCTGTTTCGTTTCTGCCTGGAATGATCCAAGCCCTCCAAAATTGACTTTCTGCTGAATCCAGAACTGGAACTTTGCTGCTGTTCATCTCTTCAGGGTCTGGGAGAATCAGAAAAAAGATCTTTTGTGGTTATTAGGCAAAGTAGGAAAGCAAAGAACCACATTCGTTACTCTCCAAAGGGGACGTGGGGATCAGAGTCTTAATGTTTCCTTGGACAAATTTCCCTGAGAGCTTTGAAAACCAGAACAGAGCTGGCCCCAAACATCCTCCTGTCCCCTGAGCAGTGAACAGAAGGGACGTGGTGATTTTACAGCTCAAGGTTTTTCACTCATCATTACCTGCAGCCGTGGGGGATGGGGGTAGGAGTGCAAAAAAATAACAAAATACCATAAAAAGCCCTTCGAGAGAGTGGAATCTTTATTTACACATAAATAAAGATTCTACTGCTCTCTTTCTTCTACCACCCCTAAAACTGATGAATTCCTGCAGGATTTACACGCAGGACTGTCCTTCTCCCAGGCCCAAACACCTTCAGGGCTCCTGTATGGAGTCAGAGTGTGGATGTTCATCCCTGGATGCTCCCAGGCTTCACTTTTTGAAGTGAAGAATTGCATTTTAAGTTATTTGAAATGCTCTGCCCCCTTCCCTACCAACCCTTCTTCAGGAGCAGCAGCTGTGCTTGGAGAAGGGATCTTTGTTAGGATCTGTGGTGATAGGACAAGGAGAAATGGGTACAGACTGAAATAGGGGAAATTTAGGTTGAATGTCCCAGAGCATCACAGAGATGGAGTTCTCTTTTTCTGGCCCGAACAATCGGCTCAGGGGACAGTCAGGGAATTGGAGTGGTGGTTTGGCAAATCCCCCCATAAGCATCAGCTACCGAATATTGCAGCCCTGGGAGAGGGAGGAGAGGATTGGGATTTGCTCTGCCTCTTCCTCCAGGTTCTTCGGCACAAGGAGAGGACCTTGGGCTTGAAGAGAAAAGCAAATTAACCTCTTGCTGCAGAAAAAGACCAAAGGAGCACAGCCCATGGGCATAAGGGGCCTTCCCCACTTGAGGTTGTTCTTGCTGGCCCCAGAAGTTGATTTCACAAGGGTGGAAATAGGGCCAGGACTGAAGGGAGACTGCAAGAGAGGTGGAGAGGGGCTTTTCCAAGAGCGACAGGGCAAGGGGGAATGGCGTCAGAGCGACGGAGAGCAGGGTTAGATTAGATAACAGGAACTGTTCTTTCCTGTGATGGGGGTGAGGCACTGGAACAGAGTGCCCTGAGAAACTGTGGCTGCCCCATCCCTGCAAGTGTCCAAGGCCAGGCTGGACAGCAGGAGCTGTCCCTGCCCATGGCGCGGGGGTTGGGACGAGCTGATCCTTGCGCTCCATTCCCCCCGTGCCGCGATTCCGTAGCTCCGAGCCTGCCCCAGAGCCGTGGGCAGGGACGCGGCGGGCCGGGAGGGGCTGCGGGCGCACCCCCCGTCGGGGCCGGGCGCTGTGTGTCGCGGCGTGTCGCGGCGTGTCGCGGCGGGCAGCACGGATGCCATGGCATGCTGCGGTCCCGCCGCTGCTGCACATGCTCAGCAGAGAGCGGGCCGGCTCAGCCCCCGGCGCTGCTGCTGCTGCGGGGA
>VZRL01000943.1:155432-195634 GCA_013397895.1 Origma solitaria | reverse complement strand
GGCGCATGGGGCTCGGCGCTCCCCGCGGGACCCTCGCCGGCCGCGGCTGCTGCAATATGTGCTGGGACCTCTGGAGCTGTCAGCGGGCAGACAAGGACACGGGCAGCGGATTATCGTGGCTGTACTAATGAAAGGGTTCAAGCTCGCCTGGTAAGCGCGCGGTGGGGACGTGCGGCATGCTGCGGACCCCTCCCCGAAATCGCAGCCGCGCTGCGGGCGGGGGAAAGGGATGCGCTCCGCCGAGTGCCTGCCGCCGCTGCTGCGGCATGGCCGGGGGGACCATGCGGATGGAGGGAGGGAGGCACCGGCACAGCTCCGGCCATGGATGCGGTGCTCAGCCCCTCCTGTTGGGGCATGGATGCAGCTCTGGCCGCTCCTGTTCGGGCACAGCTCCGGCCATGGATGCGGCTCTGGCCGCTCCTTTGGGGCACCTCCGCATGAGCCTGCGATGCCCTGAGCCTCCCTCGGCTCCGGCCGCATCTCTCGCCGCCGCCAGCCCCGCTGCGCTGCCAGGCTGGGCACGGACGGCATCGCCCGGGCTCGGGGGCTGTTCGGTCACACGGGAAAATAAGCACGGGCAGGTTTTGCCGGAGAAAGGTGGGGGAAAAAAAGGTGTTTTGGATCCTGCGTGCGTGGAATGGCTCCTGCTCGGCTTGGCCTTTAAATAGCTGCTTTTGGGGATGCGCCTCGGTGCTGTAAGAACAGATCCGAGTGCTCGGGAACCCAGAGCTTCCAGCAGCGTACCCGAGTGCTCGGTAATTCCTCCATCCTTCCTGGGGGTTTTGGAGGAAAACTCGCCAGGTTTGGCTAAGTGGGCAGTGAAAGAAAACACTGTGGGGGTGAAAGGCAATTAACAGAGCTGTGTGTCTAAAATGTTCACGTTGTAAATATTTTTATTGGTCAAGTTTGTGTTTTACATGGGCAGGTAAATATATATATATGTAATAGAGCATACAATTATATATATATAATATATAAACTTGACCACCAAAGGCTTACATGGAATCCTGTTATGTCAAAACTATTTTAAATCTCCAATAGCTCGAAACCACTTCGTTGGAATAAATGGTTTTTGAATTATGATGATGAAATTGATTTAAGCAGAACTTTATCAGATGGGAATGGCTCCATAGTTAATAGTGGAATGTGACTTCATAATTTAGGTTGATGTGGATGACAGGAGCAATGGGAAGGCCTGTTTCTCTTTCTTAATTATTTTTTTTCCTGTAATGAAAAAGGAAGTAATCATAGAAATAACAGCCTCCCTCTCAAGTGTGCTGGTTTGCATCAGGATGAATGTGGTGCTTTGAGATCCTCCCTTGTAAAGTGTGAGAAAACAGCAAAGTTATTTTGCATTTGTTATTTTACTTATTGTTGCTATTTTAATTATTCTTTTTTTCTGTGCAAAAAATAAAAGCACTACAGTATAGCACTAGGAAGCATCATGTACTGGGCCCCGAGGGACAGACCCGAGCCAGGGATGACTCAATAGGTCATCTCTTTTCCTAATTTCTCTAATTCTTTTATTTAATTACAGTGAGAACCTTTGAATTTTTCCCGTGTATGTGCATGTCTATGTCTTACACAGACTGTACAAATGGTATGAATTTTTTGAAAATATTACACCGTTTTTTTTCCTCTTTTTTTAAAACGAAAAAAAAGCCCCTCTCTTGCAGTGATCTGCTGCCTTCTGTGCTGTGCAGTTGGGCTGAGGAGTTGCATAATAGCTCAGTGTAGTACCAGGAGAGCAAAGCATGTGCTGGAAGCGCTGGGGTGCTGTGGATCCGCAGTGCCACGGCCCCGCTGCATCCCCGTCCTGCCTCCCACAGCCCCAGCCCGGCAGATCTGGGGAGAGATGAGATTCCCAGTTTATCCCAGTCGCTGCCAGCTCCCACTGGAGCATCCTGCTGGTGCCGCCAGGCCGGAGCTGGGCAGGGAGGCTCTGCTGGAGGATTCAGGGCTGGCCTGGGGACATAAGCAGCTTAGGCGAGCGCTGGAGGAAGGGCTTCAGTAGGTGCCGCTCTTCCCTCTCGGTTCCTCGGGCTCCGGGCAGGGCCCCGCGGGCACTGCTGGGCCCCTCTGTTCGGGTGGGAAGCATTAAAGATCCCCATGGGTTCTCCTGCGGACACCTGGGAAGTGCTACCCAAGCCCTGCCTCTTCAGCATCCCTCTTCATCTTCATCTGAATCGCAAAATCAAACATCCTGATTGCTCCCTTTATTGAATTATGCAGCATTTTAGATCTTCGGGTTCCCCTGGCTCTCCTGGGGACACCTGGGAAGTGCTACCCAAGCCCTGCCTCTTCAGCATCCCTCTTCATCTTCGTCTGAATCCCAAAATCAAACATCCTGATTACTCCCCTTATGGAACAATGCAGCATTTTGGATTTTCGGGTTCCCCTGGCTCTCCTGGGGATACCTGGGAAGTGCTGCCCAAGCCCTGCCTCTTCAGCATCCCTCTTCATCTTCATCTGAATCGCAAAATCAAACATCCTGATTGCTCCCCTTACTGAATTATGCGGCATTTTGGATCTTTGCAGCTGTCACTCTGTTCCTCCCTAGGATATTTGCAGGCAGTTTTGTTTATTTGGTCGTGCTGCAATATCCAGGCACGGGAGGGTGAGTTAGGGATGTTATTTCAGGCCCTGTTTTGCCTGAATGTGTGTGTTTGTCCCTGCTGGATTGATTGGAGGAGCACAGATTTAAGGAGAGAATGAATGCAGAGCTCTCTGAACTTGCTGGAGGTATTTAATGTGGGCTGGACATGATATGAAATGGCTTTATAGGGTTAGGATTTGTCTAAAGAAAAAAACCACATTTAATGCATGGGATGGAAGCAAAGCCTTCGGTCCTTGGTGCAGGAACAGTGATTCCCTCTCGGGGTGGCACTGTTGGGGTTAACCCCGATCTCCTCATGGAGCCGTGCTCAGAGAGACACATGATGTGCCTGTACCAGGGAGGGACAGAACGCTGTCAGAGGAGCAGCTCTGACCCTTTGGGGACAGGACTTTTCCCTGTTTTCATCCCCCAAATCCATTCTGAGCTGTCAGAGGGGCAGCTCTGACCCTTAGGGGCAGGACTTTTCCCTATTTTCATCCCCACATCCCTTCTGAGCTATCAGAGGAGCAGCTCTGACCCTTGGGAACAGGACTTTTCCCTGTTTTTCATCCCCACATCCATTCTGTGCTATCACAGGAGCAGCTCTGACCCTTAGGGGCAGGACTTTTCCCTGTTTTCATCCCCTACATCCATTCTGAGCTGTCAGAGGAGCAGCTCTGACCCATAGAGACAGGCCCTTTTCAGCCCCATATCCGTTCTGTGCTATCACAGGAGCAGCTCTGACCCTTAGGGGCAGGACTTTTCCCTATTTTCATCCCCACATCCCTTCTGAGCTATCAGAGGAGCAGCTGTGACCCTTGGGGACAGGACTGTTCCCTGTTTTCCTCCCCACATCCCTTCTGTGCTGTCAGCTCCCACCAAATCCCACCCTGTGTGTCACCAGGGACCCCCGTGCCACCTCTGGGGCTGCCTTGGCAGAGCTGCCCCTCTCGCCATGCCCTGCGTTCCTCGCAGCACCGCCTCACCCTGCCCAAAATGAGCTCATCCCCATCCTGTGGCAGCTCCCGGGCAGTGGCCCCGGGGCTCTGCAGCACAGCCACGGTGCTGCTGGGCCACCAGAGCGGCTGGGTGACATCACGGGGTGACAGTGGCGTGATGCAAGGACCTGCTGGAGCGTCACAGCGTCCTGCTGGCAGGGACGATGCTGCAGCCCTGAGGATGCTGCTAGGACGGATGACAACAGCAATTTGTCTCATCAGGGGCTGCTGTCTCGGTTTAATCAGTCGCTTTTGTGTTTTGGTGCTGTCGCTGTCTTTATGTCGCGACGTGGCATTGTGAGACAGAGCTTTTGCCTCGAGCTGACACCACTGTTATCTCACAGCTCCTCGGGGACTGGAATCAGCCAGGCCTCGAGCTTGAAATCTCAGAAAGCCAAAAACCACAGCAGGCTTTCCCTCCCCTTCTGTCTCAGGCTGTGCTGCTTGCCCTGCTCTTCCTTCTTAGGAGTTTTGGGGAGCTCATGATCCAGCAGAGATGGAAACTAATTTAGATCTTCGATGAGAAATGAGAATCTAATGCCAAAAGAGCATTGCAGGGATAAAAACAAGCTGATAGCTGAACTTGATGTCCCATAAACGGGATACTGAATAAAACTCTGCTCGCCTGATTTTCCTCCTTTTGTGGTTCCTTCTGCATTGCTTGCACTGCTGTGCTGATTGGAATAGTTCTGAGCTGCAGAACCTGCGATCCGGAACCTACAGAGAAAATAAGGGCCAAAGGCTCCTCTAAAAATAAATCTGTAATTCATTTTTCTGCTAGTGCCTGTGGGTGAGAAAAAAAAAAATCCCTCTCGATGTTCCAACACCCTACTTATCTGAGGGAAGGATCTATTATGTAGTTGTGGGGGTGGGATGGGAACTAGGTAGGGTTACAGAACAGCAGAGCTAAAATTAGAAGTTGTTTGATGTCAGGGAGCAGTGCAGATTGACTCCAGGCAGTTTCAGCTCCGCAGGGCTGCGGCTTCAGGGGCTCTGTCCCTCGCCAGGCTGGCGACCCCAGCCCTTCCCAGGCTCTGGAAATCGATATCTCAGGGTGTGGAGAGGGGAGGGAGGGGTTCCTGAGTTGTCACACTTGTCCCACTCTGCTTTGCTCTTCAGCCTTGCCTTGCCACCTCTATGAGATGTGAAACGCCAGGCTGGTGACAAGGGGACAGGAGGGACAGCTCTGTCCTCACTGCCACACAGCGAGTCCTTGCTGGGAGATGTGAAACACCAGGCTGGTGACAAGGGGACAGGAGGGACAGCTCTGTCCTCACTGCCACACAGCGAGTCCTTGCTGGGAGATGTGAAACACCAGGCTGGTGACAAGGGGACAGGAGGGACAGCTCTGTCCCCACTGCCACACAGCGAGTCTTCGCTGTGACACGCAGAGGTGACACACGTGAGTGTTTGGGATTGGTGCCTCTCTGATTACCCAGGGAAATGATGGAGCTGTTTAAATCACTTCCAATTCCATGTGGAAGCTGCGGGGACTTAAAGAACTGCCGCGTGCAGCGACAGCGAGTGTCATTCTGTGGCACTGCAATGATCCCAAATGAAATTGGATTTCCAAGTCAATTCTTCCTCAATTTCTGGAGAAGCTTAGCAAAATAGTTCTGTTAAAGTTACATAATTGTGCTGCTGTGCACATGGTGCTGTTCGACCTTCACATTACAGGTTAAAACGTTGCGTTTTCGGTCCTCTCTGTCTTCATTGATTCTTCTGCGTCTACATCTTCCTTTGTGCCTTTTATTCAGAGGGAAGAAATAGGTGCTGATAATCCTCGGCTGAAAACCATCAGCGATGACCCACATACATATAAATATGGCTCTGGTATTTGGGAAGGGAGAGGCCTTAACTCCTCACGAATTCTGCAAATGGAGCTGAGCAATCAGAATGTTCCCATTTGCTGCGGTGGCAAGAGGAAACCTCATTAATAGGTCGCTCGTCTTCCCCTGCATCCAGAACATTCTGAACCGGCCGTGCATCCTGAATGTTCTGCCTGTCCATAAAGTACAGTTTTCGTCCTTTTTCAGCAGGAAGAGCTCGTGCCTGGTGTCTGCAAGAACAACTTTGAGCAGCGTTGGCAGATTTATTTTGGAGATGGTTCTGTGGCAC
The DNA here is from genome assembly GCA_013397895.1 of Origma solitaria. NCBI lineage: Eukaryota > Metazoa > Chordata > Aves > Passeriformes > Acanthizidae > Origma > Origma solitaria. Next base: position 189,922 of record VZRL01000943.1, on the reverse strand, counting down.
GCAGTGACTAAGGGGTTATTAGCAGGTTTTCTGCTAATTTATCTGTCTTTTGTGTTATTTTTTCTGGTCTTTTCCATAGTGGGAAGCCCTAGGAAGCAGTGAGGAGCCCAATCCAAGTGCACTAAAGTCAAGGAAAAACCTTGCACGCAATTCCCTTGGCCAGGCTGTGCTCGTGGGCACCACGAGAGCCAGAAAAAGTATGAAATTACAGTGGGAGGAGACCATTTGAAGGAAAACCAAATCATTTTGAAGCCATTCATCTGAGATGGGGCTTGCTGTAGCTCTGTGTGATAACAGACTGGCAAAAGCATCCCTTTAATATTTTTGTTTGTGATGTGGTTGGCTTTTGGCATCAGTGTTTGATTTAAATTTGGATAAACAACTGTAATTCTGTTCTCTAATATATATGTGCATGTTGAAACCTCCCTGAGGTCACCCAGGCTGAGGAGTTCTTTGACTTGGGTCATGAAGATGCTGCACTTTGCAGAGAATCTCTGCCCCAGATCTCTCCTTGGGCTGCAGATTATTTTGGCTAATTGAATCCTAATGGTTTGTTTTGCCGGGAAATTGCCTTTCCCTCTTATCAGATGGCGAGATCACCTTGCTCTCTGTCTCCAGCCTCAGAAATGTCAAGTGAAGGGCAGAGCGCTTGGAACTGCTCTGGAATTCTGCAGCCTCCGCTCGCTCAGGGCCTTGGGGTGAATGAGGCTCCTCCAGAGATTCTCTTCCTCATTAAAAAGAGTGAAAAGGGGGAAAAATGAGTCAAGAAGAGATGGAATGTGGAGCTGGGGCTGCTGGGTGCTGTTTGCTTGGCCACCTGCAGAGGGAAGGGAGCTCCTGGCAGGAGTGACGAGAGCCTGGATCTGTCACTGACCGCTCCTATCCTGATGGTGCCTCTGGCCCACTTTCCCTGCCTGCAAAATGAGGCAAAAACCACTCTCCTCTTCCTTCTCCCTCCCCCTGGAGCAGAGGTTTTCGGTGTGCCACGTTTTGGAGTGTCTGCTTCACCCTGCGTGTGATGATGGCTGTGTCAGACTGAGCAGGAGCACTCACGTGGCTGAAATTTCTGCTCGATTTCTGCTCTGGTTGGGCAGGGGCAAGGCCTGAAAGAGGCAAAAATTGCCATCAAAACCCTTGTGGCACTTCCTGCCAGAATCACTGCGGCCTGGTCAAGGCTTTTTTTTGCTTTTTCCAGCTGAAATTCCCCCTGGGAATAGATTTCCCTCTATTCTAACCCAGTTCGTGGTATTCCTTTGGTTGACTGAGCTGCTGCTGTGTTTTTGCTTGAACCTTCCCATGAATGCCTCGGAGTTCAGGCCTGCTTAGAAAGTGCATCTTAATGCCATTATTCTTTTAATTGATGTTTATTATGACTGGTAACTGCTCATCTCAGGATTTTTCAGCCTGGCTGAAGTAAATTGTATAAGTTGCAATGTAACAGCAATAATATACCCGAGGATAGAATATCCAAGCTCAGGAAATGGAGACACCAAAACCAAAATTCTGCACAGAATTGATTTTCATTCTGGGTCCCCTTGCAGAGCCACGTGCTGAGTGCAAGAGGCTGGAATGTTCTCTGGGCTTCTCCTCTCCTGAAGGTTTCTTTTTGGCCACATTTAGGCCTGTGCTGTTGATTATACTTTACATTTTCCAGCGGTTTATTCCCCTGTAACCATTTTTCCAGGACAGAATGCTCTCTGTGGTCACAGCCAAGTGACCTGGGGGCAGATGCTCTGCTTTTTTTCCAACTAAAAAAAGATGCGAAATGCTGCCACTCTCCTTTGACAATGTCACAACCACTCCGTGCATGTGGCAGAGGAGCAGAGAAGGAGGAATTTGTGGGGTTTTTCTGGGGATATTTATATATATTTGGAGTCTATATTTGGAATCATTTTCAAACCATTTGGAATACCAGGTTTGGAAGAATGCGGTTTGCACCACACCTAATTTCAGGCCTTGGAAGTGGAAGGAGAAAAATAGAGGAGAAAATGAGTGGAATGAAAGGGGCACAGGGAGGAAAAAAAAGGAGGTGTATTTTGAGGTGGATATTCAGGAGCAGCAAAGCTTTGGTAACAAGAAAAGTCCAGATATGCTCATAAAATTAAAACAAATTAGCTGGAGGGGGAACACATGACTTGTTTATCTTGAGTGTAAGAACAGCTCCCTCTAATTAGGGTCATTCCCTTAATGAAATCCTGAACGAATCAGGCTGGGTTTAAATGAGAAGGAGATGACCAGGCCTGAGGATTGCACAGACAGCGTCTGTGAGCTCTGGGGCAGCCAGGACACACCAAAAGTGCTGTGAATAACAAAGTTTGCACTGCACACAGAGGGGTTTAGAGAGCTGCTGCAGAGCCAGAGCTGGAATTTTGGTGTATTTCTGACCCCACGGCACCAGAAATAAAGCAGCTCTAGAGCAGTGCCCTCTGCGCGTGGGGAGATTGGCCCTCAGAGCTGGAATTTGGGTTTTCAGAGCTGTCAGCTCCTAGAGGAATGTGCTCCTGTGCTGTGCCCAGCCCGATGCACATTTTGGGAATGAGGTTTGGAGGAAAGCCTTGCTCAGCTGCAGGCCATGAAAGAAGGATGTGTCTGGAGGCCAGAGCTCGCAGAACCTGAGCAACAGTCCGTGCCTGCTCCGGGGCGCTAAAGCTCCATCATCGCTTCAAATACTTGCTGTATTATTTTTCCAGCAGGAAGAATGGGTTCCCCATGGATTCTTTTCTGTTTTAAAGGCAGCTGATAGCACGGCTGATCTGGGAAATAGAACTGTTTCTCAAATTGTGTTGTTTTACAGTGAGAGAGGCTCTTGAAAACAGAGATTTGATTTGCTGTGCTGGGGGATTTTCATGCCCACTTCCAGTGTGGAGGCAGAGATTCCATCCTAAATAGTCAAGATGGACAAAGGGTAGAAGAGAGGAAGTGGAATTAACCTTGGTTTGCAGATGAGGCACATGGAGATTAAAGGTGTTTTTCCTTTTGTTACGTTTATTAATAGCTGTGTATTAATTCCCTCCTGGAATCTTGGCTTAGGAGAGTAAAAACATGGTTATAGCTTAGAACAATTCTCTAAAGAGAGCAAATTGTGCTAATGTAAGAGCCAGGATGAGAAATGCAAACCATCCCTCCCTATCCCCTGCACTTCCCAGAGGGGAATTGCCCGAAGTCACAAACTGAATCTGTAGAATTGTCCCTAAACAATTGTGCCTTGCTCATATTTGGAAACACCATAACTGTGTTAAGGACAGCTGTTCTTTTGAGGAGCTCAGCCCAGATGAAGAACTGGGGATGATTTGGATGTCACTTTGCTAGGTTTCCCATGGGGAACTCAAAATCACATGGATGGGTGTGTGTATCTTGGAGGTTTTGGGAGCAAAAATACAGCAAGTCAAAATAATCCTTTAAGTTGTAGCACTGAAATGGCTCTAACTCCGATCATTGCAAACCTTTGGAGTCCTGCTTGCTGCAAACTGGGCTGCTGCCTCTTTAAAAGAAAACAAAACTATGGAAAGCAAAACTGGAGAGTGAATAAAATGGGATATTATTGAGGTATTGATCCGTGCTCCTGCCAATGGGGTGTCTGTGCAGGGAGCTGGGCTGCAAAAATCCAGCTCAGGGTATTCTGTGGCTCTGTTTTGTCTTTATTGACAGTTACCTATTGCTGTTTATAAACATGACAAGTGAATGAGTTTATTCCACTTCTCTCCTGCTCCTGACTGTGAGGATTTGACTTCTGCCTTGTTTTTTTCCCACAGCTTCATATAATCCCACTGCTCATTGTTCAAAAAACCCCAAAACCTTTTAATACTGCGTCTCTTTCTCTTCAATATTTACATTCTTCAAATATTTGTTGACCATTCCACTTTGTTTACCCTTCAAGTTTGTTTTCCTAAACGAGCCTCATGAGTGCCCTGATGTTTTTGTTGCTTCCCTTTGAACTCGTTGCTCTGTAAGAAAATCTTTCTGGTTGTTTGCCACCCTTCTAAAGTGTTCCTGGTTGGGATTAACTGATCATACAGAGCAAATATTTCACCATTCCATGACCTGTGATTGAGCAGCTCCAAGTTGCATTAGTCCTCTCTGCTCCTATATCATATTGCAGGAACATTTTTCATTTGCTCTGTGCTCTTCCTCTCTCCATCTGTGCTGCTTTCTTGCTTTCTAAATTCTCTAAATCCCTGGCCGTGGCTTTGTTTCCTCTGTCACACCTGCCCGGGGTAGGTACAAACCCAAGGACAGCAGCAGGGCAGCGTTTCCCCAGAAGGGAAATGTTTATTTTTCCCAAGGTAGGTTTTTAAATGTGTTTATATACACTTTCAAGCTGAGTCACATTGTTACCTTCTGCATTGTATAACCTCCCTTATAACAGAGATGGCCTTCCCCAGAGTTTGTGTTCGGAAATGCCGAGTGTTGAAGGCAAACATTTCTGCTGTTGTCTCGGGGATATCGATGCTTGGTGCTGCCTGATAAGGTTTAGGAGGGTGTGCAGAAGAGTCAGAGCTTGGTGGGAGCAGGGAAGTGGAATTTCGAGGTAATTGGGATGTTTGTGTCCACGTTGGCTGCTCTGCTCCTTTGTCGTCACAGAAGTGCTCCCTGGTGGTTTGCACGGCGGGGAGGGCAGGCATTTTTAATAAATCTCCGTTCGGGATGCCAGGGATGTGCAGCAGCACGGAATATTTAATAAAGCTCTGCGCAGCACACAGAAGCAGCTCCGGGGCGGCAGAACAGATGGGTAAGAGCAGGAGATGAGAAGGAATCCTGGAATTTGCCCTCGGTGGCGACAGCGAGGAGCAGCCAGGGTTAAGCGGGTGATGCGGCTCCGGGACATTCTTAAAGCCACAGTGGGAGCTTTTCTTCCCCGCGGGCAGCAGGCAGCTCGGATGCCAGAGCCGGGCAGCGCACTGCAAAGGCGGCTTTGTTCCAGCCATGCCACGCCGTTATCAGAGCGGGGAATCTTTTTGTCAGCTCCTTTCGCCGCCGTGAAATGCCTCTGAGCAGCAGCGAGGTGCCCGAGTGGTTCCATGCTCTCCCCGGCGGCAGGAGCGCTGCTGGCCGCAGGGAGAGCGGAGAGGAGCGGGGGAGAGCCGGGGAAGCCTCCCGGGAAGGGCGATGCGCTAACAGGTGGCCATGGAATCCTTTAGCTCGGGGTTTTTCACCTCCCAGGCGGGCGGGGGACTCGTTCCCGTGCGGGCAGGTTGCTCTGTGTTGGGGTGTGCCGGGAGGTCAGGCGGATCCGCAGGGAAAAGGATGCGCTGACCCTTTGCGGGGCTGGGATGGGATGGGGAATCTCGGTCGGGGTGGAAGGGATGGGGGAAAAGCTGAGGAAGAATTCAGGTGGGGAAATATTTTGTCTTCATGGGAGCAGGGGCTGCACTGAGCTGCTCTGTGGTGGTTTTGGTGAGTTGCTGGGTGAGCCCAGCAGGTTTTAGGGGTTTGGAAGAAAGGGCCGAGCACAGTTAAGGGAGTCAGTGGGAGTGGGGATGACTCCAGCTGGATTGGGATTGGGAATCAAAGGTGGTAGAGGGCAGGTCTGAAGGTAGAGACTGGGGCAGTGCTCTGGAGGCTGCTTTGGGGTGGGATAAAGCTGTGGGAGCAGCTGGGAGGAATGGAGAAGCTGGAATGGCTATAACAGAATAACACAATGCCGAAACATGCTGCTGGAGAAAGGTGTTGGACCCTGGGCCCTTTTGGGACACTCTTCCTTGTCTTCATGAATCAGATGTGAGCTGTTCCAGCTCTGTGGAATGGAGCAGGCAGCAGAGGAGCAGTGGGTGGAGGAGTGGGGCTGTCTGTGCCAGGAGGCTGCTGCAGCCCAGCCCTGGCACAGCTCGGGGGATGCTCATCCTGCTCTCCCCAGTGCCAGCTGTTGAAGCTTCAGCCAGATGTTGGGGACTTCCCTCTCTGTGCTGAGCTTGCACAGGAGCAGCACCAGGGAGGGTTGGTGCTCCGTTACTGGGGACAGAGAGGGGGTGGCTGTCTCATATTCCCAGCGGCATCCCAAGAACTCGTTTGTTTGTGTTGGGTTTGAGGTGAAATTTCGTCGCTGCTTGTCCCCTGGTGGCTGTCCCTGCAATGTCACTGCAAGTGCAGTGGCATGGCATTTAACTCTGTCCTGAGGGGAGAAAAGAAGGATAAATAATGGAGGCCCCACTGTAATGATTTCACAGGGACCTGTGATTAGCGTGAGCTCCTGCTTCTGTTGTTATTTTTCTTTGTGAGTAGGATTGCCTTCCCTCTTCTGCTTTTCCCTCCATCCTCCCTCAAACTGGATGTTGATCCCTCTGGGATGCACTCAGGTCCATGTCTGCCTGCTCTGCCCAGCCCTCAGCACGGTGCTGTAACCCAAATAAATTCAGGAGTTACTTTTATTAGTGCTCCATTTCAGAGCCAGCTGTTGTTGATGTGCCTGTTAATCTTCATTTTCAAGTGCTCTGGCTGCCGGCTCTGTTATCTGTCAGTGCACAGCAAGGGCTTCTGGGGTAAAATATGCACCAGTGCGGGAGCACGGAGCATGGAATGGTTCCACAGCAAGGAAGAGATGGATTAGCACCAAGCAGAGGCTGACAGGGAACTTAAGATATGTGAGTGTCTTTGTAATGTATGATTAGGAATTCCAGGCAGGGGATTTGTGGGTGGGCAGCTCAGCCAGGCTTTTCCACTGCATCACTCCAGGTTGGAGCGGTGGAAACAACCACTGGAAAGAACTCCTGGTGGTTTCCAGGTGGGATCTGCTACCTGTCCGTGGGGCTGGGTGCTCTCCATTTGTCCTGACATTCGTCTTGCAGTGCCCACGTTGGGATGTTGGTTTCAACCTGGAGGGCAAAACTCCTTCCCCTTGTGCTGCTCTTCCTCCTCATTTTCAGAGATCGCATTGAATTAAGGAATTTATTGAATTAAGGAAGTCCAGAATGGCATTAAACACCCTCGTGGGTATCGCTGTTTGTGAAGGTGACAGCTGGAGTTCTCTCGGGGATTTCGGGAAGTTCATGGTGGTGGTTGAAGCTGTCTGGAGGGATGCTGGCCATGCTTGGCCCAGCTGATGGAGGCTCCAGCTCTCACTCCTGCCCTGGCTGATGCTGAGCCTCCCCACAGGCTTTTCCTCCCCTCCACCAGTGCTCCTCTCCTGCCCGTGGCTCTCCTCGACGATTGCGGTGTTGGGGACAGCAGGTAGGGCTGTGTTTCCTGGGTGAGGTGGGACCTGCTACTGGCGAATGCCTTTAATTCTGTGTGGCTCCTTTGGTGCAATTAAGGAGAGCTAATTAGCTCCTTTTAGTGCCGCCTCCTTGCAGAGGTAGCTGACCTCTTGTTAATCCTGGATTAAGTTCTTACTAAGAACTGGCTCTTTGTGTGTCCCAGTTAAGATGTTGACACTTTGTTCTCTCTCCCTCCTTGTTCTCCTCCTCCCCCTCTTCCTCCCCATGCCTGTGAGCACATGATTCCCTGCCTCCTCCAGCCCCCACTGCCGGAGGAATCCGTGGACTCTGTGAAAATGCCATTGTCAGCTCAGAAAGAGTTTCGCTTGGTCTGGTACCTGTGTGGGAATTGATTTCCCGCTAGGGGAAAAGGAAGAGTGCTTCTTTTTGCCGCACGGGGTGGGGATTCTGCGGGGTTTGAGGAGTGGCACCCACAGGAGCAATATCCCAGTCAGGGAACTCAGCTGTGCCATGTCCCCCTGTCCCCTCCTGTGCAGTCAGGAGTCCCTCCATTCACACCTAAGGAGGGTGAACAGCAGAAAAGCAGCTGTGGGACGAGCAAAACCGAAATTAAACGTGTGCAAAATGCTAATTACCACCCCCGTTACTCACTAATGCTAATCCTGCTTGCACATCTTGAGGCTGTAGCACTGAGTTTTCCCTCAGGACATGGTTTCCTGACATTTCTGAGGTGTCTTTTTCAAAGACAAGGCTGAAAATACAATAAAGGCGTGTCCCCCTGGTTGTGTTCTGAGCTCAGCTGACAAGCAGAGATGTTGGGGAGTAGCTGTCCCAGTGGCTTTAAGTTTTCCAAACAGATCATATTAAAGGTGGACAAAGAATTATGGGGGAAATGAGAAACCCTGCGCGTTTTCCAATCCAGGTGCTCATTGTCGCCTGACGTTTTGCAGACAGACTTTTAAAGGCTTCTTTTTGTTCTGCATGGCCGGTGTGGCTTTCCAGGGTGGGTAGGATTGCTCTGGCTGCCTGGAGAGCTGATCCCAGCCCCACCTGATGCTCTGCAGGCCTGCACATTCAGGCTCTGCTCTGTCTCCCACGGATCTGTCATCAGCCCCGGGCTTTAATTACTCGGCCAGTGCCTCATTTCCTCGGAGCTGGGATGCAATATGCATGAGAGTGCTTGAGTTACACAGCTCTGCAGGCAGGGAAGGGAAGAGCCTGAAGGGCCTGGCACAGGCGTGCCCAAAATTGAGCATCCTTGGAGGGAAAGGCTCCCCAGGTGTGACTCTGGTCCTTCTGCAGGGCTTGGCAGAGCTGTGGTGTCCATGGCCGTGCCATGAATAGCTCAGCAGGAGAACCCTCCCATTGTCCTTCACACGTGAAATAAAGTCCTTATCTTCAGTCTGGGACACCAGACCTGTGCAACCAAACCCAGCTGACATAAAATGCATCTTGCAGCTCTTGAACGAGACAGGAACCTGCAGCTTTCTGTCCGGAAGAGCTTCCTTAGGAGCCCCTGAAGATCCTCTCTCAGTGCCGCGTTGTCTAACTTCCATCACCATGAAGCAAGCTGTGCAGGGCTGGTGTAACAAGTGTTGGTCCAGCCCGAGGGTTTGGGGTGAAACTTCGCAGATCTGATAAAGTTTGTGAGCCATTTGAGGTGCTGTGTGATTTTCCAAATTCCCCATACCTTTGCCCCTTGCACGCCACGCCAGATAAGCCTAAGAAGCTTTTCTCTAAGTAAGTCTTGCATTTTTACTTCTGCTCTTACAGTGCTTTTGGAGGCAGAACTTTCGTTGGATTCCTCTTCTGGCAGCGTGAAGGGTGGGTTAGACTTAACCTCGTGTGTTGAGCCTACCCCACCGCTCCATGACCTGCTTTGAGCCTCTGTGTGCTCTCCGTGGTTCCAGATCTGAAGTACCCTTTATATTGAATTTCATCACAGCATTTGGGTCAGTGTAACTCTTGTGACTATTGAAAAATAGCATTTTGTTCAAACCTTAACAGTTTGAACTAAATACATCAAAATTTGTAGAGGCTAGGAATTCTGGTTTTAACTATTTTCTCACTTTCTGGAACAGAAAAAAAACCAAAAAACACTGAAAGATCCATAGGCTGTAAAACAAAATGGGACCATTGAGAGATCTCATTCCAAGTGCTGCTGAATGCAAAGCATGAGGCTTGAATTGATTCTGGTTCGAGGTACAGAACAGTATTTAGGAGAACACAAACCCTTGCATAATAATGTTTGCCACAGATGGATAATTGAGCCTTGAATTAGTTACAGTGGTTAGTTTTGTTTGCTTCCCAAAATAGGTTTCTCTTGTCTACTCAGAATTTGTCTAGCATCAGCTCTCAGCTCTTTGAGCTGTCCCCCAGTGAGGCCAAACCTGGATTCCAGGTGAGCATTTAAATCTTGGCATTCCTTGGCCTCCAGGCTGTATGGGAAGGATTCAGTGCCACTGCCTTTAGTATTTGTTGCTCTTACCTGAATTTATCCACATCATCCACTCACTGAGCCTGGGCACAGTCATAGACAGGGCATTTCAGTGGGAATCACACCACCCTTGAGTGTGAGGTTCTGTTGCACTGGATACAGCGAATGGGAAGATTTGTCTGTTACATGTCATTTCCTTGAAACAAATTTGTAAATTCTCCAGCTGGCAAACTTTGGGAAGCACTGGAAACAACAAAATTGACATCAGGCTAATGGATCACTTCATGGAGCAATGAATTTATTGTAACAGTGGCACAAAAACATTGAATTCATGTGCACCTAGGTGTAATCTCTGAGTAATGTACCGGTGATGGTAGTAAAACATAGATGATGATAGTGTTGTAGTATCCAGACAAAGATGTGTATGGTGGTGGTGGTGGTGAAAATGTAAATTTTCAGTTTAAAATCCTGTGCAGCATTTGAATTGCGCTGGTGTGAGCCTGCGGGAGCACCTCCTGCTCCCACTGATTGTGGTGATAGCAAAATGATGGACAATCAGCCTTCTGGGAAGATGCTCCTTTGGGAATTGGCACTCCAAGCTGGGACTGATCGTAAAAAAAGAAGAGAAAATGCTCGAGCCTGGGTGTGGAAAGGGTAAAATGCAACAAAAGCAGGCAAAGGGCAGAGTGAGGAGTATTTACAGTGCTTGAGGCACAGCTCCTTCTGTTATCAGTGGGGAGCAGTGTGTCCCTGAGCGTGTCACTCACAGCATCCAGAGCCAAATAATTCAGTGTAATTCCACACGTGGGCACTTGTGCTCAAATCAGGGGTGTCAGAACAGTTCCAGTTCAGTTCTGCACCATTTCCTTGCACACACAAGGCCTGATCTCATAGACTGGAATGAAAAGTGCAGGCTAAGTGATTGTTTTGCTCTCTTTTTTATCACCCTTCAGCCTAATTTTTATGGTACTGAGAGGGACTTATGGGCCCTCATTTATTGTATTGAGAGGGAGTGAAATCCTTCTCCTTATTCTGCGATAAAGATGTCCACAAGAAGGTCTGTAGGGACACAGTGTCCCCAAAAGAACCAGCACTTACTAATGCTCCTGTCGAGCTGTAAACTCTGCTTGATAATGTTTCTTTAAAAATCCCAGGCCTGTTTACACATGGATAAGCACGGGGGAAAAAAAAAAAAAAAAAAGGAAACCAAATTAGCTTCCTAGATGAAGCCAGCTAAATTGAGTTGAGGTCACCTTAGCTCTGAATGAGCGTTGTTTAGTTCAGTTTAGATAATCCACGCGGCCACTTAATTAGGGTTTAGTTTTTCCTGGCTGTTCTTGCTTTACACGTTGTGAAACTTTCTCCCTGCGGCGCGTGTGGAGGACAAACACAATGTTCCCAACCTGTTGGATTTTAATTCCTAGGGTTTGTTGAAATTCTTGGAAAGCATTTGGGGTCCCTTTTGAGGGTTCGCCGGGGCAGATGTGAGCGGGGCCGGCGGGGGGAGACTGTGGGTGGACAAACACAATGTTTTAACTTGTGGGTTTGTTTAAGTTCTTGGAAAGCATTTGGGGTCCCTTTTTCTCATTTTTCGGGGGCAGACACGAGTGGGAGCGGCGGGAGGAAGCAGTGGGTGGACAAACACAATGTTTCCCACCTGTTGCATTTTGTAGGGTTTGATTAAGTTCTTGGAAAGCATCTGGGGGGGCCCTTTTGTGGGTTCCCGGGACAGATGCGATTGGGGCTGGCGAGGAGGAGGCTGTGGGTGGACAAGGTTTCCAACCTGTTGAATTTTAATCTGTAGTTTAAGTTTTTGGAAAGCATTTGGGGGTCCCTTTTTCGCGTTTCTCGGGGGCAGATGCGAGTGGGACTGGCGGGAGGAAGCAGTGGGTGGATCAACACAATGTTTAACCTTGTAGGGTTTGTTTCAGTTCCTGGGGAGCATTTGGGGTCCTTTTTGAGGGTTCCCTGGGCAGATCCAGCAGGGAGGGAGGCTGTGAATGGACCAACACAATGTTTCCAACCTGTCCGATTTTAATTCCTAGGGTTTATTGAAGATCTTGGGAAGCATTTGGGGGTCCCTTTTTCGCGTTTCTCGGGGGCAGATGCAAGCGGGGCCGGCAGGAGGGAGCAGTGGGTGGCCAAACACAATCTTGTAACTCGTAGGGGTTTTTTAAGTACTTGGGGAGCATTTGGGGTCCGTTTTGTGGGTTCCCGTGGCAGATCCGGCGGGGACGGAGCAGTGGGTGAACAAACACAGTGTTTCCAACCTGTCAGATTTTAACTCGCAGGGTTTATTTAAGTCCTTAGGAAGCATTCGGGGTCCCTTTTGAGGGTCCCGGGACAGATCCGGCGAGGAGGGAGGCTGTGGATGGACAAACACAGTGTCTCTAACCTGACGGATTTTAATTCCTAGGGTTTTTTAAAGTTCTTGGGAAGCATTTGGGGTTCCTTTGCGGGTTCCGGGGCAGCTCCGGCAGGGTGGGTGGANTCCGGGGCAGCTCCGTCAGGGTGGGTGGACAAACACAATGTTTCCAACCTGTCGGATTTTAACTCGCAGGGATGATTGAAGCTCTTGGGAAGCGTTTGGGGGTCCCTTTTGCGGGTCCCGGGGCAGATCCAGCGGGGAGGGAGCAGTGGGTGGACAAACACAGTATTTCCAACCTGTCGGATTTTAACTCGCAGGGTTTATTTAAACCCTTGGGAAGCATTCGGGGTCCCTTGTAGCGGGTTCCCGGGGCAGCTCCAGTGGGGAGACCTTGTAGCGGGTTCCCGGGGCAGCTCCAGTGGGGAGAGAGCAGTGGGTGGACAAACACCGTGTCTCCAACCTGTCGGATTTTAACTCGCAGGGTTTATTTAAAGCCTTGGGAAGCATTCGGGGGCCCTTGTAGCGGGTTCCCGGGGCAGCTCCAGTGGGGAGAGAGCAGTGGGTGGACAAACACCGTGTCTCCAACCTGTCGGATTTTAATTCCTAGGCTTTATTGCCGTTCTCGGGGTCCCTNTCCTTTGCGGGTTCCGGGGCAGCTCCGGCAGGGTGGGTGGACAAACACAATGTTTCCAACCTGTCGGATTTTAACTCTCAGGGTTGATTGAAGCTCTTGGGAAGCGTTTGGGGGTCCCTTTTAAGGGTTCCCGGGGCAGATCCAGCGGGGAGGGAGCAGTGGTTGAACAAACACAATGTTTCCAACCTGTCGGATTTTAATTCCTAGGCTTTATTGCCGTTCTCGGGGTCCCTTTAGCGGGCTCCCGGGGCAGCCCGGCGGGAGGAGCGGCGGTGCATTATGTAAAGCGCTGCGCACGCGTGTGTGCGGGCGTGCGGAGCGGCGGCGAGCGCTGCCGGCGACACCGGGCAGCATCACGGGCGACAGGCATGGCCGGGGCCGGGCCAGCGCGCTCGGCAGCGCCCGCCGAGGGCTCTGCCCGCCCCTGAAGCCCCCGGCGAGGGCTGTGCCATGGTGCAGGAGGTGAGTACCCTGCCGCCTCGCCGCTCCTCGCTCGCCACGCACGAGTGCATGAATGAATGAACCCCGAGCGCATCCCAATGAATCCCGAATGAATTCCTAGCTGCTCCGCGCCGCTCCACGCTCCCCGATGGCGACCAGGTCAGTGCTGCTCTCCTGTTCTCGCTGTCGCACACGTGTGCCGAGGGCTCCTCCATCCCGCACAGGCGCTCGCCAGGCAGATTAAAGCCGGAGTCCATGTTGGTTGTTGCTGCTGCCGCCGCTCCTCTGCGATCGGGGGACTGGAAAGCAGACAGCGTGACATCATGTTGCGGAGATGCTTCGTTTCCCTTCCTTTCCGCGGGCTGATCCCTTCTTTTTTTTGTTTTTTCCCCCTCCTTGTTCTCCCCCACGCACGTGCCCTGCCCCTCCCGCAGAGCGGAATTGCTAAAACAGCCTTTTCGATTGTTCAAAACAATGGGCAAATCTGGTTTGTTTTCTGTTTTGCTTCTTTCCCTCTTTCTTTTTTTTTTTTTTTCCTCTCCCCCAGCTTTCATTCTCCCTCCCCCCATCTCCTTTCCCCTTTTCGCCCTGCCGTGTCCCCCATCCCCCATTCGCACGGGGACAGTTGTTCCTGCCATCACATCTGGGTCCAGGGACAGACAGGGGCAGGAGGGGGTCGGAGTTGGGTGCGTCACGGAGCTGCTGCAGGAATATGGTTGGATTTGTTTGCCCATGTGCTCCCTTGCCTTCAGGAGGGCTCGTAGTTCCGCTCTGCCTTCCCCTCCCGGTGTTTGTGTGTTTGCACTGATGGGGAGAGGCAGGATTTGGTTTGTGCTGCTTTTTCAGGCTGTGCCTCAGAGTCTGTACAGGTGGCTTTTAAAAAAAATACTTTTTTGGCAGGGGAGGACAGCAGGAAGTGTGGATTCATTACACCGTGTGTGTTTATAGGCAGGGAGAATCTGCTGAATGCCCTTAAAAAATTGCTTTTTCTTAGATTACTGGTGAGTGGCATTGTCCTGTCCAACATAGAAATCATGGTTCAGAAAAGAGAACATATTCCCGTTCCCTTCGTTAAATCACATGCATCTGCAGGAAAAGCTGGTCGATTTAGGATGGAGCTTGTGATTTTGACTCAGTAGGATGGAAGGAAACTTCAAGTCAAACATTAGGCATATATTTTACAGCAGTGCAATAACCTGGAATCCCCAACATTCTCCTGGAGAAGCCCCCAGCTGCTCAGCCTGATGAAGCCAGAGAGAATCTGTTAAAGGAGGGGGGACAAGGTTGGGCCAGGTCCTCAGGACAAAGGGCTGGAGGGCTAAAACCTTCTGTTTTCACCTTGGAGCTGGCCAGTGCTGCTGGGGCAAAGCAGGGGGGATGTCTGGAGGATATCAGCCTGAGGGGTGTGAAATTGTTGCATTGTTATTTTGAGAAAGGTGAAGGGAGGAAACATCAAGGGCTGAACAAAGGAGATGGCTTTGATCCCAGCTTTGAAGATCACAACATCTTCCATTAGCTTGTGAAGGCTGCTGCTGACGAGCTGTGGGAGTGAGTGGGAAGATGCAGAGCTCCAGCTTTGTCTCCTGCCTCGGAGATGCACAATATCCCTGTCCGCCCCCGCAGGTGTGCTCAGAGCCTTCCTCAGGCACGCTTTAATCTGGGTTTATCAAATCCCTGCCGCGAGACTGGGATGTGTTCAGGGGACAAAACTGTGCCGGGGATAAAGTCTGTAAAGCCTTGCTGGAGCTTCAGCAGGAGATGGGCAGCAGGGAAAAGTGCCTGAGCTCTTCTGGAGGGAATCTGGGAGTTGTGTCACACCTACATCCTCCTCCAAGGATGAGCCTGGGTATTTATTGCTTCATCTCACTCTCTCTTGAAACCAAGCACGTGTGACAGCAGCATTGCATCCCCCAAACCATTGAAAGATCCTGATGGTAGCTTGGAAATGATGAGGATTGAAATAAACAGGCCTGGATTTATTTTAATTTTTGTTTTCATCCTCTGAGCTGTCAGGTTTTCAAAACTTCCCTCACATCAAAGATGGTTTAACAGTGTCTGTTGTTGTTAAGTTTATTTTTTAAACAAGACTTGCGAGCTCTGTTCTGCCCCAAGTTCCAGGCTTGGAGATGGTGATGGGAGCATCAGATATTGCAGTTCTTGCTGTTAATGTTGATGTTGTGGTGGGGAGGAGAGGAGAACAAGGCCTGAATCTGTTCCTCCTTGGGAAGCACAGGTGTAGAGGGCGTGACCTGCAGCTCACTGTGGTGGGGCTGTGTCCGACACCTTCAGAGGGGTGGGAAATTCTTACTTTGTGCAATTTCCCCTTTACTGCTCCCCAGATTTCTTTGTATTATCCATTGTACTCGGTTTTGTGAGGCTTGTCTTGCTTTGGAGCAAATGGAATCGCCATAATTTGTGACCGAGGGAGGGGTTTAGGGTATGATTTATAACCCATGGTGGTTCTCTGCGCATTAATGATCCTTTCCAAGTCATTGGTGCATTATTGGCCAGCCTTACTAAGACCTGTCTTCTTGTATTTCAGAAACATTTCCCAACTTTTTCTTGGGATTTTTGCAGTAACTCCAAGCAAGAAGGCAGAGGTTGCTCCAAAGGCAGCCTGGGGGGAGTTTCTGTGAGAGATGAGGCCGTTTGTCCATGGGTCTGTCTCCAGTGGTAACCAGGATCGGGTGATCCCCAGGGACAATGACATGGTTAATAATGCATCTGCCCAGCCTTGCACTGCTGGCTGTGGGCAGAAGGCAAATTCCTTCCTAATGCTTGCAGTGATTTGCTAATCCTCTGAGGCATAATAATTGCATTAATTTTATTTCATGAATATGTAAACATGTGATTGAATGTCATAGGAGGACAGCATTCTGCAAAATGTCGAAATAGACTGAGTAAATCTTAAACAAGAGTGGATTTTGTGCTAAAAAACATACAGAAGGCAGACTATTTTTATGATTCTTTTCAAAGCACTTGTCTTGAAACATTCCTTGGTTTCTGTTCAGCCCTGCAGGTGTCATTGCTTTTTGACTTACTGCTTTCTCTTTTGTCTCTTTTGCTGGGAGATGTAATAGAAAGATAACACTTTGTTATTGCTTGTAGAGCAATGGCGAGCCCAGGGAATTGCTCCAGGATCTGTGGAGGTTTTTCATTCTTGGATTATCAATTTGAAGGCAGTGTAGGTTGGTGATCAAAAGTTGTTGCCATCTGCTTGCTGTTTGCAAGACTGCATAATGAGCTCCTGAATTTTCCTTTTTTCACTGATGTCAGACTGCATGGCAGAAAAGTATCTTTGTAGGCGTCTAATTAACCCCTCTAATAGCTATTTCTGAGGAGAATTAACTCTTTTTAGTGCTGCAGCCAGGCCTGAGATGCCTTCTTGACCTTTCTGCTCTTCTCCAGACTATCAGCACAGTTCTGTGTTGTGCTCGAGGATCTCCAATGGTCTTGTTCAGGAAAGTGTGGGCACAGGACTTTGCACAGCCTGTGCATTTCAGACAGAGAGAGTTCAATATGTGCTTCAATATGTGTGTCTTTGCTGGTTTGGGGACATATTGCTCAGCACTTTCAGAATTAAGCTCAAACTGTGGAACAAACCCCAATTTTGGGCCTGGAAGAGCTCATTGCCAGGTCGGTGCTGCAGGGAGAAGTGAGTAATTGCAGGATGACTCTTGGAATGCAAAATCTTTTGAGAACGGAGGGAGACTTGGAGGCCTTTAAGCTTTCCAGATCAGGACTTCGAAGGGGCTGAGGAGTGCACTGCAGGGAATGGTGTCTCGGGGGTTTTTCTGCCCCCCGAGAAGCTGGTGATGGCCACAGCGAAGGTGGGAGTGCTCCGTGCCTGGATCTGCTCCTCTGCTTTAGCTCAGCTGCCCTTCCTGCCAATCCTTTCTGCTCTTCCTGGCACAGTGGTTCCTCCTGGCCGAACCCACATCCTGCCAGGGGCAGATCCACAGGGATTTGCTGTGTCTGTGTCCCAGGTGCTGGGGGCTCTCCTGGAGGTGCCTGCTGGCTCTTGGGGCACCTGTGATTTGGGGAAGAGCTGGTGCAGGTGCTCGGGTGAATCCCAGGGTGGCTGTGCTGCAGTGACAGACAGGGTGCTGATTTCGGATCTGGGGGATGGACAGACTTTCCTGTCATTTCAGGACTGCTTGGGTGTCATTCATGCACAATTCATTTAGCAGGCTGGAGAACAGTCAGGTTTCTTGTTCAGCTCTCCGTGTGAGTGTTGTAAAGGATCCTCAGGGTTCCTTTTTAGCTCTGAGAACACCAAGCTTCACTCGTGGAATACCTTTTCCCCACGTGACTGCCTGGTGAAATTCTGTTCATCACCTGGTTCGGATTTTACAGGAAATACTCTGTTGGGGGAGGAAATTTGGCCTTTCTGCATCTTGCCGTGTCTGTGACCAGGAGCTTGTCTGTGCATTGCAAATGTTCTTTGTCCCTGCCTGAAGGAAAGCTTAGAGAATCTCAGAAGGGTTTGGGTTGGAAAGGACCTTAAACATCATCTGTCCCATGGCCAGGGACACCTTCCACTGTCCCAGATCGCTCCAAGCCCTGTCCAGCCTGGCCTTGGGCACTGCCAGGGGTCCAGGGGCAGCCACAGCTGCTCTGGGCACCTGTGCCAGGGAACAATTTCCCCCATATATAAACCCTAAATTTCCCCTCTTTCAGTTTGAACCTAATACTCCTTGTCCTATCACTACAATTCCTGGTAAAAAGAAACTCAAGATACTGTCAGGCTGCTATTCCTTTACTACACTTTGGCTATTGATGCTTTTCCTCTGTGCCCGAGCAGAGTTTGGCCCCTTCCCATCCGCACCACGCTTGCTGATGGTATTTTTCCAACCGTGGGACGAGGTTTTTCCCTTTAGGCACAGCAAGGACATGAAGCAAGGAGACAAACTCAGCCTTCTGTGCTTTCCACTGCTCTGTGCAGGGGTTTCACCTTGGAAAAAAGGGGCTGCAGCTTAGGTGGGCTTGTTTGTGTTCTGTCCCTCTCTTAATCTGTCTCACCCTCTGAAGGCGACTCTGCGGGGGGATGTGAGGCCCTGAATGCGCTCTGGGCAATTAGGTCTCTAAAGCGTTATTTATTACAATTATTTTTTTTCAAAGTGGGTCAAGCCGTTTTGGCATTTCAGGCGCTGATTCCTGGTTCAATGGCAGTCCTTGGTCTCCATGGCAACTGCAGAAAGCGTTCGTCATGGCTGTGCCTTGGGCTGGATTCAAACTCCAGGGAAGGAGCAGGGAGAGGTTTGAGGGGCTCGGGGCAGGGGCAGCCTTGTGCTTTCCGTGCCCATCCCCTCTGTCATAAAGTTCAATTCACAGACTCTTCATTTTCTCTGTCTGTGGAGTCTTCCCTGTGTGAAATATTCAGCTTTTCCCGGCCATCAGATGGAAGGAGAGGGATATCAGGGTTTGGAGTTTGTGCTGCTGGCTTCAGGGAGAGCAAAAGAAGGAGCCCTTGGTGTTTTTTCCCCCCCATCTCTGCTAAGGTGAGAATCCACACACGCCTAACACAATATATGTGGATGGATTTTGTATTGTAAATTTTAAAAAAGAGCTTAGAAGACAGAACCTGCCCAAGGTTGTGGGTGGCAGAGCTCGCACCAAAAATGGTGGCTGTGGCAGTGTGTTCTGAGCCTGGGCAAACACAAAATTGCCAATCTAATTAAGCAAGTCAGTGCTGATGCTGCTCCTGTGCAGCTGCAGCCCTGGGGGTTGCTCTGCTATGACTGAAGATCCCACCTTGAGAAGCTTTGTGAGACCACAAAAAGACTAAAATAGCCCCAAACTTTCAAGCATTCTCATCCTGAGTCTCGCCTGCACGTGATGCAGCTGTACCCTGGTTTTGGGCTGCTCGTTCTGTGCTTTAACTGAGCAGCAGCAAAACCTCACAACCACGAACTGAAAGCAAACACAGCCTGGGCTCAATTTGACTTGGTCTGTGCAGAGCTGCTCTGAGCTCAGAGTGAAACTGTGAACTCGCACGAACCGAAAATGAGACTGAGGTTGTGCGTGGTAAACTCAGGTTTTGTAGAGTTGTAGAGCAAAAATTAGTTTGGACAAAGTTAGCCCAGTGATTTTCTAGTCAGGGAGCAAAAATTCTTGCCTTGTGTTTTTGGGGACCTCTCACATAAAGCAGCTTGTGTTGCCTCAAGGGTGCTGGGGGGATCAGGACCAGCACAGCCTCAGAATTTTTGGGTTTTAACTAGAAGTCTGTGTTTTCTGGAGTCTGTAGAAATGGCAGTTCAGAACCATTTCCATCTCTGGAGCCACTGCTGACGGACTTGGAGTCACTAATACATCTCTAAAATTTGCTTTAGCAGGAACATGGACAAGGTGAAACACCCATTTTAACTGGATCAGCTGAAAGTCTGTGAAGAAACCTGATATTTTTAAACTTTTCAATAAACTAAGAAATCCCTGATAATTTTATTTCATGATATCCCTAAACTATAGCAGGCAGTGCTGCTGGGAGAGTGGTCCAGATCATTTTTTTATTTGTCTTTTGCTTTAATTATTATTTGGAGGGATTAAATCTTGAATACTACTACAGCTATTGCTGCACTGGTTTCGTATTCAGAATTCCTGTGCCTTGTCCAGGGACAGGGAGGGCACAGGACACGATGATGTGACAATGTGGCACTTGGGGGGTGTTGTGAAGAACCCAGACCGAGGGGGAATTGCTCTGCCTGTCTCTGCACTGGAGCTACCTTGGGATTTAGGTGACATCTGACCAGGTTTTTATTGTTCTTTATCTATATTTCTCATCCTATTGAGTAGAAATAGGTACCAGAGCCACCTTGGGGTTTAGCTGACAGTTGAACAGGTTTTTATTGTTCTATATCTCTATTTCTCATCCTATTGAGTAGAAATAGGTACCAGAGCAGAGCTTGTTTTTAAACCTGGGGAGTTTAACCCAACTTCCTGCCCACAGAACATTTTACAAACCCATTTTTCCCAAGCCTGCTCGTTATCTGTATGAACTTCCACACTTTATATTGGTGAAAGCATCATCCCAGGGGCTCCTGTGAAGCTCCGTGCAGCTGTTCCTGCGCACTGCCAGCTCCTCTGAAATCTGATTCTGGCCCTGTTTGCATAAGCAGCTCGGCTGTGTGCTTTCTGCAGCCTGTTTAGGGAAAGTTTCATCACTCGTGCGTTGACACAAGCAGAGAGCAAATAAAGGGTAATTTATGAGACCAGTTCATCCAGTGCTAAACCAAAACCAGATCTGATAACTGCTGGAGTGTGTTGCATTGTCTGCTCGTATCTAACTGACGCTTGTAAAATGGTTTTGGCATCTTTGGAAGTTAGAGATGGATATGATTTTTATCTGGGAATTAATGAAACCTCAGGCACGTGCTCAGCTCTTCTAGAGTTTCAGGAAGGAAATGATCCTTGCTGTGCATCAATGTGAGAAGGAAGCCTCGGTTTATATAATTGGGCTTAAATTATAGCCCTTGAGAGTCTGATTGTACCAACTTCTTTAATTCAATCCCCTGCAACTGCAATTCCTCCATCCTTTTTCTGGTTCCTGTGCTGTCAGACGTGGCCTGTTTGGTGCTGCTCATGAGATAAGAGGGTCCTGAAGAAGCCAGCACAGACCCAATCCTTGGATCAGCCTCTGTAACCTGCTGACTTGAGCAGCACAGCTGGAAAAGCCTCAAGGATGTCTGCTCTGGCCAGAAATAGATTGGGCTCCTGAAGGAAATGAGGGATGTAGTGAAAAATGGGTGTAGCATGTGGTGTTTTGAAGAATCTGGCAGGAAGAAGAGGCATCAAAAGAGAAGGAGCAGTGAGGAAATCTGAGTTTTCCTGTTCTGTGTTAATATGCACATTGCTGGCTTGATGATTTAGGTGTTGGGGCGTTTGCTGAGGAAAGAGGATGAGAAGTTCCATTCTCCTCCTAATTTCTCATAATTTCTGTAAAATTCTGAAGGGCCTTGCTTTTCCCATTGTGAAAGAGGAACTTGATTTTTTTATTTTTTTTTTAAACCACAAAGGCTTTTAGTTATGGCAAACCATTTTCAAGCCCAGCTCTAACTGGTGTGGGAAAGGATGGCTCTGCACAGGAAATGCTGCATTGAACGTCATCACGACTCCCCTCCCCGAGCCCCAGTGTTTCTGATGCTCTTTGATGGGGTGTTTTCTGCAAGGTGTGACCCCATTTTTGTGCATCCTGTCGAGAGCTAGCTGCACTAATAAAGGAGGGGCAGAGCGTATTGAGAACACGCTGACATCTCCCTTTTTTTTGAGCACGCATTTGATTTTTTTGAGCTCAGATCATCATTTGAAACTCTGGGAGCCCGCAGGAGTCACGGAGTTCGTTGTGGTGGGCACTGCTGTGTGGTCAGAGGGGTGGAAGGGTGGCTGGGGAAGGCACTGCCAGCAGTTCCTGTGCCTCTGGTAACGAGAACTGCCTAACCATGGGGGCACAGGGTGCATTTCTGCAGGAAGCAGCTCTGCCTGCTGTGCTGGGGGAAATCTGTGGGTGCTGCCCAGCTTGCAGTGCCCTCGCCCTGCCATGGCTAACCCTGCTCTGTTCCTCTCCCACAGTACTGCCAGTAACTCCAACCGCAGCACGCCCGCCTGCTCCCCGATCCTGCGCAAACGCTCCCGCTCGCCCACGCCGCAGGACGCCCCGGGCGACGCCATGGTGGAGAAGGGCTCCGACCACTCCTCGGACAAATCCCCCTCCACGCCGGAGCAGGGGGTCCAGCGCAGCTGCTCCTCCCAGTCAGGCCGCAGTGGGGCCAAGAACTCCAAGGTGAGGAGCGAGTGGGCGGCTCTGGCCGCGGTGCATCCCCAGTGCTGCACTGCCTTTATCCTCTGCCTTTTCTCTCTGCCTGACTTCCCTCCCTCTTCCCCCATCGCATTTCTGAGAGTTCTCCTGACTGAGAGTCCTTTGCTCATTGCCTACAACTTTCGGTGGTCGAGGTCCTGTTCCTTGGGAGGCTCCGCGGTTTTGAGGAAGACCTTGAAAATCAGCTGTTGCAATGACTTTTTATCACCTGCATCACGAAGGGTCACGGAATAAATAATATTTCCCCTGCGAAAGGCCTGTGCATTGCCCCAGTGCTGCCCAAGCCCTCTGAGATGAGATTCAGGTAGTACAGAGTCAGTTTTCCAGCCCTCTGCCCGTCCCATCAGTGCAGTGTTATGACTGGCGTGCCCAGGGCAGATGATGTTTTCCCCAAGAAGTTTTTTTTTGTGTGTCTCTGGACCATACTAGAAGCAGCCTTGTCTTTGCTGTGCAGGGGGGGAGAGTTTCAGGTTTGGCTCTGGGTTTTTGTACGAGCGGTGGGACCTGGTGAAACACACACGAGGGCCTGGGAAACCAAACCAACCTTTGATGTACCCCTGGAGTATCAGTGATGTGTTATCAGTCAGCTCTCAGCAGCACTTGTGTCTGTCCAGATTTTTCGAGCGAGACGTTTCAGCCTGAATAATCTCCCAGGCAGAGCTCTGATGGCTTTTATAAAATGAATTGTTAGATCTTTGTCTGCTTTGTTGCTGGACTGTGTCACACACACAAGAAGTCCTCATCCCTCCCCTTCGCGGCCACTCCGCAGAGCAAACAGGACTCGGTGGCCCACATTCTGCTCCCTCACCACCAAGGGGGGAGTCTGGGAGCTCAAAAGAGGGGAGAAAGGGTTTTTCAAGCTGAATCATTGGCGTTCTGAGGTTGCCCTTGAGGTCAGCCTGGCTTCCTGTGCACATAGTGACCTACAAACCCCGTCCCCGGGCCGGGTGACACCTCGGGCACTGTGCTCCCGATGAAGCCGTGGGGTGGGGTGGGGTGGGAGGCAGGCAGGGTGCAGGGCACGCTGTGCTCGTAGCCACACTGGGGGATGCTCCAGGGAAACGGCTCCTGGGGAACAGGGAATTGCTGAGAGGAGCTGCATCGCCCTGGCCCTCAAAATCTTGTGAATTAAGGTCATGGGAGTGAGAATTTTACCACCACAGTGACTACTAAAACTTAACTTTAATTCCTGGTGCTTCCCACAAGGAAAGGGGGGGATACAATGCTCTCTGTTGGGTGTGTGGGTTTTCCTTCTCTTGATCCGCAAGGTAATTTTTCTTCTTTCCCTAATTTCTCTCTTTTCATTCCTGCATGCTTTCTCTCCGATTAAGTCACACAAGCGCCTCTCCAAAGTAAGCCTTCTTTTTTCTCTCCCGTCCCCCACTGTAGAACTGTCTCATCACTCAGGAACCCTCCCCTGGTGCTGAGTGCTGACCCCAGTCGGGCATTCTCCCGGTGTGGCTGCGAGAATGTCAGCAAGAGCTCAGCCCGTGCCTGTAGCTGGAAGCTGGTTTCACTTACATCGCTGGGATCTCGTTAATATTTGCTCACACGGAGTGAGAACTGGCCTGTTCATCACACTCCTTCAGCTGCTTCCAAATCGTTTTAGCCTTGAAGTTCTGCTTTCCCCTCTCCCTTGGAGTGAGCTGCTGTCTTTGCCGGGGAAAGATCCTCTGGAGTTGAACAGAGCCACAATCCTTTCTCTTTCCTCTCTTCTTCCTCCATGATTTCAGAAGCGAGAGCTGTTCTCCGTGACTTCCTCCCTGCTTTTCACGATGAATAGCATTTTTGTGGCCGGTGATCTCTGCTTACTGCCCTTGCACGCTCTCCTGTGTGATGTAAATATTAAAGATCCGTGATTTCAAATGAACCCAGCTTGAACCTGGTAGAACAGACCTGTCCCAAATGAATTGTGAGAATTCATGGGCTCGCTCTGAGAGGTGATAAGTGGAAGATCCCTCCTGCGGGTGCTCGGATTGGAGATAAGATCACTTGGGATTCAATCTCACACCTCTGTGCCACCCCCAGAAGAGTGGAAAAATCAGAAGCGCAGGTGGGATGTTGTTGGAGAAAGTGCCAGGCTGTTGGCATTTCCACTTTGTAAAAGCAGAATGGCTTGGATGGCTTCACAACCCACAAAATCCCTGTCTTGGCCTTTCCCCAGTGGATGCCTCAGGTTTCCTTCTAGGCGAGTTCTCAGAGAGCAGTGCTGGCTCACTGCCTTCCCTTGGTCGTGGTCCTTGCGACCAGCCTGACCTTGCATGATTCGCTGGTGTCTGCTGGAAGCTTCTTTATGTCTTTTTTTTAGACAGATTTGTCTTGTGCTTGGTATCTGTAGCTGGGATAACAGCAGAGGAGGACTGTGGGACTAAAGTCTCAGGTGAGGTGTGAAAGAGATGCTGTGCAAGGTCTGCCAGGACTGCTGGTGAGTAGAGCTATGTGGGCCAGGCCAGGTCGTGGCCAGGCTGTGGTCAGCTGGAGGTGCAGAGGTTTTTAGGAGAGGGATTGTTGGGAAGGAGCCTGGACGGAGTGGTGTCTGTGACAAATGTGTGTGCAGTGGGGCTGGGGGGGTCTGCAGCCAGCCCTGCTTTCCGAGAGGGGAAACACAAGCCCTCGGAGGAGCAGGAGGGAATGGAGCCCGGATGGGTTCGGAGGGAAGGGGATCCCAGGCAGGACCCCCAGCAGCCTGTCAGAGCCTCCTGCCCTGCTCACACACAGAATATTCCCAGCTGGAGCCACGAGCATCCTCCAGGTGCAGCCTGGAGCTCTGTCCCGTGCTCCCCGTGCTTCCTCTGGCACAAACCCAGAATTTCAGGCATTGAGCCCCTGCATCTCCCCAGGCAGATGATGTCTGCTCATCCAGGGAGCAGCTAGGAACAAAGAACGCGAGGGCAAAGACTAAACTCTCCTTTCTCAGCCTCTTCTCCTCTCCCCACCCATCTCCTGCAGGAAGAATGGTTTGATTTCCCAACCTGTCTGGCTAATGAGGTGGAACAGCTTGAGCCCATGAGTTTGCTGCTGTGTTGGTACAATTGCTGACAGATCTGCTCGAGTCCCCTGCCCTCTTTTGTCTCTCGTGTTCTGTGGTGCCGCGGCGCTGCCGTCAGAGGGAGCGCTTCACCAGGAGTTTTTAAGCACTGGAATTGCATCCCGAGGGAATCTCCCCTGGAATTTGCTTTGCCACCCTGACCCCACCACTGTGCCAGGGACCGAAGTCTGAGTCAGCCTTAGGCTTTTGCTGTTCTGGAATAGTTTTCCAAACTCAGGAAAACCCCATTTTTTTTGCTAGCAGCCAACGATGGAATATGTATTTTTTAGCTATTTTGCTCTTGCCCGAGGATAAAAGTGATTTCCTGTAGATTCCTCCCAATGCCTGTAGCTAATGGTGAATGCTGAGGATTAATATTAAGTTAGGGGGAAAATGTGAATTTTGGTGCAGGTCCTGGGGGTTGTAGAGCAGTTTAGGTCAGAAGGGATCTCAGGAGGTCTCTTGGCCAAGCCCCTGCTCACAGCAGGGTTAAATCAGCTCGGTCTGAAGACTTGTCCAGCCACACTTTGCAGCCCTCCGAGGCTGGAGATCCTCGCCAGGCCCCTGCTCCAGTGCTTAACCACTCTTGTGAACAGGCTTTTTCCTCCTCTCCCGATAGAATTCCCCTTACTGCAGCTCCTGACTGTTGCACTTTGTCCTTCAGTGTGCCGTGATGAGAAGAGTTTGGCTGTGCCTTCTCATTCACCCCTCCCTCTGCGGGGGATAAAGCCCCTCTAGGTCGTAGGTCATGAAATTCTGCTCATTTTGGGCTGGGGTGAGGGTCTGGGGAATAAATTCCCTCAGTTTCCTGGAGTTGTGGCCATTTGGGAGCCGGGTGGGCAGCGCAGCTTTTGGAAGGGCACAGATCGGGAGAGAGGGCTCTGCGCTCTGAGCTCTGCCCTCGCCCTGGGTCTGTGCCTCAGTTTCCCCAGCTGTGAAAGGGATTTAGGGACACTCCTGGAGCTCTGTGGCACATCAATCCATTGGCGAAAGGTTTCTGTTCCCCTGGAAGCAGCGAGGAGTGAGCTGTGATGCTGCTCCCAGCGATGCTGAGAGGTAGGAATTAATTTTGGATGGAGCTCTCAGGGTGAAGTTTTTCTGCGTGAGCCGCAGCTCCTCCTGTGCACTGCAGAGCTCTAACCTTCCCTGGCAGTGCATGTAGGTGTGAGGCCACTAAATCAGGAATATTTAGAGGCAACAATGAAAGGCTTGGAGAAAATACTCCATTTTTCACATTCCTCCCGAGTTCTTCCTGGTTACAGCCCCCACGTAACCCTGAGCTCTGCTCTCTGCTCCTGTAGCATCGTCTGCAAACCACTCACACCTTCTCCATGTCTGTGTGAACCCTCTTCTTCTGTTACTTGTTTATTTTCTCTTTTCAGTTCTAATGCTTATGGTTTCTTTTTCCAGTATGACAGACTTAACCTGCTCAAAGTAAGAATATGTTTTTCCTTTTTTCTTTCTTTTTCCCCCCGCCTCTCCATTTTACTGTCTCTCGATTTTCACCATTCCCATCTCCCTATATTCTGACTCTCAGTGAGTTTAAAAAAAAAATAGAAGAGAGATTTAAAGGCTGAGGTTCTTTGGATTTTGGACAAGTCATTTGAACTCAGTGAAGGCAAAAGATGAGGTTTGAATGTCGGTATAATTAAGGATGTTGGTAAAATTATGAATGCCAGTATAATTATGGATGTCAGTATAATTTTTTCGTGTGGAAGAGCTTAAAGAAGAACCTGCAGAGCTCCTTTATAGGGAACCCTTGGTTTGGGGAAATTCAAATGTGAGGAGGGAAAAAAATAATTCCTGCAATGAATGCAGCAGAGGGGAGTGAAATCCTGTTGGGCTGTGCTGGCAGCATGGGCACCCTGATTTAGAAGCCACAGTGACAGCAGTGCCTCTGTTGTGTGTGTGCCAATTATAGTTTGATGATGAGGTTTTTTTCCCCAGGAATCTCTGAGTTACGCCTTTTGCTCATTAAGGCAGACAGATGGCAAAACAAATCTGCAGGAAAATCACTCCATCTCGGCCCTGTGCTCCTGAGGACAAGGTGCTGTGTGCATGGTTTAGATTAATTACCCTGGTGCTTTTTTTAGTGTAGGCTGGGTTGCATAAGGCCTTTTTCCACGTCCTACTTGCAGAGAGGGATGACTTCAGCCTGATCCTTTATGAATGGAGGGTATGGCCAAGGATGGAAAAGAGTGGGAAGGAAAAGGAAATTCCTCTGATTGGCTGATGAGCCACACTCTGTGTTCAGTCCTTCAGCTCTTATTGGCTCCCCAGGATTTGGGGAAAAGGGGCGTTCCTCTTTTCAATGTCAGATTTTTGTATTTCAGCCTGTGTGCTGTGGTACTGTGGGGCTTTTCTTTAGAGACCAGAAAAGCTGCGAGCTCTGCCATGGATCCTTGAGGAATGTTGGCTCCAGGAGTGGGATCCGGGTGCCAGTGAGGGATCCAGGTGACACTGATGGATCCAGGTGCCAGTGATGGGTGCAGGTGCCAGTGAGGGATCCAGGTGACACTGATGGATCCAGGTGCCAGTGACAGGTCCAGGTGACCCTGACGGATCCAGGTGACACTGATGGATCCATGTGACACAGACGGATCCAGGTGCCAGTGACAGATCCAGCTGACACTGACGGATCCAGGTGACACTGATGGATCCGGATGCCAGTGACAGATCCAGGTGCCACCAGGAGAGCACAGGGAGCTGCAGGCAGGGAGATCCAGGGCAGGGAACAGTGAGAGTTTCTTCACAGGAATCTCTGGTCCAATCTGATCTCATTAACATTTCTCCTCCTCTCCTCTGTGTCCTTGGTGGGCCACCCCAATGATTCTGCACTTTCTGTGTCCCTGTGAGCTGAGTTCCCAGGGAAGCTCCTGCAGGCTCTATGGCAAAGCACGGCACCGTTTGTTTCCCTTCCTGTTCCAAACTGGGTGCAAAGTGTGGAAAATTCTCCAAGGTCAGAAGCAAGAGGCAGTGGAATATGGCTTCTGTCCCTGTGTTTTATCCTCAGCTCCCACAAATTTAATGTGGAAGTGGTGGGAGAGCACAGCTGTAGCTTCCCACCCTGGGTGGGAAAAGCTACAGTGCCCCCAAGCTTCACTGCCCTGAGGTGAATCCCCCCAAAAATGGGGGATTCCTGTGTATCCTGCCAGCCCTGCTCTGTGTGCTGCCGTTGGAAAGCCAGCCTGGCTGCAGGGGGAGTGGGAAGCTCATTTCTTCCTCTCCCCATGCAGATAAATCTCACCTCCAGCTGGAAATTGCCGAGCGTGGCTTTCCAAGCTGAGCCAGCTCTTTCGTGTGCTCCAATGTGACATGTGGCCTGTCCTCTCAAACCATCTGAAATGCCATGATAAAGACAGGAAAAAAAAGGAAAAAAAGGAAAAAATCACATGTGCAGATGATGCAAAACACTGCACTGAAATGCTGAAAACAAAAAATAAAATCCCAGCCTTTTTTTTTTTCCTTGCTTAGCTTTTCTAGCAATTTTTCTACAGCACTTTCCCTGGCTCTGTGTGTGTGTGTATATGTCCCTTTTAAAATTCAAAATACTCTTGGAACATTTGCCTTCGGTGAGCAAAGCTGTGTCCTGCCCTTAGCAGTGCTTCGAGGGCTGTTGAAGGTGATGTGAGTTTTGCCACCCAGCCAGTGGAGGAATGGAGCCCCTAAAGATGTGATGATGATGATGATGATGTGATGATGGTGATGATGGTGATGATGATGTGATGATGGTGATGATGATGATGGTGGTGATGATGATGGTGGTGGTGATGATGGTGATGATGATGATGATGTGATGATGGTGATGGTGATGATGATGATGGTGGTGATGGTGGTGATGGTGATGATAATGGTGGTGGTGATGATGGTGATGATGATGATAATGTGATGATGGTGATGATGCTGCTGATAATGATGATGATGATGATGGCAATGATGGCGATGATGGCGGTGATGGTGAGCTCCTCTGCTGCTGGCTGGCCCTGCTGGTCTGCAGAAAGATGACAGCATGTCTTTGTGTGCATGGGGACATGCACATTTGCCCGAACTGTTTCCTGTTACAGACTCCTGCTGCTGGATTTGTCCCTTGCTCCTGTAACTGGGGATAACTGTGTTAGACCACACTGTGAAATCCATTGAAATCTTCTGTTTAATCCCACTTTCACTTTGCTAATGATCCAAACAGATTGGACCTGCTTTCTCTGTCCCTCTTTCTTTTTGATCCTGAGATCTCTGTGCTGACTAATGCTTCTCTTTTATTTTGTCCTTACAGAAAAGCCAGAGTTGGTATAATGTAAGTACTCCCATTTCTCTTGTCCCTGGGTGGATGTGGGCTGGGCGGGGGGAAGGTGCAAAGGGGCTTTGCAGTGGCACTGGGGCACTCTGACCATTTCCAGAAATTTCGAGGAGGTGGAAATGGCTCAGCACTGGCAAAGGAGGGCTGACATCCTGAGGAAAGGGATGCCAGAGACAGAGAGCAAAAGCTTTGTCCTTTTGGTCACTGTGGTGACGCTCCCCACATCCTGCACCTCTGCTTTCTCAGCACGGGGGCCGTACTGTGGTGACATGTGGTGACAAACAGAGCTGCCACCGTGCAAACCCTTTGCATCTCTCAGGGCGGTGCGGGGGCGAGAGAGGAGTTCTTTTCCACTGACCCCATAGAAACACCAACCCCCCTTTGCTTCTGCCTCGGTGTTGTTTCTGTTCTGCCAGCCCTGCTCTGGCCACAAAGTCGGGGTCACTTCTGCACGGTCGGACCCCCACCCTCGAGGCTCTGAAGTAGACATAGGCAAATGCAGCAGCCACCCCACGGTCAGCCCTAATTCCTGCCCTCCTGCAGCCGTCAGACAGCACAGTGTGGGCCACAAATGTGTGATTTTGGCTGAAATGGCATGGTCAGGTCGGACAGAGCGAGGAACCTGCCGGGTGTGAGCAGCACCGGGTGCAGCACGGGCAGGAAGAGGTCTCAGGGGCAGAGAGGGATAGAGGAATAAAATACAAACCATGGGGGGCCAAACTGGTGGAGAAGAGGAGATAAGGACTGTGGGGTGTGGCAGTGTGAGCCTGACCCGGCTGCTGCCAAAACCTGAATCTGTCACCAGGCTAGAGGTGACTTTGGCTCTTAGTGCTTCTGCCCATGGCTGCTGAGCTCCATCCCCTGCTGCATGATGCTTTGCTGTGCTCTGCTTCTGTGGGTCTCTTGTGTTTTCATGTCCTCTCTATCTTATCTTTCTGTTCTCTTGTTTTTCCTCCATATATTTTCAGCATGAGAGACAGTACATCCGGAGAGTAAGCACTGGCTGCATTTTTTGTGGTTTTCCCCACCCCACCCCATTATTTTCCTTTATAAACAAAACAAAACAAACCCATTTTCTAGTTAGCAGAGACATTCTGGCCAGATAAAAGCAGCAGTGTGAAAATATGGATGAGCCGCAGACTGCAGGAAGTCAGTCAGTCCTACTTGGCAGTCTTATTGCCATTAAAAATTTGCTAATGCATCTCCTTGACAGAGTTTCCCTTCTTTGCCAGCTCCTTCCAGGCAGGATTTTTCTGCCATTTGGGCCATTCTGGTTCCTCCATTCCTTTCCCCTCTGAGAGCAGCTCTAGGAATGAAGCAGTGCAATCTGCCTCTTCACAAAGCCTCACCATTTCCTTCGGTCGCTTTCCCCCACTTTCACCCTACACCAACCCCACCATGCTCAGAGCAAACACTCTCCATGTTTTTCTCTGTGCCAGCTCAGCAGCCCTGGGCGCCAGGCACTGTGCAAACACCACCCAAAAAATCATCCCTGCCTCAGAGAGCGCGTGGTCCTCCAAGATCCCCAGGGCATCACCAGTTTTCTAGGATGACTTCATTTTTTTGCTGCTTTTAACTGGTATCCTTGTCTCTGTAGCACTGCATCCCTCTTTGCCAGTTGGAACCCTCCCTTTCCCCTCTCCTGGACTCCTTTTTCTCTATTTTTTTTTTTTCCTTAAGATGCCACCAACTTCTCTTGCCTTGTGTGTTCCCCTTTCGATCCCAGCTGTGCATTTTTGGGATTGACATCCCTGCCCCGTTGAGAAGTGGGAGGAAAGGGGTGAGCTGAGGTCACGGATTGGTTTGGCAGAGCTGTCCCTCCCTCGGTCCTGTTGTGCTTTCTCTGCTTGGCTTTCCGGAGGACAAAGGCAAACTGGTCCAGGTGCACTGTGAGAATGAGAAGAGAACCCCAATTTGGGAGTAAATGCCTTTTGGGGTTTGCTTTGTGTTCGTGTCCTCATGGTGGAAGAGCAGAAGGGCAGTGGAAAGGAATAAGTCCCTGAGGTGTTTCTCATGTGGGCATGGAGACTTTGGTTTAGAAATATTGTGATTCCTAGGGGGGGAAAATCTGTTGGTCACTTGTGGTTTGACCATCGGTTGTGCCTGCTTTGGGTTGTGTGTCTGCATGGTGAATTATTGTGAATCGATTTATTATTTTTTAAAATAATTTGAAATTCAATTAAAAAAAAAAAAGAATAGACCTCAAAACCAAACTTTTAATGTCGTTTACCGAAACAGAGATGTGACTAACTCTGTGTACCTGATGGGCTCAGAGAAGGGGGAAATTCAGGTTTCAGTTCCCTGAGGACACCAAGGAGGAATTGCTCTGCCTGGGGGGTGTCAGTAACCCCACCCTTGGGAGAAGGACTTTCTCACCCAGCAGATGTCATTAAAATCAGAGACAACCTGGAGATACTTTACTGCCAGGGGTGAAATCTCTCTGCTTCCTTCTTTTCTCTGGATTTTGGGCAAAGGGCCCCTTTTCTGAGCGTGAAGAGCTCTCATTTCTGTGTCACAGCTGGGGCCCCAAGCCTGCCAGATCTGCTGTGGTTTTCCTAATTCTGTCTCACTTGGGCTGTGAATCCTTCTACTTCCCTGTTCCTAAATGAGGGTGTATGTCTCAATATTCTGCAGCATTTCTGCTCCTCTGTAGCAAAGTTTCCTTCTGAAATTCAGCCCCAGGAGAATCCAGAGGATGCTCTGGAAAAGGGAATAAATAAGATGATCTTGAAAAGTTACTGAAAACACTGTGACACCAGGGAAGAGGTGAGATTTATATCTATCCACAAGGTTTTTTCACTTCAGCATTTCGATCCCAAAGTCTGCCCTGCCCCGTATTCCTTTATTTTTTTATCTGTCACATGCTTTGAATATTTTTCTTCTTACAACTGACCTGAGCAGTGAAAAGACACCAATTGTTTCTTTCAGGTGTTAAATCTGACTAAAATATTTGCTGTCCCAGTCAGCGTGGACAGATCAATCGGAGTTTGGGAGGGCAAAGTCTGCCCTGAGGATTGCAGGGAGTGGGACAGGGGCCCTGCTCCTGGAGCTCTGCAAACAAATCTGTGCTGAAAGGCTCCAAACTAATCCCAAAATGCCAGCGGGGAGGTGGGGAAAGGGGAGATCCCCAAGTTTTCCTTTGGGAAAACCAGGGAAAGCCTGTGTGGGAAGAATCAGGAGCTGGCTGAGGGGCTGGGGTGGATTGTGATGCTGCAAAGAGCCTTTGTGGGGAACTCTGAGCAGCTCTTGGGCTTCTGAAGAATGACCAGGCATCACGAGACTGACCACCGTGAGAAATCGGCCCTGGCTGCTCTCAGTGTGCTGTGTTTTTTCTCAGAGACCTCGTGGATTCTGCAGTGGAGGGGAAACTCAGCTGCTGGAAATGTTCCTCACAGAGACAAAGAGGAATTATGCATCATTTTAGGGAGAGCATCAGGAACATCTTTCCCATGGGTGGCAGCCTGACCCTCCCTCAGCAAGAATCATGGAAATTCAGTTTAATGCAAAAATCCAGGCTTGGTGAGAGAGCGAGGCACTGAAAAACCCTTTTCTCTGTGAGTCAGCACAATCATCTTTTAAGCCCTGGTAACCATTTTGTCAAATCATTTCTGGAACAATGTGAAACCCCAGCCTTTCAGGTATTTTTTGTCCTGTCAGATTTTCCGTGACTCCCAGAGTGGGGATTACCAGCCTGGCTCAGCTGCTGGGTTGTAGAGGCACTAAATTAGCCGTGAACTTTTGGTGCAAAATCGTGGGATGATGGTGAACTCAAATCCATTTTCCAGCCCAGATGGGCAGGGAGTCCTTTGAAGTGCCTTCCTCTGCTCTTCATTCACTTTCAAAAGGAGAAAAAGGAAAAAGAAGGAAAATCTGAGCAGCCAGAAGGGGTTTAGAGGAAATGCTGTGGGCCAGGTGGCCGTGTTCTTTGTGGGGTTTTTGTGGCAGCCCTGCATGCAGTGGGGTCTGCACTCTCCCACACCAGCAGGGATTGTATTCTGTTCATCCCAGTACTTTTCCAGAAGCAATATAAATCATAAAAGACCATCAGCCGTGCAAATTGGATGAGGTTTTCCATGAGGTTTTCTTTCCCCTCCCCTCTGTGCCTCCTGCCATCTCTGCTCCTGTTTTCTGTGCCCTGTGCTGTCCCAGGCTGAGCATTCCTCATCCCTTGTGCTGTCAGACCTGCCCGTCCTGTCCCTTCCCCCAGCAATATTTGCTTTAGGCTTCCTGTGGAGGATCTGTGTGTGTGGCACAGGGAGATGTCCCCACAGGGAGTGACCCTTTTGTCCCCATTTCCCCACGGGGCCTCTTCCCTCCCCTCAGTGCCACCCTGTCCTGTCTCTGTGTTTGCAGTGGAGTTAATGTTTGCTGCCTGCAGCTCCAGGCCAGCTCTTCCCATCCCAGTGCCCTTCATCTCTGCCAGGGCAGGTGCCTGGGGGTGGAGATTGAGCATCCTGGTGGATTTTTTTTTTTTAAAATTCAATCCCGTTTGGAGTTTCCAGCCAAGAGGGCCATTCAGCAAAACAGCTGGGCTGTATGTAACCCCAGTTCTTTGGGGTTGCACAAATGGGGATTTTTTATCGTTCCCTCATTTTGGGGTGCAGGTGGAGGCACTGCTCCCCTCTAACCATGCTGAATGGAGACACCTGTGTGCTCCCTGGCAGCAGTGAGGATTTTGGGGTGCAGCTGAGCACACAGAGCTGCTCAGTGAGCACACTGCACTCCTGGAGTGCAGCAGAGCCTTTGCAGACTGGTTGGTTGCTTGGTTGGTGGTTTTTTTTTGAGCTCTGTGTGCCCAGTTCGGGAAGAACGAGGGATTTGTGTCAGTGTTTGCTCACAGCTGGGCACACCTGGTAAATGTGGGCATTTCCCTGGGCACTTCTGCACCTGAGCAGGGATGGGGCGAGGCTGAGGATTGGGGCAGAGGGGCACAGGGAGTGCCAGCACCCCAAGGAATCTTCTGGGATTGCAGGAGAGGATGGGACTCAGGGAATTCCAGCACCCCAAACAATCCCCTGGGATTGCAGGGGGATGGAGAGGCACAGGGCAGTGGGACACAGGGAATTCCAGTGCCCCAAACAATCCCCTGGGATTGCAGGGACACGGAGAGGCTGGGGCTCAGGGCAGAAGGACTCAGGGAATTCCAGCACCCCAGAAAATTCCCTGGGATTGCAGGGAGTTGGAGAGGCACAGGGCAGAGGGGCACAGCATCCCAAGAAATCCGGAGAATCCCCTGGGATTGCAGAGAGATGGAGAGGCTGGGGCTCAGGGCAGAGGGACTCAGGGAATTCCAGCACCCCAAAAAATCCCCTGGGGTTGCCG
>VZRL01000943.1:127168-154917 GCA_013397895.1 Origma solitaria | reverse complement strand
TGGGGCTCAGGGCAGAGGGACTCAGGGAATTCCAGCACCCCAAAAACTCCCCTGGGATTGCAGGGGGATGGAGAAGCACCGGACAGAGGGACACAGGGAGTGCCAGCGCTCCAAAAAATCCGGAAAATCCCCTGGGATTGCAGAGATGGAGAGGCTGGGGCTCAGGGAATGCCAGCGACCAAAACAATCCCCTAGGATTCCAGGGGGATGGAGAGGCACAGGGCAGAGGGGAACGGGGAATTCCAGTGCCCCAAACAATCCCCTGGGATTGCAGGAGAGGCTGGGACTCAGGGAATTCCAGTGCCCCAAACAATCCCCTGGGACTGCAGGGACTTGGAGAGGCTGGGGCTCGGGACAGAGGGACATAGGGAATTCCAGCACCCCAAACAAATCCCCTGGACCTGCAGGGAGTTCATTTGCTGGAGGAAGCCCTTGCCCTTCATTTCCAAAGTGACCTGAGTAATGAATGAATCCTAGAGAGTCCTGTTTTTTTTGAGGGGGAGAGTGGGCTCAGGGATACCCCAGAAGTGGTGCAGCCCCTCAGGTTCCTGCCCATGTGCATGTCCCACGGCCGATTCCTCCCAGCCCCATCCTCCAGCCCGGGCTCCCCTCGCGCCTCCCCGGCACACTCTGTCCAGCAACTTTCCATTACAGGAAACATCTGCCGGGAGGCAGGGCCGAGCCCGGGTTACTGCAGGGCATTGGCCGACAGAATTCCCCGGCTCCAGTAACTCGAAGCATGTGCGAGTCCTTTTGGGATCTTCCCCACCCGCCCCTTGCACAGAAACACAGACACTGAACTGCCTTTGAGAGCACAGAGGGACTGCAGGGCACAGCCCGAGGCAGGCGCTGAGGAGCAGAATTGCTGCTTTTCTGCTTCCAAAGAGAGGGAAAAGCTGAACTCGGAGCTGTTTGCCTTCCTGTCGGGTCCTGGAAGCTGCGTGAGTCCTGTGGCGCCGGTGGGGACCTCCACCAGAGCAGTTTGGGGTCGGATCTGGCACTCCTGGACGTCGGCTGTGCCTGGGGGCATTGCAGGTGTCCTGCACAGCTGCCAGGGCTGCCAGGGCTCCTGCGAGGGATGCCCAGAGCGAGACACCGCTGAGGCTGGAGCAGGAGAGCCCAGAGAGTGCACAATCATCCCAATGAGCCTCTTTGGGAAAAGTCCTCTGGAGGGCAAATCCTCGCTCAGATCCTCCGAGGCTGCCCCGGCCGAGCTGGATGTGGGCAGGGGAGCAGGGGAAGGCACCCAAACCCCTGCCAGGCTGCGGTGTCGACTTTGAACGTAAACAAGGAGTGGTGGGAGCAGGAAGAGCGAAGTTGGAGTGGACACGGGGAGCTGTGCCAGTGCCGAGGGAAGGACATGGATTCCCTGCTGGAATGTGGCTCTCTCTGGGATCTTTTCCTGGATCAAGAGCTGCCGTGCCTGCGGTGGGACCTGGAGGGGCTTGTGGATTTATCTCGAGGAAATGTCAGCCCTGGATCGGATGAAATCCCAGCTGTGAGTGCCTCTAAACGGAGCTGTTTGCACCCCGGGGAGCTGTGGGGCTGAGCAGAGCCTCTGCTAGGGCAGGTTTGAGCCCTCCACACGGAACCTGCACTGAGCCCAGGGCTCAGCCCTGCTCACAATCCCTGTTCCCCACTCCGTCCCCATCCCGTCCGCCTATTCCTGGAAATCTTGGGCTTGGGCTCCTGCTGGAGCCCATCTCAGCCCAAGATCTTTTCCAGATGTTCAGGCCAGGGGTTTGGTAAGTAAAACCCATGTTTCTGTCATCTGCTGGTTGGCGGATTTTACTCGGAGTAAGATCCCTTCCTTCAGGGCTGGAGCGAGCCTCGGAAGTGCTGAGCTTATTTTGGAATATTCTGTTTCCAGTCCATTGAGTCGGTGTGAGGAGCAGGGAATGCTTTTGGGGGCGAGGGGTTGTCTGTGATTTGACAACCAGCACCGAATCTGCTTTGATTTGACAGCATTTGGCAGTGCTGCGAGGCTAATTCTAAATAAACTCTGCATTCCTCCCACCCCTGTGACTCCACCACCATTCTCAAGCTGAAGCTGCCTTCTGGAATCACTCTGATTTTTGGGAAGGCCTTTCTGCTCTGGGAGATCAGTGCCTCTGGAAAAGGATTTTAGGGAAGAAATGGAGATAGAGAGCGAGAAGTTGTACCCCAGGTGGCTTCTCCTCTACATTCGTGAGAGAAAGAACATTGCGGGTTCTGTGGGAGGTGTGGATTTGCACCTGCTCCGTTTGGAAGCTCTGCCCTCGAGCAGCAGCTCTGTGTTCCTGAGCCCTTCCGCGGGGCCAGGTCACAAAGCAAGGGCAGGACACAGCTCAGACCCTGGAGAGCCTTTGCTGAGCCCCCAAAAGTGTCCTCAGCATGCCAGCACAGAGCTGGGTTTGCTGCAGGGAAGAGCGGTGGGGAACCCTGGGGTTTGGGGGCAGTGCTTGCTCGGGCTCCTCTAGCAGTCCTCAATCACACAATTTCTGGGGTAAATCACCTCTTTTCTGTGCTGAATCCCCAATTTTCTGGGGTAAACCACCCATTTTCTTGGGCAAATTCCCCATTTTCTGGGGCGAATTCCCCATTTTCTGGGACACATCACCATTTTCTGGGAAAAATCAACTGTTTTCTAGGGAAAATCACCTGTTGTGGGTGCTGAATAATCCATTTTCTAGGGTGAATCACCCATTTTCTGGGGAAAATCGCCCATTTTGTGTGCTGAATCACCAATTTTCTGGGGTAAATCGCCCATTTTCTGGGGTGAATGGCCCATTTTCTGGGGTGAGTCACCTATTTTCTGGGGTAAATCACCTATTTCTTTGGGTAAATCACCTGTTTTCTGTGCTGGATCACCTATTTTTTAGGGTAAATCACCCATTTTCCGGGGTAAATCCCCCATTTTCCGGGGTAAACCACCCATTTTCTGTGCTGAATCACCCATTTTCTGGGGTGAATCCCCCATTTTCTAGGGTGAATCACCTATTTTCTGGGGTGAATCCCCCATTTTCTAGGGTGAATCACCTATTTTCTGGGGTGAATCCCCCATTTTCTAGGGTGAATCACCTATTTTCTGGGGTGAATCCCCCATTTTCTAGGGTGAATCACCTATTTTCTGGGGTGAATCCCCCATTTTCTAGGGTGAATCACCTATTTTCTGGGGTGAATCCCCCATTTTCTAGGGTGAATCACCTATTTTCTGGGGTAAATCACCCATTTTCTTGGGAAAATCCAGTATTTTTTGGAGTAAATTATCTCTTTTCTGGGGTAAATCACCCATTTTCTGTGCTGAATCCCCCATTTTCTGGGGTAAATCCCCCATTTTCCGGGGTAAAACACCCATTTTCTGGGATAAATCCCCCATTTTCCGGGATAAAACACCCATTTTCTGGGATAAATCCCCCATTTTCCGGGGTAGCTGCACCGTTCTGGGCATTGGCAGGTGACTTGCGCATTGCCAGCAGAGCACTCGCTGTACCTTGGCCAGTGTAGGATTGCAGGGAGAGAGAATTCCCGCTCTGCAGACAGGGTCTGGCCTTTCTACCCTGCACTCGCTCTTCCAAGTCAGCTTCTCCTCTTCCTCTCTCCTTGCCCTGAAGCCCAAACCCTCCCATCGCTGTGGGCTGTGATGGGAGCTCCTGGCCTCATGCTTTGAGTGCATCTGATCCCCTCCTCCTCCACCGAGGTGTTCGCGTTTTCCCGCTCCGTGTCCCCGCTCCCGAGGCTGTCCCGCTCCTGACCCGGCCCTCTGTTGTTTCAGGTGCTGAGTCCCACGTACAAGCAGCGGAACGAGGATTTCAGGAAGCTCTTCAAGCAGCTCCCGGACACAGAGCGCCTCATCGTAGGTAAGGCCAGCGCCCAGGGATGTGTTTGGGGAAGAAAATCAGCCCAGAAAATGCAGATTTGCCTTCTTCAGACATTGCCACTGAGGAACAAGGCTGTTTTGTCTGCCTGGAGCGCAGGCAGAGCCCCATTTCCCATGGGTTTTGCATTTTCTGATGGGTTTCCCCATTTCCCATGGGTTTTGTTTTCTGATGGGTTTCCCCATTTGGTGGGGGATGATGTACATGATGCCTTATCCAGCCTTACCTGAAACAGAGGCCAGACAGAGTTAGGAGAATAAAAAGCAGATTAATTTATTAAAGGTCTTTAGGTGCATTCAGGGCAGGCAGAGCCCACTCGAGAGGTTACACCCAAAATGGACAGCGAGTCACGAGTTCTTCACATTTTATAAGTTCTGTCCATTAACATATTGGGCCTCAATTCTCCAATCACACCTTCAGGTGCTGATGTCAACCACCCCAAGCTTGCTCCCCCAATTCACTGTTGGTTCCATATTTTGGGGCTCTGAGGCAGCGAAGTGCCCTTGGGTTTCCAACTGGGAGGAATTGTTTTGGCCAAAGGTGCTGTGAACAGAGGTTTTAGCATTTTATGAAGCCTAGAACTACACCAAAGCTACAGATACATGCAGAATAGAAACTAAAAATTCTTAAGGCATCATACACACCTCCCTTTTCCCAGCATCGCTGCTCACACATGACTGCCCTTCCCCTACCTAACCCCCCAGCTGGTGAGTGCCTGCCTGGTGCATCTGTTCCTGTCTCTTACGTAACTGGAGATCTCCTCACTGGTGAGAGACTCCCGTCCCAGCAGAGGCATGGAAATGGTCAGGGATGGAAATAGTTAGGAGTGGCAATGGTCAGGGATGGAAATGGTTAGGGATGGCAATGGTTAGGGATGGAAATGGTCAGGGATGGAAATGGTCAGGGATGGAAATGGTCAGGGATGGCAATGGTCAGGAGTGGCAATGGTTGGGGACAGAAATGGTCAGGGATGGAAATGGTTAGGGATGGAAATGGTCAGGGATGGCAATGGTCAGGCGTGGAAATGGTCAGGCGTGGAAATGGTCAGGGATGCTTTAGCCAGGGGAGAAATGAACAATGACACCAGGAGGCAGAGAGGAAAAGACAGATGAAATCTGGAAATAGTGCAGAGGATGCTGCAGAGTGGCCCAGCTGACAGGGCAGGATCATCAGGCAGGGAGAGAGATTGTCTGTGACGTGCCCTTGGGAGGGAACAGCCCAGGGGACAGAGCAGCAGCTGGGGCTCGGCTCCTGCTGGGACTCAGCTCCTGCTGGCCCTGCCTTTCCCTTTGTCTCGAGTGGCTTCTCCTGCTCACCCTCACCTTTAGGCTGTCCCATGCTGTGGTTTTCCTGCTCCTAACTGCCCGTGCTGTCCTCCCACAGATTACTCATGTGCTCTCCAGCGAGACATTCTCCTGCAGGGCCGCCTCTACCTCTCCGAGAACTGGATCTGCTTCTACAGCAACATCTTCCGCTGGGAGACACTGGTGAGGCTCTCCCGCTCTGAGGCTGCCCCACTGCTGCCCCAGAGCTGGGGTTTGTGCTCTGATTTGCCCTGGAAGGGCTCTTCCCCTTGCCTTTCTCACCAGTGGCTCCCTGTCCCGGTGTTTTTCCCTCTCTCCTGCAGCTGACAGTTCGCTTGAAGGACATCTGCTCCATGACCAAGGAAAAAACAGCACGGCTCATTCCCAATGCCATCCAAGTTTGCACTGACACTGAAAAGGTACTTCCTGCTCTGCTGAGGTCACCCCTGCGTGGCTGGCAGGGGCAGGGGAGTTAGAGTGGGATGTGGGATTTGTCCAAACCCAGGGAAAAGGGCTGGGGCAGGGCTTGGGCTGAGTCTGGAGCTCACCTGTGGGGTGTGGGGCCAAGTAAGACAGCCTGGTTTTACAGCAGCACATCTCTACCAGAGCTGTTTCAGTGCTCACTCCAGCTGGAAAGTGATCCCAAACAGCCTTGTCATCTTCTTCCCCTATTTTTTTGGCTTTTCTGACCTGATTTTTCTCTCCATCTCTCCCCGTGCAGCACTTTTTTACTTCCTTTGGGGCTCGAGACAGGACGTACATGATGATGTTCAGACTGTGGCAGAACGCTCTGCTTGACAAGGTACAGAACACAGCCTCACTGCTGGGGTGGGATGGAAGGGAGAGGATGGATGAGGGCAGGAGCATCACATCTGACTGATGGTTGTGCATAAAAACACATAGGGACAGTAAAAACAAGCGTTTAGGCAAAGCAGGTTCATGACTGCTGATGCAATTCTCTTTTTCAGGGAATTTTATGCTGTACACACATGCAGTAGGTGCCACCCTGCCTCTGCTGAGGAGTGGAATCAGGGTCTCAGAACTTTTTCCAGAGAAAAAATTCTCAGGAGGGAATTTTTTACTTTTTTTTTAAAGCCTGTAATTCCACAGTGAAGCAAGCCCTCGAGAAAGCAGCTCAGAAAGCAGAAGAAATAACTCACAGTGCAGGCAGAGCTCTCAGAAACTCTGTGCTCCAGACGTGTGGAGGTGCAGACAGGACAGAAAAGGAGTGTTCGGGGCATCCCAAATGCCAACAAGAGCAGTGCTGGGTGCAGGGTGCCCTGGCTGAGGGCTCAGTGGGTTGGGTTTTAAAATAAAAGTGCTCCTGCTATGCCAGAGGCCCTGCAAATCCTATATCTGACCCCAAATATCTGTTCCCCGGCGTGTGGGGTATTTCTAGGCTGAAGTTACAGCACTCCCAGCATTGTAGGATATCCTGGCTGGGGTTCAGGCCGTGCTGGAACGCTGGGGGAATGAGGCACCAGGAATACCCTGTCCCAAAAACCAGGGTGGGGTTGGGTAGGAGGAAAGATCACTTTGCCCTGGGCTGCCTGTGCTGTTCCATGTGCTGTAACCTGAGCAGCCTTTGGAAGTTCCCAGCAGAATTCAGCGCCCTTGGGCTCAAGGTCAAGGCAAATGGGAGCTGAGGCAGGGAGTGATAAAGGCAGGAAGCACTTCCAGAGCTCTTTCTGGGAAGAAATGTGGGATCCGTGGCTGGCGGGAGAGGGGGAGAAAGAACGGAGTCCAATTTTCCTGATAAGACATGTATGTGAATTAATGTGTGTGGGAAGGAGGTGGAACAGTCAGACATTTTTCTGGATAAAAGTTCCTCATTAGAGGCTTTTTTCCCCATGCTTTTAATTTCTGCTTTGGGGAGCTAGATTAGAAAATTCCTGCCTTATCCCATGCAGTTACTATGGGAAGAAATTCAAGCCAGCAACTCAGAAAAAGCTCACTGGGTTTGTTTCCCCTCATTGCCAAGAAATCTTTGTCGTTGGTCATAAGTTTCTCATGGGTGAAAATCCATCCCCTTTCATCCCTGTATCACATCTTTAAATCACAAGTTTTCCTGCCCCATTTTTCAGGGCCTCATGTCACAGTCATGTGGTGATCAACTGACCTGAATCCCCAAAATCTGGGCTTTATCAATGGTCTGGATAATTCATTTTCCATTTTTGAGCGTCTGGTGATGCAAACTCTTTTTGATTTCAAACTGCAGCAGGAAATGTTGTTCTTTGTTGCTGCTTTAGATCATTTTCCCTGCAGCTGGGATTCTTTAGGCTGCTTTAATTTAGACAAAGTAGAAGGGGGAAAAAAACCCTCATGAGGTGTTGGGGTTTGGTGGAGCAGCAGACATGAAATGGAGGCACAGCAGAAGAGGTGGGGAAGCATTTGTGGAGGGAAATGCAGGTTTAGTGCTTAAATTCTTACATTCCAGCATTGTTTAGGGGGAAATCTCATCCCATGTGCTGCTCTGGGTGTAGCCTCGTGTTGGCTTTCATGATTATCTGAATTAAGATGAGATTCTGGCACGGAAAAACAACAATGTCAGATTTTAGGGCAGAACCTGGGCTGATGGTGGGAGATTATTGGGGGCAGAGCCTGTTGGTGCTCGATGGGGGCAATTTCTAACCCGGAGGCGAATGAAATAAACTCCGTAAAATGGAATTTCACAGAGCCAAGCCCACTGAAAGGTTCTCACCTCCCAGCAGGGGTTGGGAGGTGGTGGAGTCACTGTCCCTGGACGTGTTTAAAAAAAGACTGGACATGGCACTCAGTGCCAGGGTTTAGTTGATGAGGAGGTGTTAGGTTGGACTCAGTTATCTTAAAGGTCTGTCCCAACCCAGTTCATTCTGTGATTCTGGGTCAAAATCTCTCATTTCTCCTTTCCTGGCAAGGAATGTCCCCCTGGCAATGGAAATTCCAAACTTCCACCGTATTTTAGCGTTTTGGGGTGCAAGTGTGTGATGTTCTCCATCCCTCTGCAGCCTCTGTGTCCAAAGGAGCTCTGGCACTTTGTCCATCAGTGCTACGGCAATGAGCTGGGCCTGACCAGCGATGATGAAGACTATGTGCCTCCCGATGATGACTTCAACACCATGGGGTGAGTGGGGAGGGAGGAATGCTGCCTGCGAGGGAGGAGAGGTGGCCCCAGGAGAGCAGGAGGTGCTGCAGCCCTCCGAGTGCTGCTTGTCCCAAGAGATTCCGGGATCTGGCTGAGTGTTTGCCCTTAAATGAGCGATGCCCAAAAAGCTGGAAGTGTGGCATTTCCTCGTGGAAGTTGGGAGGGGCTGGAATGCCTGCTGAGCCAGCTGAGCGATTCTGGAAAAGCCAAAGCATCCCAGTCACGAGGCCAGGCAGTGTTCCCTGGTCAGAAAGTGCTGATGCTTGT
The DNA here is from genome assembly GCA_013397895.1 of Origma solitaria. Classification (NCBI taxonomy): domain Eukaryota; kingdom Metazoa; phylum Chordata; class Aves; order Passeriformes; family Acanthizidae; genus Origma; species Origma solitaria. The sequence continues at coordinate 146,365 of VZRL01000943.1, read as the reverse complement.
CAGACTGGGTTTAAACACCCAAAAAAATTGGGGCTTGCTCTCCCCTGCACTGAGCCATTCCTGCCTCTGGACAGCCTGGAAACTTCATAGAACCATTCTCACTTGCTCTGTGTGTGCAGCTGTAGCTGTTGTGAGAGGGGTAAAGATAAAAACCTGTGTTCTCTGTGGCGTCCCAGCTACTGCGAAGAAATCCCCGTGGAGGAGAATGAAGTCAACGACAGCTCCTCCAAGAGCAGCATGGAGGCCAAGCCTGAAGCCAGCCCTCAGCTGCCAAAGAAATCCGTCACTGCCAGCACCCTGACCTCCACGGGCAGCAGCGAAGCCCCAGCCTCGGTGAGTTTGCTCCCTTCCCCAGAGCAGGAATTCCTTTTCCCTGGGATCCAGCACCTCCTGGGTTTTCAGAGAAGGTTTGGTCATCCTCCAGCTCCTCCTCCACTGCATGGGCAGTCCCTGGTCAGGGATATTGTCACGGTAAACTCTTGGCAGCATTTTCCTGTCTGTACTTCGGGATGAAAAGTCTCAGTCATAAAGGGGTTATAATTTCTTCTCTGCCTCCAGTGATTCCCTGGAGAACAGTGCCCTCATGGTATTATGGCAGAGCAGAGCTTGTTTAGATGTTAGCTCAGGTGTTTTTAGCTGGTTCAGGAGCAAAACCAGGACTGGACAATACTGTGCTTGTCTGAACAAAAAGCCCTGTGGTGTTCAGAGCTTGAGCACTGATTTTTTGAGAGGAGATTTTGCAAACAGCATATAGCAATTGTCCTCCCCTCTCTTGTTCAATTTCCAGATCTGTATATTAAATATATCAAATATATATATAAACATAAATATATAAATATATAAATAAATATATATAAATATATCAAATATATCAAATATATAAATATATAAATATAATATATATAGATAAATACATATAAATATATCATATATATATATAAATAAATATATATATATAAATAAATAAATATATATATATATACACACATATCAAATGTATATCAAATATTCAGGGATTGGCTCACAAATGTAAGGTTTTTAGAAGCAAAGCCCATTCCCAGGTGCTGATCTGGCCCTTGTTCTGCCCTGTCCTTGCTGCAGTTCGATGGAGTGCTCCCCGAAGAGGAGGAGGCAGTGGCGGAGAGTCCTGTGGAGAAGGACCTTGGCATTGCCAACATCATGGGAGAGAAGATCGACATCATCGGCCCTGTGAACTCCCCTTCCCTGGACTTCAACGACAACGAAGACATTCCCACGGAGCTCAGTGACTCCTCAGACACCCACGACGAAGGTGTGTGGGGAAAGGCCATTCCACAGGGGTGTTTCCAGCCTTGTCCCATCCTTTCCTGGGATGGGATGTAGTGGCGAGTACCGAAATCCTTTCCTGGACCCTGAGAGTCCTGAAGATGCGAAGAATTCCCACTGTGGGCTGCAGAAAGTGGGAAATCTCATCCCATGTGCTGCTCTGGGTGTAGCCTCACGTTGGCTTTTGTGAAAATCTGAATTAAGATGAGATTGTGGCATGGAAAACAACAAGGTCAGATTTTAGGGCAGAACCCAGGCTTTAATTTTAAAGTTTTGTATGTGTCTAAATTTTAGGACATGTCTAAATTTTAGGATGTGCCTAAATTTTAAGATGTGCCTAAATTTTAGGACGTGCCTAAATTTCAGGATGTGCCTAAATTTTAGGATGTGCCTAAATTTTAGGATGTGCCTAAATTTCAGGATGTGCCTAAATTTTAGGATGTGCCTAAATTTTAGGACATGTCTAAATTTTAGGACGTGCCTAAATTTCAGGATGTGCCTAAATTTTAGGACGTGCCTCAATTTTAGGATGTGCCTAAATTTTAAGATGTCCCTAAATTTTGAGGGCATGCCTCAATTTTAGTATGTCTCTAAATTTTAGAATGTGCCTGAATTTTAGGATGTTCCTAAATTTTAGGAGATGCCTCAGTTTTTGGACGTGCCTCAATTTTAAGATGTGCCTCAATTTTAGGACGTGCCTAAATTTTAGGATGTGTCTAAATTTTAGGATGTGCCGAAATTTTAGGAGGAGCCTAAATTTTAGGACGTGCCTCAGTTTTAGGTTGTGCCTCAGTTTTAGGATGTCCCTAAATTTTAAGATGTGTCTAAATTTTAGGATGTCTCTAAATTTTAGGACGTGCCTAAATTTTAAGATGTGCCTCAATTTTAGGATGTGCCTCAATTTTAGGATATCCCTAAATTTTAGGACGTGTCTAAATTTTAGGATGTGCCTGAATTGTAGGATGTGTCTAAATTTTAAGACATGCCTCAATTTTAGGATGTGCCGAAATTTTAAGATGTGCCTAAATTTTAGGACGTGCCTCAGTTTTAGGTTGCGCCTCAGTTTTAGGACATGCCTAAATTTTAGGATGTGGTTCAATTTTGGGACGTGCCTAAATTTTAGGACGTGCCTAAATTTTAGGATGTGCCTAAAAATTTTCGGATGTCCTAAAATAAGCTGTGTAGTTAATTATTTTCCCCTTCTGATGCTCCAACCATCCTAGGATCAGTGCAGGTAAAGGGACAGAAGTCCTTCCTTTAGGTTATTTCTGAAATCCTGAGATCTCGGTGCTGTGGAAGCACATCCTCCCCATCCTGGAGGGTCATGGCTGCATCTCTTTGCCCCCAGGGGAAGTCCAAGCCTTTTACGAGGACCTGAACGGGCGGCAGTACGTGAACGAGGTGTTCAACTTCAGCGTGGACAAGCTCTACGACCTGCTCTTCACCGACTCGCAGTTCCAGAGGGACTTCATGGAGCAGCGCCGCTTCTCTGGTGAGCTGCTGCTGCTGCTCTGGAGCTCTCGGGGGCTGCAGGGGAAGGTCTGTGCCTTGGAGGTGGAATTTGGCCCCGTTGGGTGACGTTCTGAGCGCATTTTGGGTCCGTGCTGGCACTAACCAAAAGCAGGCAGAACCTCTGTGCACATCGAGTTGCATTTTCTAATGGCTGGAACAGCTTTTTTATGGAAAAAGCAGATTTTCATATGTTTTTAACATCACCTAAAGCCTGATCCTCTGTTCAAGGATCAGAGTGTGAGGAAAATGTTCTTTAGCCTCACACCTGGCACTGGCAGGGGCAGAGCTGCAGGGAGCATCCCTGGGCCTGTCACAGTCCTTTCTGTGGCTTTGCTGAAGGAGATAAATCCTCTCCCCTTTCCCTGCACAGATATCTGCAATTCAGTGCCTATTTTCCAGGCTGACTTTGATTAAGCTCCATTTAATCATAGAATTATAGAAATTATTTGTGTTGGAAGGAACCTTAAAGATCGTTTAGTTCCAACTTTCTTGCCGTGGGCAAAGATCGGTTTTCTAGTAGCATGAAATATTCTACACACATTCTATAACTCTGAAAGGCAAAAAAGAAAAAGAATTATCCAAAGAAAAACCACCAAGATTGTACTGCTTTTCATTTGTCATCAGGATGAATTCTGTGAAAATGAAGCTGGGAAGGAAGGACGTGAACTGAAAAAAAAAGGGTATATATTACTCCATCTTTTTTATAAAGAGGAGATCTTCAATTTCTAAAGAAATACACTTCTATTCTGAACACGCTTTGATCGATCTGATCAGATGAGGGGAAAATATTCTTATTTGGCACTTTCTTTCACACTCAGCTGAGCTCTAGAGCAGCCAGGCTCTCCAAGGGGAAGGAAGCACCATCCCCAGCTCGGTTATATGGTTATGCTTTCCCCAGGGAACTGACCAGAGATCCCTTTCCAATTACTTGCCTGCAATATTGTTTTGTCCTCTCAGATATTATCTTTCACCCCTGGAAGAAGGAGGAAAATGGCAATCAGACCAGAGTGATCCTGTACACCATCACCCTCACCAACCCTCTGGCCCCCAAAACTGCCACAGTCACCGAGACCCAGGTGAGTGACAGGGGACAGGGCTGGGATGCTTGCTAGAAACTGCTCTGAGAGTTATTTTCTTCTCATCAGCACATTTTCATTGTTCTGTCTGTTTTCCTGTGCACATTTCTTTATATTAACTTGAATAGTTAATACAGAGAAATAATAGCAGCCTTGAATAATTAATCTTACACTGGGTTGAAAGGAAAGCACCACGAATTTCCCATCAAAAGCAGACGAGTTTGTGAGCAAGGCAGCACACCTTAACAAAAGTTTTTCTCACCCAGAGTGGTGTTTTTTGAGCTGTGACAGATGTTTTGAGGTATTTACCCAAACTGGCAGTTTTTTGAACCCAGCAGATATTACTGAAGGAAGTCAGATACTGCCCGGCCAATTCCTTCTCACAGCTCCCCAGAGTGCTGTGGGTTTTTTATTACGATGAGGACGATGAGATGATCTGTTTGAAAGGGTAAAAAAGGCTGCAGTGACCTGGGAGGAGCCAGGCTGGCTGAATCTAGCAGGGCTTGCAGCTGGAGAGGGAGGAAAAGCCTCTTTCCATGTCCAAAGATAAATACTGAGAGTGAGCTTTAGGAAATACCTGGAGGGAGGCAGGAAGGGAGGTCTGAGCATCACATTTCAGGGGGAGCAGGATCCCAGCAGCGCTGGTGACTTGTGAGGATGGGATGAACGATCCTGGAGAGAAGGATCTGCAGGGGAGAGAAAGGGAGGGGGAGAGCAAAGGGAAAGGAACAGCACACTCTTAGACAAAGACATGGCCTATTTCATCCTGAATTTGGACACAGCCACACCCTGTGTGTCCTCACTGCAGGGTTAAGTGGGAACAGTCTGCAAGAAAAGCTGTGTTTTGTCCCTGGATCTGCGCTTAGCTGTGTCTGTCTGTCCTCTCTGTGGGGTTTGCTCTGCAGCAAAGGGGAAAGCACGTCAGAAATGCTTAAAAGAAGTTATTGATGCGTTTTTGTGGTGTTTAGAATCACAGAATAATTTATGCTAGAAAATTTATTAGCTAGAATTTGTGCTGAAACCTCTGGCTTTAGTTCAGGTGGGTCCCTGACAAGCCAGACAGCAGAAGAGATGTCACACTTCTGGAAAGGTCCCAAAAGTCCCGTGGCACTGTCTGTAACAGCTCTGTACAAAACCCTGGAGCCTGGAGCTGAATGCCCTTTCCAAAACGTGCCCATAAGGGCACCTGGGTGAAACTCTTGCCTTCCTCTGCCTTCCCTTTAGGGGAGCTGCCCCCAGCAGAGCCGGGGCTGGGCCGTGGGGGCGTCTCCTGTTTGCAGAGTGCTGCTGCAGGTGCCAATCTCCCCGAGCTGTGTCCTCACCCCTCTAAAAGCTGCCCTGCATGCTGTTTTTCACGCAGACAATGTACAAAGCCAGCCAGGAGAGCGAGTGCTACGTCATAGACGCAGAGGTGCTAACTCACGACGTCCCCTACCACGATTATTTCTACACCATCAACCGCTACACGTTGACGCGTGTCGCCAGAAACAAAAGCCGACTCAGGTACCTCCCTTGGGGGTTTAAAGGCACCTCTGGCAGGGGGTTTTGCTGTTTGGGTGTGTTTGGAGGGGTTGAGGGGATTGTTTCTTTGTCCTGTTGCTGTCACAAAGAGGGAGGGCAGGATTTTCACCTGCTGGGGTGGCATGGAGCAAACATCAGGCGCAGAGGAGTTACAGCTCCAGCAGGGAGAGGATTTACAGATGTTTCTTGCCTTCTTCTTGAACGCAGGGGTTTGCAGAGCCTGCTGTCACATGTGATAACAGCAGGACAAACTTCCTGGGGCTGTGCTTGGGGGGAGAAGCAGAGGAATTGGCTACCAGGCAAAGCTATATCCATGTGTGACTTCAGTAATGATAATCTAAATGTCTGCCAAACGACCAAATGTCCATGGAATACTCTTGGGAGAGGCTCTTCCTGCCTTTGGAAGGACTTTTCCAGCAGTGCTTCTCCTCTGGAAACATGAAGGGCTGGGACCATTCCAGAAATAACAGTGTGTGTGATTATTTCCTGTATTCACACTGACAAAGATTGTGAATTGGTGTCACCCCCAGGAAGCAAAACCAGGAGAATGACTGTCCCTTTTCTCCTGACAGGGTTTCCACAGAATTACGCTACAGGAAACAGCCTTGGGGGCTGGTGAAATCCTTCATTGAGAAGAATTTTTGGAGTGGCCTGGAGGATTATTTCCGTCATTTGGGTAAGAGTGGCAGTGACAGTGGCACTTGTGTTTGCCTGGGAGTGGGCAGCACTATCCAGTGGCTCATGAAAGTGGCTACCACAGCATTTGTTGGTTTTACCTGCGGGAATATAAGGATCTAGTACATGGGGCTCTTTTAGACTTCTAAAAACAGCTTTGGAAAGCAAGTTAATGATCAAAGATCTTTGGCAGTTTGCGCTTACTGTGACATTTTATTCAAGAGCACTTATTGACTCGGGCTGAGAACCATTTGTCTAAAGGCAGGGTCATATCCTATATGGATAGGGTCATATATATCCTATATATCCGATATGATAGGGTCATATCCTGTGGTTTCTGTACATGGACAGTGGGCTCTGCTAGGTCTCCTAGCTCAAAATAATTTAACTCAAAATATTTAGTGGGTTAATCACAGCACATTTTGCCTTAGCTGCCTACAGATTTTTGTACTCTAGGGGGACATCAGGGCACCAAATCCTGCTTTTTGTCAGGCAGTGAAGGTTTGGCCGGGCTGTGAGGAATGTGGGGCACAAATCTCTCCGATCGTGCCGATCTTTTGGGCCCAGCAGCTGCCATTAGAGGGCTTAAACCTTTCCACACCTCTTAATGCTCTCCCTTGGTGCTGCAGAGAGCGAGCTGACCAAAACAGAGAGCACATACCTGGCTGAGGTGCACAGACAATCCCCCAAAGAGAAGGTGAGCAAGCAATCCACGGTGCGGCGGCGGAAACGCGCCCACGCCCACCTGCGCGTGCCCCACCTGGAGGAGGTGCTCAGCCCTGTCACCACCCCCACGGACGAGGAGGTGGCACATCGGATCAAGCACGTGGCAGGTGAGGGGCTGGGAGGCCCTTGGGGGTGGGGAGGTGGTGCCTTCGGGATGGATTTGGAATTATGGGGTAGACATGGTTAAAGGAGTAAAAGTGATGCCTGATGGGCTCACCTAAAACAGAGGCTGGACAGAGTTAAGAGAATAAAAAGCAGTTTTATTTATTGAAGGGCCTTCAGGTGCATTCAGGGCAGTCACAGCCCACCCAGGGGCTGCACCCAAAATGGACAATGGTCGCAGGTTTTTCATACTTTATAAGTTTTTGCATATCGAGGTTTAATCCTCCAATTACAGCTCCAGGTAATGAAGTCAATCACTCCAAGTTTGCTCCCCCAATTCACTGCTGTTTGCATATCTTGGGGCCTGAGACAGTGAGGTGTCCTTGGATCCCGAGATTTAGAGGAATTGTTTTGTCTAAAAAGGAGAGAACAGCAGCTCAGCACCTGTGTGGAGTGCAGAGTTATACACTAGAGAATTACAGATACACGAAAAATATAGAAGCTCAAATCCTAGTGCATCAAAGGTTTTATTTCGGTATTTTGATAGGATCTTAGGTGCACAGCTCTTCAAAGGTGGAGCATACCAAGATGCACACACCTTATAACACGTATACAATTTTCATGGACATTGCAAATTAGCGTATCTGTCTAAAATCCCCCAATAAGAAATTTAATAAATTAAGTAATGCCCCCTATTTTAAAAAATCCCTCCCTGAATGAGGCTAGAGCCTGGTGTACAAAATACGTTCTAGAGAGAAGTTTCAACCAAGGTTGAAAGCTCAGGTTTTCAATAGCACAGAGCTCTGTGGCTTTTTGCTGTGGATGTTTGGTCTTTTTGCCTTGCAGAACTCTAAAACCAAGCTGGAATATTAGATTAGAAAAATTACAAGCATGTAGATTAAGGGTATAGAGGATACAGAGGATATGTAAAAGCTATAAAAGTGTATAAAAGGGTATATAAAATGTACAAAAGGGTATGGAAAAAAGAAAGAAAAAGGCAAAAATCATCAGGCATCAGAGGAACAGGGGCTTTGTCCCAGAGGAGCAGGAGGATGTGCTGGGGCTGTTCGGGTGAGGAGGAGGGGTGGGTAGAGGATCGGGGATTGCTCTTTCCCATTTCTTACCCAAACCCATCCCATCTGCTCAGGTTCCACTCAGACACGGCACATCCCCGAGGAGAGCCCCAGTGGCTTCCACCTGCAGAGTGTCTCCAAGCTGCTCCTTGTCATCAGCTTCGTGTAAGTGATGAGTTTTTCCTGTTCTCCTTCCCAGTCAGCCTTAAACATTCTTGGTTTGTGTGTGTTCCTGGAGCTCTGTGCTCCCTTCTCTCCTTTCCCCTCGGTTTTGCCCTTGTTTTAGCCAAACATGGGCTTTGCAGAGCTGTTCTGGGAGTCTTAAAGGCAGCTCTGGGACCTTTCTGGGACAATGACAATCAGGACAGGGACAGCTGTGCAAGGAGAGTGAATCAATACCTACAAGAGAAGAAATCCAGCAAGTGTGAGGGTTTTAATTTTTTAAATTTTTTTTTTGAAATTATTTTTAATTTTTTACTTTTTATTTTTTACATTTTAATTTTTTAAAATTATTTTTTTATTTCAGGGACTCAGTTTAGAGATTTTCAGTGGCACATAGAAACTCTGTGTGGGGGAGTAATTTAAAATAAGTGATTTAATTGCCGACAAACGAGCTGCTCTCATGGACAATGACTGTGCAAAGCTCCTTGGAGTCACTGTGCTGCCACAACAGGGTTCACTCTGTGAGGAGTCTGTCACATCTTTCCTTTGGTCTGACAAAACTGTTTCATATCTGGTCCTGGGCAGCAATTTTGATGAGAGTCCAGCCAGAAAACAGCTGGGCCCTTCAGAGATGATTTCTGCAAAATAAGTAAAGAAACACCTGAAGCACGAGAGATTGATTTCATCAGTTCAGCAGCAAGGACTGTTTGGTTTGGGTGTCTTTCCTGCCACACCTCTCAGGGTTGGTAGGCTTGGACTGGGATTTGTGCTCCAAGGGAGGTGGGAATGGGCCCCTCGTGGCTCAGTCTAATACTAATTACAATCTAATACCTAAATTCAATGTATTTCCTGCTCCTCTTCACTCAGTGCTGTAGAGCAGGGCAGTCCAAAGCACTGATCCAGGCTTTTCTGCCTTGGGCTCAGCTTTTCCTTAAGCTCCACCAGCTTTTTAGTGAGGTGGGGAAAAACTGGGATTTAGGGACCGAAATTACAGTTCAAGTTGAGCTCCTTTCTGTGTTTCCTCATCCTGAAACTACAGTTCAAGCTGAGCTCCTTTCTGTGTTTCCTCATCCCGAAATTACAGTTCAAGCTGAGCTCCTTTCTGTGTTTCCTTATCCCAAAATTACAGCTCAAGTTGAGCTCCTTTCTGTGTTTCCTCATCCCATGGGGAACACAGAGGTTTGCAGCAGCACCCAGCCGGTGATAAATGAGGAGGTACAGAGCACTATCATGATAAGGAGATAGTAAAAAGTACAAAAGCTTTGTGCCAATGTATCCCGGCAGCTCCACTCGGGTCAGAGAGCCCTTTGTGATGCTTCCAGAATATTCCTCTGGCCACTTGCCATCTGCCTGACTGAACTGGTCATAGTGGGCCATTCTTCCAGCAAAATAGCGGCACTGTTCAGAGCCAGGCACCAGCCTGGCATTTGGGAATGCATTCCCCAGGAGGAGAGGAGATGCCCCTGTGTGGCATTTTGGAATCCGTTCCCCAGGGGGAGAGGAGATGCCCCTGTGTGGCATTTTGGTTCCCCAGGAGGAGAGGAGATGCCCCTGTGAGGTGCTGGGGACGAGAGGAGCTGGGCAGGGCACAGGCAGGGCACGGCTGGGGCGTGTTCCCAGTGCCAGGGGTGGCACGGGTAGGGCTGGATGTGAGCTCTGCTGTCCCCGGAGCTCGGCCGTGCTGAGTGACCCTCACCACCAGTGCAGGCACACGGATCCCTCTCTGTCCTTCCTGCCTCTCCTCCCGCTGCTCCTTTCTCCTGCCCTGCACCTCCTGCGCTGTCTGAGCCTCCTCCTCCCAGCCCAGTTTCTCCTGTTTGTGTCAGTCCGTTTCTAACCTGCGGCTGCTCCGTCTTTTCTCTTCCCTGCTCCCATTAGGATCTGTTTCAGGTACTGTCTCTCTCTTTTTTGACCTCTTCACTCTCCCATTTCCCTCCCTCTCTCTGCATTCAGCACATCCACCACCCAGCCTGTTCTGTCTGAGCTGCCATCCCTGTCTCTCTCTGTCTGTCTCTCCTCCTGCCTCACACATTTCTCCCACGAGGTGCAGTTTTGGGTGCTCACTCCAATTAAATCCCCACTCACAGCATGGACTTGGGCCTCAGACACCTTCCTAAAGGCCTGGGTGTTTTCCCAGCCGTTCCTGGCAAGAAATAAGCTGTGAAATGCTCCCAAACTGACTGATTTCTCTCTTCCTTTGCAGTCTGGTGCTGCTGGTCATTCTCAACATGATGCTGTTCTACAAACTGTGGATGTTGGAATACACCACGCAGACGCTGACGGCATGGCAGGGCCTGAGGCTGCAGGAAAGGTACAGCCACATGTGGGATTGTCGTCTGTGGTGTTTGGTCGGTTTTGTTTCAGACGGTTGGGACGGAGATGAGAAACCTCTGGAGTTTGGTCTTGGAGCATGAGGTTTATTGTGAAAGGTGTGGGTGCAGGGGAGCTGCTGGGAGCTGCCAGACACAGCTCAGAGCAGGGAGAGAGGGGAGAGAGAGAGAAGAGAGGTACAGAATAGAATAGAGAATACGGAATAGAATAGAATAGAATAGAATAGAATAGAATAGAATAGAATAGAATAGAATAGAATAGAATAGAATAGAATGCCGTGGTTGCCATTTACAATACAATAAATCATCTTCTGTGCTGAATATTCTAATTTTCACTAACCAATCTAGAACAAGCTACAAATCCTACAACATTTACACACAGCCTAGGAGAGTCATTGCATTACCATACGGCGTTATATTTTAAACCCTAAAAACTGCTTTTGGACCCTCTGCCAAGTTGGCAGGGTCTGCTCTGCCCCTTGGAGCTGTCTGCAAGCAGAGGGGATTGTTTAATCCAAAGGGGATTCCCTTCAGTGGCCACACCATTGTTTTCCAGTTGTTCAGTACCTGGGGTTTGGGATCTCCAAGCTTGTCTTCATTTCAATCTCGCTTCTAGTTTCCATATTCTCAGCATCTTTTGCCAGGTAATCATATTTATAAGGCTTTCCTATTTCATCCTCCCCAACATCCACACCTGTACCTTTGGGTTTTGCCTTATTTGTCGTTTTTCTTCCTCCTTGCTGGAGGCTCTTCCCAGCCCACCAGAGCTCTGGGCTCTCGTTTTTGTGTGAAGAAGGTGAAGCTGAGGGGCCATGAGCATTCCCATCACAGTTGAAGAGCAGAGTTAAGGCTGCTCTGCTTCTTCCCACGGAACTGTGAATAAATGTTTAGCAGTTTTGGACCAAGGTGGTCACTTCCCCTCTTTTGATGGCCACACTTCCCTCTGTGAGGAAAGCAGAGTCTTAGAAAGACTCCTTTGTACTCAGAGGAGGATTTGGGCCTGTGGTACACACTCTGCTGGGTTTGTTTTGGAAGGTGTGAGTGCAGAGATCAGCAAGGTGTCCTGCCTGAATGGCCTCTGGTCTATTTTTAGAGGCTGAGGACATCCTGAATCCACTTCTCTGAGGTGGTTTTGTCCCCTTGTGTCCCATTTTTGGAGTCCCGGTTGTTCCCTTGCTACTTTGGGCCTCACTTCAAGCATTCATAGCCACTTTGGCCTTTTGCATTGCTGGACTAAGTTAAATATCAGACTACAAAAACTTGTGGGGCTAGGAGTACAAGGGTGTATAAAAAGGTACCAAAAATAGGAAAGGAGTATAAAAATGTGTAAAAGGGTATATAAAAAGAAAAGGCAAAAAATCATCAGGTATCAGTACCATTGTGTTGGAATTTCTTGCTCTATTTGTGCCATTTCTCCTGATTAGGAAAGGGAATTTTTATTTCACCCCTAACAGCCCTGTTACTTCTCCGTGGATAGATACTTCAAGTGATTATGGATACTAAGAGTAATTTTGTCTTCCTCTGATACTCTTGGTGTTTATTTAAACTACTCCAAGAGTATTTAAGTGCAGAACTTACGTCCTGTTTGCACAGTGTAATGTGCAAGTGCTGGAATTACCTGGGTGTCTCCACAGGGGTAATTTTTGTGTTGCTGTGGAGGTATCTGAAGCCATCCAAGCACCTGGAATCCTTCCATCTGTCCTGATTCCATTTCTGTTTTGGGGGTTTAAATGGGCCTGAAGGGAAGGGCTTGATACCTACACATAAAAAAAAGAGGCCCAGTGCAGCTATTCCTCGCAATAGGAATAGAGAGTTCTAATTAATAGGGATTCCTCACAGAGATTTCCATGCATATTATATTTGTGTACACATTTATTATATATTATGATAATAATCACATATATTATATATTATGTACATCTATTTGTGTACAAATCCATACACAAATATTTGATTCTCATTTTAAACCACATTTAATTGTGTGATTTTGTGACTCTTCTGGCAGGTTACCCCAGTCTCAGACAGAGTGGGCCCAACTGTTGGAGTCCCAGCAGAAGTACCACGACTCAGAGCTGCAGAAATGGCGCGAGATCATCAAATCCTCGGTGATGCTCCTGGACCAGGTGAGGCTGCTGGGACAAGGGGGTCACCCATCCTGCAGCATTTTCTGCTTCCACCACAGTCCCTCAGGCGTGTCAGCTCCTTTAGATCCATGTCCTGGTGGTGGTGGGGAGCACAGGGTACCACAGCTGCTCTCTCACGTCAGAGGGTCCCTGCATGGCTAGGAGAGAATCCTGTAAGGACAAAAAGCTTGTTTTGGCACATTTCGTATCTAATCTCTGTCTTCCCAGTTTGGAGAGCAAACTGGTTTTATCTGAACGCTGGTTTTACACACAGCTTTGGTGGAGGAAGGGACCCATCGCCACAGCACAAAGGCAGGAATTTCAGTGTGTGCTGCCGAAAAAGCAGACGGGGCTGGTGAGAGCATAGCCCAGAAATGAGAGCTGCTTCCTCATAAGTCCCTAAATGAGAGAGAATTCCCTGTCCTCTGCTCCCCTTTTCCTGGAGAGCAGTGCCCCACAATCCCAGTCCCCATTTGTACATTCCAGCCCTGACTCCCCCACTCCCAAAACCACAATTATGGTATTGATACTTCACAGGGACATAAAGAAATCCCGAAGTTTTCTCCTCCACAGTGGAGAAATCTCTTGTCTTGCAGATGAAGGACTCACTAATAAATCTCCAGAACGGCATCGGGTCCCGGGACTTCGGGTCAGATCCGGAGGAGAAACGGAAACGTTTCCATTAACAGGCAGGAATGCAGGAGGCCAGAGGACGGTGTGCAATATGTGTAAATAGGACATATAAATATATATATAAATATATATATATATATACAGATATAAATATATATATTATATACAGATTTTAAGAGAAAAAAAAAAAAGCCTAAAGAGGGGAAGGAGTGACCTCCAACACTGGCTGGACTGGAGCGTCTCTGGGAGCGTGGGGTGTGTGTGTGGGAGGGCTGTGCTCTCCCAGCACTGAGCTGTGCACTGCTCCTCTGTAATATTCCTGGCTGTTTGTCTGTCTGTCTGTTTGTTTCTGTTGTTTCAAAGGGAAGCATCAGTGTGAGTGCCCCCGCCCCGTCCCCGTCCCCTCCCTGCGCATGGAGGTTTGTGGTTCACTCTATTTATCTCCAAAAGGGGACACTGTCACCTCCCTGACCTTGCTGGCTTCAGGGCACAGAGGTTTTGGCAATCACAGTCGATCCCTTGCAAAACCATCCCACGTTTGGAGAGGAGGAGGAGTTGCTGTGGATGTGTGGAGGGCAGATCCCCCTGGCAGGCCCCTCCTTGGGGCAGGAATTTGCTGTCAGGGCAGCCAGGATGGCTCAGAGAGCGAAGCACAGAGTGTGGCTGAGCTGCAATCCTCCCACAAACACCGATTTACTGCAGGGGGAGGGTGGGGAGGGGAGTGTCTGCCTCCCAGGTGTGTGGGAGGAGCAGAGCCCCCCCTGTGACAGTGTCCCCTTTCCCTGTGCCACAGCTCTGCTTTCTGTGTGCTTGGGCCATCCCTGTGCTGCAGCTCTGCATCGCTGCTGGAGCCACCATGGTGGGAGGACACAAATCCAGAAAGGAAACCAAAATTAGTGCTGATTTGCAACCACTCCCACTACCCAGCTCAGCAAATCTCTCTCCTGTTCATTCACCCAGCCCCTGTCTTGTAAAATCTGTGGGAAAATAGGGGGAAAACAACAGCTTCCTTTCCTTGCCTGGGATGAATTTACATCATTGTATCTATGCAGCAACAGCCATCACTGTGGATATTTACGTAACTGCATCTGTAGAGAAACAAAGCTTCCAAAAATCCAGGAGAGGTTAGGAAGGGTCACGGGGACCAAGAGAGGAAAGCAAAAAGGGACCAGCAGAGGGTGGCAGGGCAGAGCTGGCTGTGAGGCACTTGGGTAGTGAAGATCGGCCCTGGGAGTCAGCCAGGTGGTGGAACTGCACTAAAAAAAAAAGCCAATGCTCATTTTCAGGTGCTCAGGGGGATAATTCCTGACTCCATGAGCAGCCAGGTGAGGAAGAGGAGCAGGGAGGCTGTGCTGTGCAGTGCACAAACTCCACTGGTTGGGATCTGGGCTGTATCTTGGAGTGTTTAATTGACGCTTTGGTGTCCCCCAGCCAGGTAGATGAGGGGAGTGTGAAGCTCACTTTGTCCAACACTGGGATTTTTCCACCTCCTGACCGGCAGGAGGGAGGCACTGCACATTCCCAGTTTGGAAATGGTGCAATGGTAGCTCCTCCTTTGCTGCTGTGGGCACTGAAAGAGCAGGGAAAAAAATTCCAGGGGGAATAATCAGTCTCACATCATCCTCTGCCAGGAATATCCTCAGTGGAGTCTAAGGAAAACCCTCTCAAGCTCCCACTTTCCAATGAGGGGAAGGTAATGGGTGTAGGAATAACCTGCTGATTTCCCCAACCTCCATGGCCAAGTGCTAAACCCTTACCCCACTCCAGGCTCATTTGAAGGAGCCTGGATGAAGCAGGTTATCAAAAAGACATTTCAGACTGTGAAAGCAAAGTCCAGTTGGGGAAAACCAGGGAGCAATGTGTATTTATAACTATTTATTTAATTTAATGCTGCTGACTACTGTACTGCTCCCTGCCTTTTGTGCAGGGGGGCTGCTGAAATGGCTGCTGAACCATGACACTGAGGTGCTAGGGCCTGGGAAGGACATTCTGTGGCTCATCCTCCCCACTGTGACCTGCCAGACTGTCCCAGAGTCCCCTCTCCCCCCGAGCCACTCCCACAATTACTGAGCACACGAAGTTCCCCTGCTGCTGGAATTTCCCTGCTCTAGAATTTAGTTTCAAGCACCCAGCAGGAGGGCACAGAGGAAGGGCTGGGATTCACCCTGCCCGTGCCAGGAAAGGAAAAGGGCACAGTGAAGGAGGGACCTGGAATGTGGGGGTGTCCTGCACCTGCGTGGGAGGGGTTTGCACATGGATGGATGGAGGCAGAGCAATCAGAGAGGGTCACAGATAAACGCTGCTGATCAGAATCTTTTCTCGCCAATTATCTTTGTTAGGGAGGCAAGGAACCCTTTTACTCATCCTGAGTCCTTCCTGTCCCTGCAGGCTCGGGATGTTCCCTCCGGCTGGGCCCCAGGGACAGAACTGCACAAGCTCTGTTAAATTAACGCCAGGCCAGGCAGCTGTAGCAGCTCAACACTAATATTTGTCCTACCTGCACATTAAACTGGGTTTTTAACCTGTCTGACACCTACCCTGACACTCAGCGATGTTAAATCCTTCATTAAGAGCACAAGGGTGGTGGGCACCAACGAGAACCTGGTGCTGCAGTGTCCTTCACACTGAGGGAGGTTTCTCTTTGAGGCCTTAGGGGATTTTTTTTCTCATTATTTCTTTTTCCCACTTGGCAGCCAGTCTGGCTCGGAGTTGGATGGGATTCACAATCTTTTATTGCCTCTCAATCTCTCACAGTAGTAACAAAAAGGGGAAAAGCAAGGTCTTAAGGGCACTAATGGTGAGGGCTTAAACAAAACCTTGGAGTGTTTTACTTCCTCTGGAGAGCTGGGATGGGAATCAGCTGCCCCTGCTCAGTCCCAGCTGACAGATTAATTCCTCCTGGAGCCAGAGACTATTATGGATGACATTTCCTGGAGGGATCAGTGACACTTTCTAGGACTGAGAGCAACCTGAATAATGTTACAGAGGGTGGTGCTGCCCTCAGTGCTCCCAGCCAAGGCAGGGTTTTGCTTCTCCTGTGCCAGAATTCCCACTGCATTCCTTCCACAGCAGGTGCATTTCCCCTCCCAGTCTGACCCTTCCACCTGCACATCTGGGCTTTGATTTGCAGGATCTGAACAATGAAAAAAAAAAGTTTGGTATTTTTTTTTTAATTTTTAAAAAGGTATTTCTCCAGCCAAGCAAAGTAATGGCAACAGCTTGCAGCCTAATTCCTGCCAAGGCAAATGCTTCTTATTGGGAGGAGGGAGAAGGGGGAGCAGAAGGTTCTGATCCACCAGTTTGTGACATTCTCACAGATCTTAGCTCGGTACAACCTCACCTCTGATAAATACACACCTTCTGGTGCTTGTCTTAGAGCTGTTCTGGCATTTGGGATGTGTGGATTTGAGTCCTGGACGAACTGCTGTGCAAGCAGGCATTCCTGAAGTAGAGATCAGAGGGATCTAGTGCAGCACCTGCCTGTGAGGTCTGTGAAGGACCAAAAACCAGGTTATTCCAGGTGGTGAAGTGCCCAAGGCAGGGGCACTGCTGGGCCTGGGCGTTCCAGAGAGACAAGATGGAAAAATAAAAGATAGAAATGTACCTGCAGTGGGAAGGAGAGGAGGAAGCTGTGGATTAACAGCATAGCGATGCTTTTTTGGGTGCTCTGCACTTCAGGCACTCCTCCATCAGAAAACCTTGCTATTCACTCACACTAACTGATACCAAATCCTTCCCGGCTCCCTCGAGTCCTTTGGGAGAAGAGAAGAAAGGCACAGACTTTGATCTCCCCTGAGCTGCCTGCTCTGCTGTGACACACAGACTGCATTCACACCCAGCTCCGACTGCTGGGTGACACCTGACCCTGCCTGGGTGCTTCTGATCTTAAAAAAGAGAAACCTGAGGCATTGGGAACATCTTTAGTGTAAAACGACCCTGAATTGGAAGAGGAAAGGTTTCAAAGCACAAGACTTTGCTGAATTTGGAGCCCTGAAGGCACAAAACTGCCTCTGAAATAGCAGTGCATGTATTGGGATATCCCCTCTAGGAATGCTGATCCTGGAATGCTAATCTGTGTCCTTATCAGGCAGTTCCAGCTCACCTGGCGTAGCTAAGGACAGACTTTTTATCCTCCTTCACTCCTCAGCACTGTCCAGGTAGCCACACATGAGCTTTTCCTTACCGTTATGCAAGAGATGTCTTTTCCAGAGAGTGGCTGGAGACAGTTTGGGTCTGAGTGAGACCTTTTGGGCTTGCTCTGGGTGCTGCAGCAGCTGTTCTGCCCAGGAGCTCTGTGTCAGTCAGCACCTGCTCCTCCCAACCTGCACAGACATGAACTCTTTCCTGATTTAGAGCTGGAACTTGCTGGTTCCACATTACGCAGAAAATCAGTCTTAAAATCACTGTTCAGAGCACCAGTGCCTGGCTCAGGGGGGGCAGCTCTGTCCTGCCTGCCCAGGCAGCTGCTGCCAGCGCCCAGCTCTTGCCAGATCAGTGTTTCCTGAACTGCCCGCTCAGCTCCAGGGGGCTGTCCCCACCGGGTCTGTGCCAGGCTGCCACCAACACGGGCACCCATCTGTCCATGGCACAGCCATGTGGAATCTGGCTCCGTCTTTTCAGTCTCAGCACCACTTGAAATACCTGGCAGGGGCTTGCTTCAAACCCAGCTCAGAAGAGAGGCGCTGAGAGCAAAGCCCCCAAGGGAAGCGGTTCACAGAACCTGTGTCAGTGTGACTCCTGTGCTGATTTTCCAGCCCATTCCCCCACGGGACACGCTCTGACCTCTGTGCTTTGCAGTCTCTCCAGCACGAGTCTCTCTGTGCCATAAAACCTTCCTGTTTCTCGATGTGCACACCGGCCAAATAATCTCCTCGTGTCTTGGGCGACTGCTGGTGGAGGCCATTCCCTGACCTAGGCAGACAGCATGGGCTTCTCTTAGCATGGATCTGTGGCATGCCATGCCCTCCTCTCCCACACGTTTTGCAGTGCTTGCTATGGCTTTTCCCTGTCCCCTCCCACCCCTGCTGCTGGACAATCATTCCCTGTGTCATAGATGGTCTGACCTGGTGCTGTCCCTGCCTGCCTTCCCCTTGCCCGGTCTGTATGCTCTTCAAGTGAATGTGTTGGGTTTTTTTCTTTTTTGTTGGGTTTTTTTTTTTTTTTTTTTANGTTGGGTTTTTTTTTTTTTTTTTCAGTAGAGAAAAGGACTTCCTTCTGCTGAAGGAATTATATTTGCACATGGCTCAGGGAGGTTCCTCCTCTGGCCGTTTCTGTTACCTCACTCATTTAGGCCAATTCCATTGCTAACGTTAAAGGCCACCTTCCCCGACCCAAACTCCAAGGGTAGGTAGGGAACAAACCCCGTTCTGTGGTCACATCCCTGCTCTGCTCCTGGTGGCATTAGGATTTGGGAGAGCAGCTGTCCCAGCTCCATCCAGCAGAGAGGTGGAGCCCGTGCCGTGCACGCCATGCCCATCTCCACCATCCCAGCTCCCGGAAAATGGCCCTGGGAGAGCAGGGATGGAAGCACCGAGCTGGCTCTGGGCTGGACGTGGAGGGAGGGAAGAGCAGCAGAGCAGTGGCAGCACCACAAGCTCCCAGGAGTGGCCTGGTGTGGCTGTGGCACCTCTGGGACAGCACATTCCCGTGGGGTTTCATCTCCCCCGGATAAAGCTGCTAAAAACCCAGAGCGTGTTCTCCCCACCTGGGTCCTGCAATTCCCGTGCACAGCTAGCGATGGACGAGGGTTTCCTCTCCTCAGCAAGGCACGGGAGCAGGTCCTACAACCACCACTTCCCTCCTGGAATCCCCTCCAGAGCCCGGGGAGAGGGGAGATGTTGGCTGAGGTGACTCTGGGGTGGGTGGGGGAAGGATTGTGGGTTTGTTTTAGGAGTTGTCCCGACTGTCAGAAACTTTGCGCTGTGCGCAAAAAAAAAAAAAAAAAAACAAACCCCCAGTT
>VZRL01000943.1:96645-107216 GCA_013397895.1 Origma solitaria | reverse complement strand
AGAGAAGAGAAGAGAAGAGAAGAGAAGAGAAGAGAAGAGAAGAGAAGAGAAGAGAAGAGAAGAGAAAAGAGAAGAGAAAAGAGGAGTCAGACATGGAATTCAAAAATGAGGAGGCAGCGCCATGGTCTGGGACATGCTCCAGGTTACAGAAGCCTCTGCTGGAATCAATGCCCGAATTTCACCTCTCAGCCCGCAGAAAACAGGCTCAGAAAAACCTGTGGCACACATTTTAAGCAGCAATAGAGCCCTTGATCGGGAGTGTTCCCTGCCCTGAGCCCCGGTGCAGGTGCTGGCAGCCCTGGCAAGCCTCGGGGAAGGGATGATGCCATTCCCAGACATGCACGGGCAACATTTTGCTGTTTATTGACTTATAATGCAAGAGCAGAAAGCAGGTCAGCAGGCAGGACACCCCAAAGGTGCAGAGAGGCATCCTCCAGCCCCTCCTTCCAGCAGGGCTCTGGTTCTGATGGATGGTTCTGCATGAGCAGACCTGATTTTTGATGAAAAACCAGAAACTGCTCAAGCCCCAGGCTGCAGTTTTCTCCCCCAGGCAATTCAGTACTCAGGGAAAAAAAGGAAGATGTTCACTCCCCACTTCCTTGGGGCCCCAGGCATGTGCATGTAACCAACCCTGCGCCAAAATGGAATCAAAAATCAGCCCCATGTGCAGCAAAGCAATGATTAAAACATCAGATTCAGCCCAGCACACACAGCTTTAAGCTATTCTTCCTGAGTGTCCTACATAACAAACCCAAACAAATTAAGGAATGAGTAATGAAAAGGTAGGAGGTGGCGAGGCTTGTTTTGGTTCAGGAAAGGATTCCCATCCCTTGCCTGGAATCTAAATTAGATTCAATTTAGATTAGAGTGAGGCAAGGCCAAATTCCCCTGATGAATGAGTTGCTGCAGTAAATCACTCAGATTTTGCACCCATTCTTCAACAAATGAATTTTTCATTTCCTTGTTCTCCTTTTGTTTCTGATCTTGTCTGCCCCATGCCGTGGCCCTGCTCCTCTGGGTTAGAATATCCCTTTTTATCTCCCTCAGAAAGGGAAGAACTAATTTGTTGTCTGGTAGAGAGAGAAGGTGTTCTTGGCCTGATAAGTGGATTATCTCCCCAAACAAGCTCTGCAATGCAACAAACCCCACACACTCACAAAACCAAAGGAATTCATCACAACCAATGCTGTGAACACCCAAAAGTGAAAGCTCCCTCTCCTGCTCAGTACACCCAGCACCACAGCCAGGCTTTGCCTGGAGCAAAAATCCAGGGAAAGGGCAAAGGAAAAATTTGGTTTGAGCAAAAATCCAGGGAAAGAGCAAAGGAAAAATTTTTCTTGAGCAAAAATCCAGGGAAAGAGCAAAGGAAAATTTTTGCTTGAGCAAAATTCTGGGGAAAGGGCAAAAGGAAATCCATGTTCAGGCTTGTCACGACTGCAAATGGATCTCTGAACTTGTAACAGCATTTGTAGGGTCACAGCATTCACATGTTGGATCCAGAGCAAAAATTCCAGCTGAAGAGTGCTCAACAGTCTAGAAATAGAAAAAGAGAAATTCTATCAGGAGTGCCGCACAAGAACACCCCACAGAAGTTGGGGATGGGGGAAGTGGAGCCATTTACCCCCAGGAGTGGCAATACTCAGTCTTTTTCCATTTGGGATTTTTACTCTCCTGACACTCTGCACCCCACAGATTATCCCTGGAGATATCAGCGATATCAGCTGCCATATCCAGCCCGTCTCAGGAGGAACAAACAACGTGCAGCAACTTAAAATAGAGACTGGACTGAAACTCCTTGGCCCCTGAGTCACCCCAGGAGGAAACCAGGCAGGGGTAAATCAGGTGTTGATCCAGAGCCTGAGCCTGGAGGAGTGTGTATCTGAGAGACTGTGTGCCTGCCAGGGTGTGTGACTGACTGAGTGTGTGACTGACTGAGTGTGTGACTGACTGACAGAGTGTGTGACTGACAGTGTGTGACTGACAGAGTGTGTGACTGACTGAGTGTGTGACTGACTGAGTGTGTGACTGACAGAGTGTGTGACTGAGTGTGTGACTGACAGAGTGTGTGACTGACTGACAGTGTGTGTGCCTGACAGAACCTGTGCCTGACAGTGTGTGCCTGACAGTGTGTGTGACTGACTGAGTGTGTGAGTGACAGTGTGTGACTGACTGTGTGACTGACAGAGTGTGTGACTGACAGAGTGTGTGAGTGACAGAGTGTGTGACTGACAGTGTGTGACTGACAGAGCCTGTACCTGTACCTTCAGGTGCCACCTGCTGCAGAACAAAAGGGATTCATTTCATACCTCTCAAGGACTCATTTCCAGCTGTTTCTCCCTGCCTGGGAGGGTTTGTGTGAGCCCAAAGGCTGCTGCTGGCACGTCCTGCAGGAGGCTGGAGAGCTTCTGGCTCCTAATTTGAATCCAAAATCAAGTGCCTGAGGTGGCTGAGATGATTTGGCATAAGCCAGGGACTTCTCCAGGATCGTATCTCTGTCTGATGGATCAAAATGGAACTGTTTTATTTTCTTGGTCCAGCTTCCTCTGGAACAATCCTAATTTCTGCCTCTTCCTTAGAAAAGCCAATTTCACACAGGGCAGCTGCAGAAACACGGAGCTTTCATTTTTAGTGCTTACCTCGTGCTTAAACATTCTCCCCTAGGCAGAACCAGCCCATTCATCATCCTGATGAGAAGAAAAACACAGAATTACTTCTCAGAGTACAAGACAATTCCCACAGGACTGGTAATTTATTAAGACTGCTTTTCTTTATGATGCAATTTTTCTTCTCTGAACATTGCAAAGGTGTTTCACTGCTGTGTCCCAGCCTTTGTTTCCTGCTAGCATTGCATTTAATTCCTCCTTTCTGCTGTTTGGTTTCACATGCATTCACTTGGTGATAAAATGATGCTCATTTTGTAGCACCGCTTCAGTCGCTGAATAAAATCCTTCAGGGTGATACTGCAAGACAGCAATATCTGAATGCAATGCTGATTTGTGCAATAACCTGATAAAAGCAGACCTTGTTCCAGGGAGCTGTTCTCTTGAATGGATGCCCAGAAACTTCTGAAATTATTAATCTTAAAATGTATTATGTTAAAGAGGAATCTGCTTCCAAATGATGCAGCAGCCTGAATTCCTGCATGCTGGGAATACAATGCCAAGGAGGGTAAATTTTCAGGGCTCTGAAACAGCTAAAATGAAAGTATTATTCTGTGCACATGAAATATCGAAGTATCTGACTTCCTTTCCGAGGAGGAAAACACTAACTCATGTATTTTAATTTGCTGTGATTACAGTTTTCATAGGAGAGAAGAATAATAATACACATTTCAGATCTTTTCTAGTCATCCCACTGCACCCTCTGTGCTACACTGCAATTTAAAACAATCACAAGGAGATAAGGATGGAGGTTATTATTGCTGGAAAGCTCCTGGTTCATGCCCAATAAATCCCTGGGTCAGTAACCGAGCTGTGCACATTCCCAAATTTGAATGGATGTCAGCACCAAGGGTGAAAACTCAAACTCTGTAACCCTCATGACAAGAGCTCACACTGAATTACCCAAAAGCACGGCTGTTCCCATGGCTTTTAGGGCACCGTGTGGATTTGGAGCCCAAAATGCTGCACATTTTCTAAGCCCAGCTGCTCTCCCAGCCCATCCTCACCTTGGAGGGGATGAGCCCATGGGGACAGACCCGACTGTAACGCAGCCATCCCATCCAGCCCCTATTTCCCATTCATCCCGAGCTGTGCCTCATTAGCAGAGAGGCCAAGCTCCCGGGCAGGCTGGGAGCCAGCGCACTTATCATTTGCATTTCAGCGCTGCTTTCGTGTTTGCAAAGTGCTGTGCAAACGCCAATTAGCGCCGGGAGGCTGATGAACCCTTCTCGGCTGATGAACCGTCCTCGGCTGCTGGGACCGAGCTGCTCCCAGCCCTGGGATCCTCTGCAGCCCCTCCAGCCCTGCCCTGCCTCTGCTGACACCCCCAGCATCCTCACACTGCCCTGGGAGGTGAAGCCTTAGGATTTTTAGATTCTGTTCTTTGTGTATCTGTAATTTTAGTGTGCAACTCTGGACTCCATGCAGGGCGCTAAAGCTGCTGTTCCCAGCGTTTTGGACGAAACAATTCCTCTCAGTTGAAAATCCAAGGGCACTTCGCTGCCTCAGAGCCCCAAAATATGAAACCAACAGTGAATTGGGGGAGCAAGCTTGGAGTAATTGACATCATCACCTGAAAGTGTAATTGGAGAATTAAGCTCAATATGTTAATGGACAGGCATCAGAAAATATGAAAAACTCATGACTCGCTGTCCATTTTGGGTGTAGCCTCTCGAGCAGGCTCTGCCCTGAATGCACCTTAAAGGCCTTTAATAAATTAATCTGCTTTTTATTCTCCTAACCTTGTCTAGCCTCGGTTTTAAGTAAGCCCATCAGGCATCACAAGTGGCTGCAGAGTCTCACAATAATCACCAAAATCGACTTCCCAAAAGCGCTGAAGTTGAACACTTTGCACCACCCAATGTATGTGCTGCGCGGGAGCTCTGCAAAGCAAGGGAAACAGGACAAAGCCCTTTGGCAGGATAACTCAGTCATCCCCTGCTTTTTCCGTGTTCTCCCAGGGTTATCAGGAACATAAACACATTCTGCACCTCACAGTCCTTGGCTGTATTAAGCTCAGAGCATCTCCTGTAACTCAGCTCACTTTTGACTCCTCTCTTCCACTTCCCAAGCCATGGAGCACCTGGTGTTTGTCCCAGCAGAGGAACAACCTCCTGCACGCTGGGAACCACTCAGGGCAGACCCACCACCAAAAGGACGCTGTTTTCCCTCTTGTCAAAAGCCTGGAGCTGAAGAAAGGCAGATTTAGATTGGATATTCAGGAAGGAATTGTTCCCTGTAAAGATAAGGAGGCCCTGAGGTTTCCCAAAGAAGCTGTGGCTGCCCCTGGACCCCTGGAAGTGTCCAAGGCCAGGCTGGACAGGGCTTGGAGCAGTCTGGGATAGTGGGAGGTGTCCCTGCCTGTGGCAGGGGCGGGATGGGATTATTTTTAAGGCCCTTTTCATCCCAAAGCAGTCTGGGATTCTATTTTGGCTCACAGCTCCCAACAGAGTCACTTACTCATCACAAAACTTCGTGTTCTGAGATGGATTTGGTGACACACAGGGAGCCTTTCATTCATCCTTAGCTTTTCCCCAAATTGTCTCACCCCAGATGCATTCAAAATATTTGACTCTTGAAGCAAAACTTGATGGGATTTACGAGATCCTCTTTCAGTAAAAGTCAGCATTAACATCCAAGTATTCCTGCAGCAAATCAGTGTGACCAGCACAAAGCTCAATTCCCAGAAAAATGTGTTCCCAGGAAGCCCAAGGACCATGCGTGCTCTCCATCTGGGGCTGGCTCAGACACATAAAAGCCAAATCAAAGCTGGTTTCACATTGAAATGATGTTGTCTGGACTCATCCCTATGCATTTGTTCCTGAGGACAGGAGTGTCTGCCTGCCCTCAAAGCAGGTTTTTCATCTGGAACGTTCTGCCTTTCTCCAGGCAGGGGACAGATTGCCTCCATGGGGTAATTATCATCTCATCCCAGCCTGCCACGAGCAGAAACTGCTGCTGGAGGTGCTGCAGAGACAGCCTGAGGGCTGAGAGCAGCCTCAGAGCTCGGTTAGAGGAGCTCCATCCCATCCCAGGCAGCTCTGAACTCGTGTTTTGCAGCTGTTTAGCAAATTCAGCAAGCAAGGGACACAGTGGAGTGGAAAATCAGGGCTCATGCTCTCACTGGGACCCTCCTGCCCGGGGTCACCCATGGAGAGGACAGAATTGTCCCAGATTTCCTGACCAGCCTTTCCTCGAGTCCCTTTCTCCTCCTGCAGAGTGGAGATGATGCTCCAAACCTCCTCTGCCAATTCCTCTTCGATCTGCTGATGAAAAGAGCCCCAGTCCTAACACACATGTTACTTCTCACACACTAAGGGCATTTTTAAATGCTTTTTTAAACCATGATAATAAAAACCTGCGACCTTCCCCGAGCTGAGCGCAGCAAAAACAGATACCACAGCCATGACTTACGAAACAAAGAGCTGCAGGGAGATAATCTAAACCCAGTTAACCTTTTCTGTTTAACATTTCAGAGCTGCTCAACACAAATGCTTCACTCAAACAAGGCTAGGAAACACTAAAGCACATCTTGCATCCAAAAATTTTGCATTCCTTGTGGGTAGAAGAGGTTTGAAAAACATTACCCAAGCTATCTTGAGTGACTTCCAAAGCCAGACAGACTGAAAATTGGGGAATTCGTTGCTAGCCAAGCCCCAAGCCTCTAACTTTATGTATTTTTAACTTAACTTTATTCCAGGGGTGGGTGGTTGCACTGGTTCTCAGCAGCACTCGAACAATATCCAGCGTAAATCACAGTCAAGGGCATTTTCCCAGGAGGAAAGTCAGGGAAAGGTGAGGCTGGAGTTTCCTACAGCACAAAGGGCCCCAAGATCGAAAATGTGAGATGAAACTGCCCATGGGTAGGGACGAGTTCAGGGTGGCACTGCTGGGCAGAGCTGGAGGCTCTGAGGAGCTGCAGAGACCCTGAGGAGCTGTAGAGGTTCTGGGGAGGCTGTAGAGGTTCTGAGGAGGCTGTAAAGGTTCCGAGAAGCTGCAGAGGTTCTGAGGAGGCTGTAGAGGTTCCGAGGAGCTGCAGAGGTTCTGGGGAGGCTGCAAAGGTTCCGAGGAGCTGCAGAGGTTCTGAGGAGGCTGTAGAGGTTCTGAGGAGGCTGTAGAGGTTCTGAGGAGGCTGTAGAGGTTCTGAGGAGGCTGCAGAGGTTCCGAGGAGCTGCAGAGGTTCTGAGGAGGCTGTAGAGGTTCTGAGGAGGCTGTAGAGGTTCTGAGGAGCTGCAGAAACTCCTTCCCCTCTCCACAGCTACAAACACCCATCTGGGGCACCCCTGCCACCTCCCAGGGAACAGGAGGGAGCTGGCACTGCTCCTAGGGTGTTCCTAGAGGGAATGTTAGCTTTGATCCCTTCAGCTCCTAAGGATGGACCTGCAGAACCCAAAACCTCCTCCTCCTCAGTGCCAGGGGAGCTGCTCCATGGGCATTCCTGCATGGCAGGAGTTGGAGCGCACCATAAACAGCCAAACTGAAATGAAAAAAATCCTTCCAGACACAGGGGAGGATTTGCACCGTGAATTTCTCACCCAACACTTTCTCTCCACCCTCGTTTTATCTCGAATTCCTCCTGTCCAGCCCAGACTGTGGCACCTGAGTGGGGTTCTGGGTCCAAGGATGCTGTGGCATCTTTAGATGCCCTGGCAGCCACCACGGAGATGTGGCCGAGCCCCTCCACGTGGCTTTGGCAAACACCAAACGAGTTTTTCTTGACCCAAAGTATTTTCTGCACCAGGCCGAGCACAAGTGCAGGGAGGATTTCACACCGAGCTGTGCAACAAACCCACGTGATTCTCAAATTCCACAGGGAAAACTCTCTTTGCATTTTCAGCCCAGTTGTGCAACACCTTGAACTACTTCAAAGCCATTTTCCCTGACCCCAGGAGCCTTCTCTGAATTTTACTCAAGAGCACAAATGTGACCATGACAGTGTTCATGTCATTTCTAGAGGACAGAATTTCTAGAGGGTAGAGTTTCTGGAGGGTAGGGTTTCAGGAGGAAATACAAATGAAAAAAATAAAATGCATGCAGGTTGTCTGAAATACCTCAGAAGGTATAAGGAGCTGAGTGGAGAATGTTTTCCTCCCTTTCCTTTTGAAGCACTCAACAGAATTCCACTATGGTGATACTGCATGGAAACGGGAAAAATAAAATTTTAAAAAATAGAAAAATGAGAGAAAAAGGGGAAACAGCCTCATCTTTAAATGCTTCCATAGATGCCTTCCACCCCGCCTGCTCCAGGAGCAGCTCCACAGAATCCACCCACTTCTCCGGGAATGCAAAACCACAAAAATAGCTTTGAACCTGTCATCTTTAACCGTGCCTCACCTCCTTCTCCACCGAAGCCCACGGTTCCCAACACCCTTTTCCACCCCTGACATTTTCACTTTGCTTCCATCCGCAAACCTGGCAGAGGTGAGGCTGTGCCAGCCCCAACCCCTGCTAGCTGTGCCCAAAACTCCTGCCTGGTTCTGCCAGCAGCTGGTGAGCTGAGAGCCAGGATTTTGGCACTGCCAGTGATGCCTGGTGGGCACACCTAAAACAGAGGCTGGAGAAAGTTAGGAGAATAAAAATAGTTTAAATTTATTAAAGGGCCTTCAGGTGCATTCAGAGCAGCACAGCCCACCCAGGGGCTGCACCCAAAATGGACAATGGTCACAGGTTTTTCATATTTTATAAGTTCTGTCCATTTGCATATCAAGGTTTAATCCTCCAATTACAGCTTCAGGTAATGAAGTCAATCACTCCAAGTTTGCTCCCCCAATTAATTCACTTCTGTTTGCATATCTTGGGGTCTGAGACACTGAGGTGTGCTTGAGTTTGGGGTTTAGAGAGGAATTGTTTTGTCTAAAAAGGAGAGAACAGCAGCTCAGCACCTGTGTGGAGCCCAGAGTTCTACACTAAATTACAGATACACAAAAAATATTGAAGCTAAAATCCAAAGGTGTCACCAGCTGAAGCCCCAGGCTCCTGTGCCCTCTCAAAGTGCCAAGTTCAGCCAGAACAGCTCAGGGTGGCACAGCAGAACAGCATGGGGTGGACAGGGGTGCTGCTGGGCTGACCCACACCCCACTGAGTCAGGTTTAATCCTTCCCAGGTCAGCCAGCTGTAAACATCTGGCTGTGGCACCTCAGCCACCTTCCAGGGGGAATTATCCTGCCAGTCAACATCCAGCCCTGCCGTGGCAGTCGGGCAATTATTTGTGCACTCACATTGCTGCCGTGACCCGATTTGCATCACAAAAACACCCCCAGAAAGCATAGAACCCGAATTTTCTAAGCAGATTTTTGCCAAATAACACTCGGTTTGGTTCCGTGTGTAATTGGGGCAATGATTGTAACCCACTCAAAGGGATTTTTTGGCAAATGTTGGATGTGACCTAAAAAGAGTAGAACCCAAATTTTCTAAGCAGATTTTTGCCAAATAACGCTCGGTTTGGTTCCACTTGAAATTGGGGCAATAATTCTCACCTACTCAAAGGGACTTTTTGGCAACTGGTGGATGAGACCCGAAAAGCGTAGAACCCAAATTTTCTAAGCAGATTTTTGCCAAATAACGCTCGGTTTGGTTCCACTTGAAATTGGGGCAATAATTCTCACCCACCCAAAGGGATTTTTTGGCAAATGGTGGATGAGACCCTTGGAAAGCGTGGCTGACCACACGTGGCTGCTCTGGACAGCAGCACAGGCTCGGAGCAGCCTGGGGCAGGGGGAGGTGTCCCTGCCATGGCTGGGCGGCAGTGGGATGGGATTCGAGGTCCCTCCGGCCCAAACCATTCCAGGATTCTGCGCTGCTGTGAATGCTTGGGACACATCCCACATTCCAGGGGTTTTACAAGCCTGGCCACTTCCTCACCCGCGTTGGCAGAGGTGCTTTGGGGTCAACACGCCCCGGCAGAACCCCATCTCCTCTTCCTGTGTGTGCAGGTTCAGGCACACAGGAGCCAAAACTCACATCCCTCTCTAACCATCCCATTTTCCTGATTCCAGCCCGAAGAATTCCTGCCTTCCTCGTCAGGAATGAGGCTGGGCGTGTTCTGGAGGAGCAGATTCTGACTGCAAATCCCAGGCTGGCTCTGTGAGTTCCTCATCCTGCACATCTGACAACATTTTAAAATTAAAAATATATTTTTTAAATTTTTTTTACCAAAGCATCGAAACAGCAGTGGTTTGAAAGAAAGACTGGAATTTACAAACTCCTATAAATCATAAAATGCTGGAAATATCACCACATTAAAAGAAGGAAGCTATGCTGTGTTTTTGCACCAATTTCCAGCTCTGACCATTCCTGAGAGCCTCAGGGAGTTACAAAGAGGAAGATCAATTTTTCTCACTGTTTTCTAAACCAATACAAATCCAGAAATGGTTCGTATTTAGGAGCATGAGGAAGCAGGAAGATAAAATATTAAGAAGAGTAAGATGGCCCTGGATGCTGTGACTTGCCTGGGACTTGTTTTCTTCCTCACAGACAGAAAATTGATTCTCAGTAATATTCCCTTTAACAAGAAATGTGCAAATTCTGATTTTTGAATTTTTTTGAGCAGGCAGCAGTGAGCTCAGCACACCCTGAATATAAATTAAAAAGAGCCATGGCTTTTTGATGGCCCAGATGAAAATGCTTTCAATGAGCAGCTTTCCACATCAAAAAGTGACCAATATTGTTATGGAATTAAAAAAAACCTCAGCAAATAAGGACTAGAAATGAAAAGACCAATCACTTTCTCCAGGATTAACCAGGGGATGGGAAGAAAGAAAGTATCCTGTATTTATTATAAATATATAAAATATATATGATATGTTAATATATTATATTTCATATTATATATTATATATTATATATTATATAGTATATAGTATATAGTATATAGTATATAGTATAAAGATATAATATACTATATTATATGTT
>VZRL01000943.1:0-92569 GCA_013397895.1 Origma solitaria | reverse complement strand
TATTAAAGTTTATGGATTATATAGTATTAAAGAATATATATAATATTGACGTTTATGGATTACATAGTATTATAGAATATATATAATATTAAAGTTCATGGATTATATAGTATTGAAGAACATATATTATATTAAAGTTTATGGATTGTATGGTATTATAGAACATATGTTATATTAAAGTTCATGGATTATATAGTATTAAAGAATATATATTATATAAAAGACTGAAGATTATAGAATATTAAAGACCAGCTGCTGAGATTCTGTTAGTCAGCAAGGTTGGACAGACAAAAGACAAGTCTTTCCCCAAATAATGTTAAACTACAGAAAATGTCGTTTTCTACATTTTCACTCAGCTTTTCATCAGTTTTCACTCGTGTTTCACTCAGCTTTTCATCAGTTCAGTCTCAGAAGTGAAGTCAGCTTTACTCCAAAGTGATGAGACAAGTCAGGTACCAGGAGTGTCATAAATCTCATTATCACTCCTGTCTGGAAGCTGCTAATTGGTGCCAGACTAACAAAGAGCTCCTCAGGTAAGAAAAAGCACCAGGAAATGCACTTCTCCCCGGGTGAAAAAGGGTGGAAAACACAAGAAACGCAAGACAAGAATTGGGAGTGGAGCCCAAGCCACAGAGCTTCAAACAGCACCGCTCCATGAAATCCCTGCTGGCACCCAAACGGGGCAGGGATTTGACTTTGAGGGTCCTCAGGCACAGAGAACATCACCTGGGCAGGTGAGACAGAAGGTGCAGAGCCCTCCTTTAGCCCGGGATGCCGAGGGGAGCCGGAGCTGGAAGGGCTCCGCAGGAAACTCCTCGCTCGCAGCAAGATGAATAATCCACCTGTTCCCTACTTGTGAGCAAACACTACAAAGGAATAATTAGAACCTATCTGACCTGAAACCCACATGGCCATTACTGTGGTATTTTTCCACCTACTCCAGGTGAAACAGAAGATGGGCTGGCCCTGCAAGGGGAGGGGTGGAGTGGCAGCACGAGATGCTGATTTATAAAGCTGCAGCGAGCAGTGCTCGTTCTCCACAGGCTTGGGACAGGGAGCTCGTCGTGCCTGGAGGATGCCGAGGTGGGAGCAGCGTTCCAGCTAACCCCTGCTGGCCACAGGACAGGGACACAGCACCTCGGGCACTCCAGGACTGCTCTGAGCCACCGCAGGCCCCAGCTGGGCTTGGGTTTTTCATCCAGAGAGTTTGGGCTTTCCATCCAGAGATTTCTCCCTCCATCAGGAAAAAAAGAAACTCACCAAGATGGTCAAGGTGGGTACAGTGCTCCAGGAACTGCTCCTCGTGTTTCCTCTGAGGTTTTGTTCTGTGAATCTGAACTAGAAATACAGGCTAAGTGAAAAACTGAATTAGTGCCAGACACCACTTTGGATTGGGAAGAATTCCTGGACTGGCTGAGCCAAAATTCTGAGCCAAAATCTGAGATTTTATGAAACTGTGAAGGTTGAAGGTTAACAGGTCATGCTTGCAAGTGAGCAATAGATTTTACTAACTTCATCAATTTTCTTTATTTTTTTCTCCTCCATCTGCTGAGCTCTCCCAGTAGAGAGCTGTTGCCTTTCTCTCCTGGTTTCTCTCTTTTATAGGGATTTGAAAAGCTGAACAGATTTTTTTGGGCAGGAGAGTTAAAGAGAGGAGGAGGAGGAGGAGGAAGGTGAGGAAAAAAATCCCAACAGATAAAATAGATCGTGACTCTTCAGCATGGCTGAAGGAAAAGAAAAAGAACAGACATGTCCTGTCTGGGATGTGCATCACCAAGCAAAGTCAAGTGTTTGGGAATAGGAATAGGAGTAGGAATAGGAGTAGGAGCTTTACAGGTCCACAACCACAGGATTTACTTTTTCTAATTAAAATTAACACTGACAAATTTAGATTTGCATCAGCTGAGGATAATACGCCAGTTTTGAGTTCAGAGCAGGGTTCAATAATAAGATATCCCAATTATCATTGGTTTTTCCTTATTTTTCCCCATTATTTGAGCTCCCTGTGAGCCATGGGGATCTCTACTCTTCATTGCTGGGAGGTCTCCCAGGAGGCCACACCCTGGCAGGACCCTTGGGGCTCTGCTGTCCCACCAGGGACATCCAGGGGGGCTCTCCCGAACTTCTGGGCTTTAACCCACAAGGAAGCCTCCGAAATGGGGTCAGCCAGTGGCTCTGCCATGTGTTTTCCAGGATAATTGGAGCTGGAACGCTGTGATTATGCAGCTGGAAAATCAGCGGCACGGAAGGGAAGTTTGCACTCCAGAGTTATCTGAGGGTTTGGAAACAGCACAAGCCCCAAGATATCACTGGCAGCAAAACATTCCCCGAGGTCTAGGAGCCTCCCTGGGTCAACAGCTCCTTGTGCCCAATATTCTGTTGGCAAAAATAAGGGAATTGTTGGTAAAATCCCTGCCAGTTCTGAGCTCTGGGTGAGCAGAACCACAGCAGCTCCTCCTTGGCTTTCAGGCTGGGGTTTGCCTCCATTCCTCCCTAAAATGGAGTGCAAATATAAAATTGTAAATGTT
Organism: Origma solitaria; assembly: GCA_013397895.1. Taxonomy (NCBI): domain Eukaryota; kingdom Metazoa; phylum Chordata; class Aves; order Passeriformes; family Acanthizidae; genus Origma; species Origma solitaria. The sequence continues at coordinate 90,041 of VZRL01000943.1, read as the reverse complement.
CATTTTAATTAGAAAAAGCAACTCTTGTTGTTATGGACCTGAAAACTCCAGGAACAAGCAAGCTCTCAGTGAATAATTTTCCCCTCCCTTTTCCTTTGATAATTTTTTTTGCTTTTTCACTGATGTCTTCTTGGAGCTTTTAAATAAATTAATTAATAATTTTCACTAGCAATGCTGAGGTCCTGGGCAGTATTTTCCTACAGTGGGTGCTGGATCATAAACGGCTGCAAGCATTGCACATCCCTAAAGGAATCCCTGTAATTTACATCTGATGGAGTCCTGACCACAATCCCCATAACATAAACTGATGGATCTCAGGATAAAACGGGAAAAAACACCTTGATAGCCAGGAGAAAGGGACAGCAGAAATTTGTAGGCTGTCTAATTGCCAAAATTTTGACTCTTTTGTGGCCTTTTGCAGAAAAAGTCTGACGTTTACTCGGTTGAGATCTATGGGACCAAAGATCTGCAAAAAACAGAGATCGAAGATGAAGAGGAGAAGCACAAAGACTTAAAAGGCAACAAGAAAAAACAGAAGAAGGCAGAAGAGCTTAAGAAAGAACTGGCCCTGGTGAGTGTTGCTGAGCTTCCATCCCACGTTCCATGAAATGCAGGGAATTGCAATGCCCTGCACTGAAAACCCAGCACAGAGCAGGATTTGCTCCCTCACACCCCTGGAGTGTGCCAGAAAGACGCTGTGCGAGATTAATACCCAGAAAGGGAGAATAATTCTGATCTAATTAAGCCAGCAGTGGGTACAGAACATTATCTGCCCAAAAAGGAGTCATTCCCTGACGGAATCACTGCCATCAGTATTTCCTGACAGCCTGCACAGCCAGCCAGGAACCCGAGGGACAGGCAGAACCAACTGTGCCCCCGAGATTGCAGAGCTGAGAGCATTTCCCAGCGTTAAACACAGGGCTTTTACCCCAACCCACTGCTCTGACCTTCAAAAAAAACCTATATTTCCCTCCTGCCTTGCCCCTGACCTGCTGGCTGCTCTGGGAAACGTTTGCTTCCTCTCCGCACATTCCAGTTTCCCAACCTGAAACATGAGGGTAATTATACTGACCTCTTTTCGGCATTGCCGGGAGAGCAGCTCACAGCAGAGGCTATTTACGGGCTGGGTGGCATTTCAGAGCTCAGAGAGCCCCAAAATCAGATCGCGATCCCGCGGTTCTCTGATCAATCCACCCAGCAGCAGGTGCGCATTTCCCAGTCCCTGTTGTCTTTGCCGCCAGGGGATGTGACCTCAGTCTGTGTTTTTTCTGAAGAGAAACCAAAGCACAGACAGGAATTGACTCACCCCAGCGCCCGTGAATCACCCTGAGAAAACAACTGGGAGATCTCGCAAATTCTTGGCTTCTAAATCCCAGTTCAGCACAAGATATAATTAGGCCAGCGATACCACAGAGGTGTCACTGCAGGCCAAGGAGAAGAGCTCTGAGATTTGCCTCTCCCACACCCTTTTTAACTGTGCTTAGAACCTGTTGCCTCTTTTCCACCAGCCTGTGGAGGATAATTTCACATTCCCTGCCCTGGCAATCGAGGGCAGAGGTTGCTGTCACACACATTCTGAGCCCCGAGAGAAATTATTTATCCCAAAGAAGCACAGGCACTCGTGGCAGGATGAACACACCGTCCTGTTCTTGTGACAGATTTGCTGGAGGAGGGAGCTATTTACAAAAGCACTCTGCAAATCAAAAGAAAAAAAAATATCATCTTCCAGTGGAAGATATTTTGCAGGTTTGTCTAATTAATGAAAGTGGGCTGTCATACAAGCAACTGGATCCATGGTTGAGGCAGCTTGAGCATTCTCCAGATCTTGAAATCAAAATTTCAACACTCTGATGTTGTGCTCACTGTGATTTTCTCTCTCCCTTGGAATGCAGGATGACCACAGGCTCAGCACCTCAGAGCTGGAGAAAAAATATGGCACCAGCATCGACAAAGTAAGTGCAGAGGGCATTGGTAAGGAACTGCCTCAATCCATTGCCTCTGGCCTCCCCAGAGCTCCCAGCAGCAGGAATTTCATTATTAGATGTCTGTGGGTGCCTGCACTGGTGCTCCCAGTAAAGCCTAAACCAGCAAGGAAATGTGCACTGGCCTGCATTTAAAGTGGAGCTTCTCTTGAGTCTGAAGAAGGCTTTGAAATCTAAAATCCCTGCACAAAATGTGACCTCGGGGTTTGCACCAGGACCCCTTTTTTCTAAAGCTTTTATCTGATGTTTTGATTTCACCACAATTCGTTTTTCACTGTAACGATTTCTAGCAAAAACTGCACGGGATGAGCTGATTTTGAAGGAAAATCTAGATTTGAGAAACTCCACCCCTGAGTCCCTTTGACACCTGACATGTGAATATCAAAATAGCGCAGACAAGAATTTCAACATTTCCCTGAGCTACAAACATCCTGTGCAAATGCAGAAACAGCAGCAGAAGATCTGATATCAGTTTGCTTTCCAATCACTTAGTCCAGGTTTATTTTATTGATAACCAACAGAATGGAAACTCCTGATGGTCGTGGCCCCAAATTCAGTGCTCCAGCAAAGAAATAGCTGAGAATTCAGAGCAGCCACTGTGAAATCAGGAGGTTTGGAAATTAGGGCTGCAGCTCATTTGTGACACAACCAACCTTCAGAGACATGAATTTTGTTCCGAGTTTAGATGAAAATCCCTTTTTCTGTGCTTTCACTCTAAACGTGTCCCCTCCTTTTGCAGGGTCTCTCCAGTGCAAGAGCAGCAGAGATTTTGGCTCGGGACGGCCCCAACTCCCTCACTCCCCCCAAAGCCACCCCTGAAATCGTGAAGTTCCTCAAGCAGATGATCGGGGGCTTCTCCATCCTGCTGTGGATCGGAGCTGCCTTCTCCTGGATCTCCTTCGGCATTCAGCTGGCGCAGGGCGTGGAATCAGCCTTCGACAACGTGAGTGGATGGGTGACCGCGGAGGGAGGGTTTGCCCCGAGGAGGATCCGAGCCATGGAAATACTACACAGTTACTCAGTAACTACAAGAGGCCTCTCCTTCTCACAGGACTCTCCTTCTGCTGTTGAACATTGCTGATAAAAGCTCAGAAATACCTCACACGCCACTCGGCTGAAGAGTGCCTGTGCGAAGGTTTTATAAGCGCTGGGCATAATCACAATTCTTGAGTGCTCTGAGAGAACTCCAGAGTCTTTGGCTAATTCCCTCTTGAGTAATAATCTGCTATTTATTTTATTTGTTTGTTTCTTACACTCTAATTTGTTTGATTTGTGTCAGTTTAGAGAAGGATTTTTGATAGATCACAACTAAAAATCTCTATTAAAATCACTATTAAAAACCTCTTTTATACATAAAAAAAGCTTTAATTGATAATTTGCAGGGCACCACTTGACACTTCTTAACCTGTCTTTTAACCTGGCCAACACCTCATTTTAAAAGCCTGCTGCAACAACACAGAACTGTGATTTATTCTAGCAGAGGAATTGCTGAAAACTTGCCTCAAACTAACCAGATTATGTCTTTTATTGATCAGCTCTACCTCGGAGTGGTCCTGGCTCTGGTTGTCATCCTCACCGGGATCTTTGCTTATTACCAAGAAGCCAAAAGCACAAACATCATGGCCAGCTTCAGCAAGATGATCCCACAGGTGAGAGCCACCGAGACCTTCCAGCTCAGCCCCAAATTCAGCCTAACAATGCACCAGGGAAGCCCAGCAAGCCCAACTCGAATTTATCTCCAGCCCAGATAACAAAATCCTGAATCACAAAGCATTACAGCGGCTGCTTCTATGGATCTGTGAATGGCAGGATGCACATTCTTGTTCTCCATCCACCCCTGGGTTAGAGATCTCAGCTCCCAGTTAAAACCTGGAAATGAACGGGGGAAATGTGCTGGGTTTCACATTTTGCAGCTTTCACCCACAGAGCTGATGTCTGGAATGCATTTCCCCATCTCCAAGGCCATTTTCCTTCTCATATCCCCCAAATTCCAGCCTCAGCAGCCCAGCTGGATATCAAACCTTCACCTCTTCATCCCCCTGCTCTGGATCTTTCCCAGAACAGAGAGGATCTCAGAGGGTGCCACAAGGCTAATTTTTGTCCCATTTCTGTCTTCCAGCAAGCACTTGTCCTCAGGGATGCCGAAAAGAAGGAGCTGCCAGCAGACCAGCTGGTGGTTGGGGACATCGTGGAGATCAAGGGTGGGGACAGGATCCCTGCAGACATCCGCCTCATCTTCAGCCAGGGCTGCAAGGTGAACAGGCCTGGGTAGAGCACAGGGAAAAACAGAGTTTGGAGGGGTTTGTTATGTAGAAGGAATTTCTGCACAGCCAGTATGGGTTATTAGAGCTTTGATTAGACATAATTAATGAAATCAGAGAGCAGAAGCCTTAATGTGATGCTGAGTCCCTCCAGGACTGACACCTCCCTCCCTGAAGACCCAAAGCCATCAGATCCAGGCCATGTTCTGGCACTGCTCTGTGCCAGGAAAGGGCACAGGCACCAATACGGGATTGACAGTTTCCTCTGGAGGCAGATCCTCAAAATTATGGGGTTTTTACTGGAAATCCCACCAGCAGACACACAGCATTGGCTGAACTGAATTCCCAGAGAAATCAGGTCTGTCAGGGATGCAGCAGCTCGGAGAGAAGGCACTGAGAGATTTTGATGTCACTGATTGTTAAATAAGCTGCCCTCACCTCCGGGGCTGGACACCACTGTGCACTGCTGACTCTAACATGGGCATGTCTCCCTTTCGTTAAAGGTGGACAATTCTTCACTCACAGGGGAATCAGAGCCACAGTCCCGCTCCTGTGACTTCACCCACGAGAACCCCCTGGAGACCAAGAACATCGCCTTCTACTCCACCACCTGCGTGGAAGGTGAGCTGATCCCAAAACTGGGCACAGAAATCCCACTGTACCCTCTTTACCTTTTTCTCCACTGGCTCCAGCCACATTTATGTGTGCACGCCTTTACATCCTTTTATCTTTTTTTCTGGTTAGTCTTCGGCCTCCATTCAGCGGCTTCAGGGGAACTGAAGATTTTTGTTCTCTGTTATTGATCGGCGTACAGAGAGAAGGGCCCCCAAAAAAGGCACCTGCACAGCTGCTGCTTAGTCCTGCTAACTCATTTAAGCAATTCTGCTTCAAGAAACTCCAGAAAGGCTTAATTCTCACAGAGATTTTGTCCTGAGCAGATTAAAATAAAGTGTGACCTCGGGAGTGGTCACAGTTAGCATTTGTTCTAACACCCAGCGTGGTTATGGCTGCACCAATCAAGAATTCGAATCGATTTGAATTTGAATTGTGGCTTTTCCATCACTACCTGTTGGAATGCCAGGCTGCAGCTGCCCCTGGCTGTCTGTGTGCCCCGGAGGTGACAATTTTTGTCCCTGCAGGCACTGCCACCGGCATTGTCATCAACACCGGGGACCGCACCATCATCGGCCGCATCGCCTCGCTGGCCTCGGGCGTGGGCAACGAGAAAACGCCCATTGCCATCGAGATCGAGCACTTCGTGTACCTGGTGGCAGGCGTGGCCATCTCCATCGGGGTCCTCTTCTTCATCATCTCTGTCTCCATGCGCTACAAGATCCTGGACTCCATCATCTTCCTCATCGGCATCATCGTGGCCAACGTGCCCGAGGGGCTGCTGGCCACGGTGACGGTGAGTTCATGTTGGGTTCGCTGTTTGCAGCTCCAGCTCTGCTCTGAGCCGGGTTTGAGTAGGGGTGGAGATATTCCAAGGATAGACCCTTCCATTTGGGAATTCTGGTGTAACGGAGTCGTTCATCTTAGCTCCAGTTGGGAACAAGGCTCTCTCTGCCGCGATAACACAATGGCTCATTTCCCCACAACCTGCTCCCACTTGGAAGTGGGGACATTGCACCCTTAAATCCACGTGAAAACTCCACTTATTCCCCCATTTTCAACACCAAATTCCCTGGCTGAGAAGCAGCTGAGCCCTGCTGGCTCTCAAGCAGCAAACAGCCAGGGCAGGAATGAAGGGAATCATTGCAGGGTTCGTGAGGTTGGTGGCCAGCAGCTCCCTGCCCATTGCAGGTCCTTCCATCTCAAACACCCTCTTGACTGATGAGAGATTTTATTTCTATCAGGTTTCTGTCAGCAGCAAATCTACTTGTTCTAGTTACAACCAAACCTCAGATTCTAATTTTTAAAAATGGTGGGGGGGGGGAAATGCCATGTGGCCAACCAAAAAAAAAAAAAATTCTTTTAAAAAAATCCCCAAAATTAACACAAGGGGCCTAGCAGGAGTATATAACTTCTGTGTAACCACACCCGGCTAAGAGCTGGCCCCCTTTCCTCCCGCCAGGTGAGCCTTTCCCTCACAGCCAAGCGCATGGCCAAGAAGAACTGCCTGGTGAAGAACCTGGAAGCTGTGGAGACCCTCGGCTCCACCTCCATCATCTGCTCCGACAAGACAGGGACCCTCACCCAGAACAGGATGACTGTTGCCCACCTGTGGTTTGACAACCAGATCTACTCAGCTGACACCAGCGAAGATCAAACGAGTAAATGTGGGATGTGGGGAGGGGCAGGTGCTCGGATCAAAGCTGGGATGTCCACGGGGAATGGCTTTAGATGGCTAAATCAGACATATCTTCCTTCTGCACGTGGAAATGCCTTCTTAGCCATGTAGAGAGGTGAAAAGAAGAATTAATATTTGAACTCCACTCACAGGAAGTAAATCTGGAGGAGGTTCTACTCCAGAGCCTTGTGGAGTTCATTCTGTAGGGAATTAAGCAGAGAAACATCACCCCAACCCCTTTGCCAGCGCTGACAGAGGGAAAATTTGCATCAAAATATTTTTCCTTAAAAGAATCTGTCTAAAGAATAATTTTTTTCCTGCAAGTAACTCAATTCTGCTTTTTCACTCTTAAGCTTCTCCTTGTGCCATGCAATGTGCTAAAGGATGCAATGTGTGTTTTACCCCTCCCAGCCCAGCCCTTTGACCAAAGCTCTGCCACGTGGACAGCGTTATCCAAAATTGTCACTCTCTGCAACCGCGCAGAATTCCGGCCAGGACAGGAAAACCTCCCCATAATGAAGGTAATGCTGACTTCACATCATTCCCCTTCGTCTGAAAGAGCACTTTGCTCTGCTTGGCTTTAGCAATCTCCATTTCACCGTGACAGCCTTCTAAGTTCCTACTGACAGAGGTTTTGCTGCTGGACGCTTACACAAGAGGGAAAAAAACCCACAGATTTACAGAATCCTGAACTGGAAGGGATCCAAAAGTCCAACCCCGCACAGGACAGCCCCAAAAATCCATGTGCCTGAGAGCATTGTCCAAACCCAGCTGTGCCTGCCAGGAAAAGGGCAATACAAGAGGCAGGAATAGTAATTACTGCACTATTAATTTAATATAGCAAAGGTAAACGTGCCTTAATTAATGTCTTTCCACATGACTGCTTGAAGGCAGTAAATTCCACTCACTGGGCTATCAGAACGAATCCACTGTTCACTCATCAATGCCATCCTCAGATTAATTTGGGTTTGTGCCTCAGCTCACCTGCAGCGACCTGAGCATGAGCCCAAATCTGCTTTACAGCACCCAACGCTCTTTTCTCTCTTTGCTGAGGCTCAGTTCCGACTCCGAGAGCAAACCAGACACCCCAAAATTCTGTTTTAATATTTCTTCTGAGACTTCTTGAGTATAACAACGCAGATTCCTCGTGCAGCACGGCATGGAATTGCGGAATTGCAGAAGTGCAGGTGCTGTGAGCTGATCTCTTCCTCTGTGCCCCCAGAGGGTTGTGGTTGGAGACGCCTCTGAGACGGCTCTGCTGAAATTCTCCGAGGTCATTCTGGGGGATGTGATGAGCATCAGGGCACAGAACAAGAAAGTGGCTGAAATTCCTTTCAACTCGACCAACAAATTCCAGGTGTGTTCCATTTTTTAATTTTTTTTTAAATCATGCTGGATTGTTTCTATCGCTGGCCCTAACACAACAATGGGTGACCTCGAAGCCTTAATGGGGTAATTCAACAACAGAGGAAATTTAAGTTATAATGAATGCATTTCAGTGCATTTGATGGAATAGATGATATCCCACTAGGAAAGAATATTAGTTCTATGGAAAACTAGAAAAGAATGAGGACCATTTAAGCTCTTCCAGCTCATTTCTTGTTTGTGGCACAGCTTTCCATCCATGAGACCGATGACCCCCACGACAAACGCTTCCTGCTGGTGATGAAAGGTGCCCCCGAGAGGATTTTGGAGAGGTGCAGCACCATTATGATCAACGGCAAGGAAGAGCCTCTGGACAGTGAGAAGGCAGAAGCTTTCCAAACAGCCTACATGGAGCTGGGGGGCATGGGAGAGAGAGTGCTGGGTGAGTGCAGCTGCAGGGACTGCCTGTGAAAATGGAGCGAAATCCATCTGTAAAATCTGTGAAATGGGGTTTGGAGCCTTGGCACATCCAGCACGCCTGGAAAAACTGTTCAGTGCCCTGGAGTTGTACAAACCAGAGCAAACCCTGATGATTTATCAATCTTTCCTGTTCCTCCCACTATTTCCTGCCCATCACACCAACCTCAATCTCTTTTCAGGTTTCTGCCACTTGTACCTGCCTGAAAACGAGTTTCCAGACAGCTTCCAGTTTGACACAGATTCCATGAACTTCCCGACCTCCAACCTGTGCTTCGTGGGGCTCCTGTCCATGATTGACCCGCCTCGTTCCACGGTCCCCGACGCTGTCTCCAAGTGCCGCAGCGCCGGGATCAAGGTAGGGGATTTTACAGGGAAAAACACTGTGATTCCACTGCAGAAAGACTTCTTGTAATTGTTTTAGGTATTTTAAAATCTAAGATCTTCCGCCACACCGTCATTGATTATCTTTCTAGAGACAACTACCAAAAATCTCAATGTTAGTTAACACCATCCTGTAATTGCGACTTAGAAAATCCCCAGAGGCAAAATATTTTAATTTAAGTGGGAATCAGACTATAGGAACTGCACAGAATTTTAAAACTGGAAATCCAAATTTGCAAAAACTCAGATACTTTCTCATCAGATCCTTTTCTAGACTGTAGAACCCACACCAGCCGGAATTGCTTGTTTGTAAACAAAGGTGACAGAAACAATTCTAGAGAAGGCATCAGGACACAGGGCTGCACCTGATATGAACATTTATCCAGAGGAATCACTAATCTCAAAACTATTCAGGTTGAACCTGAAGCAGTAATTCCCCTAATTTCACTCTCAGGGGACCCACAAGTAAGCTTTTAGCTCCAAGCAGAGGTGAAATCTATCTAAATCACGGAAAATCATATTTGGAATGACAGATCTCAGAGGAGATGAATCCCAAGCCCCAACCCTGATGGAATTTTTTCTAGCCTGAAGACAAATCTGGCAACTTTTCTTCAAGAAAAGCAAGAAAAGGCTGTGCCTTATCTGTCAGGACACCTCAGTCACAAGGATCCATTTTAAGATGCAATATTCTAACAAACCCTCCCCACCGCACATACCTAATATAGATCCTTATATAAAGGCTCCTTTATTCTGCATTATTCTAATCTGGCTGCCTGTGACGAGTTCTTCCTTCAGAGCCCTGATAAAACAGCCTCAATCAGGAGAGGCAGAGCTCAGCTGTCGATCAGAGCCAGGCAATTACAGCCCATAATCTCCCTTTGCTGTGTACTGATCCCAAACTGCTTCCTGCTCCGCAACAATGGACACTCCCCTTATCTTGCTGCCTTATCCGTTTGTCACTCACTTGTCCCTGCTCAGGTCATTATGGTCACTGGTGACCATCCCATCACGGCCAAGGCCATCGCCAAGAGCGTGGGCATCATTTCGGCCACCAGCGAGACCGTGGAGGACATCGCCAAGCGCCTCAACATCCCCGTGGAGCAGGTCAACAGGAGGTGAGAGCCAGCAGAGCCTGGCCAACGCCTGGGCCTTCATTTCCCTGCTCTCTCCACGCTGATTTTATTCCACAGCCTTTCTGCTTTTTTTGTGACACGTTCCTGCCCTTGTGGCGTCTCCACCGAAATGTGCCCACCCCGCCGTTTTCGTCTTCGCTGCCCTTCGCTGGCAGAAAATCTAGCAAATTAGACTTTGCAGGTCATGTGGAAGTCGCTGTCGCTGCCCGTTTGACAAAATGCGCACAAAAAGTAAATTCAGCGTCACACGACCTAATTTGGACCATCAGCCCAAATTCCTCCTTCACCCCTTAAATGTGGGAAATACAACATCACAAGGGAAGGATAAAAGCTCTTTGCAGAAGCCATGTCTTCCACCGTCCCTCCCAGTGAGAGACCTCTTTAAAATGCATTTTCTGAAGCTTCCACGAGTCCCCTCTGTCTCCAGGTAACTGTGAGCCCCTCTGGGTTTCTGCAGTGCCTTTCATTCACCACCTGCTGATTAACAACAAACGCCTCTGCAATTAACTCTGATCGCTGCTTTCCCTATCCAGCTGCACCCCCTTTCCACGAGTGCACCATTTTTACCATTTTAACTCAGAAATTCACCCCGCTCTGCCCGTGGCTCTTGCAGGGAAGCCACAGCAGCCGTGGTGAACGGGATGGAGCTGAAGGACATGAGCTCGGAGCAGCTGGACGAGATCCTGTGCAACCACTCCGAGATCGTCTTCGCCCGCACCTCGCCCCAGCAGAAGCTGATTATCGTGGAGGGCTGTCAGAGGCAGGTGAGGCAGGGCTGGCAAAGGTCACCCACAGATCCCAGCCCCGGGCTGAGAGGCTGGAAGCCAATTCCCAGTGCTCCCTAAGCTCTGTTTATACTCTTTCCCCGTGCCAGAACATTATCTAACAGATTGCCACAAACGCTGCCTGGACTCAATCCAAGCCGCTCAAATTCCTGCTACACTCTCAGGCTCCTGGTGACAAAATGAGCTTTTCCCTGAGTCTGGAGCTGGAGCCAGGGTCTGGCTTGTCCCTATCCCAGCTGTGCTGCACATAAAGCCTCCTGTGCCCTGCTTGGGAAGGAGCATTCCCTCGGGAATTCTTTAAACCCGGATGAAAACAACGGTGCTGCCACGTCCTCTCATCTTATCTCCTGTGGCCGCTCAGAGCGATGTCCTCCTGGCCACAGGAATGTTTGGGAGTGGAATTGTTTAGTGGCTTAACAGCTGAACTCACAGGTCTTTTCCACCCTAAACCATTTATGACTCTGAGGTATGAACCCCACAAAATGACAGAGCAGGATTTATCTATGCTCCCTTATCTATGTTACTTCCCAAGGCTGTAAATCAGGACAAAGGATTTAAAGAGAGTTTGTCCCATCCATGGGCAATATTATGTAAAGCAGGCTGGAGTGCAGCCAGCACAGAAGGGGAAAAAAAAGAAAAGCTATTTACAGAGCTCAATAAAAGATGAAAATTGCCATCAAAAGACTCTCCACTCAAAAATGACATCTTCCAAGTAGATTTTGTGAATTAAAGCCACGCTAGTGCTGTGCCTGGACTTCATAGAGAAGATGTGGCATAAGATATTATTTTATTTTTGCAGTCATGCCAGCACTAAGCTTCCCAATCAGCACTATCCGCTCATTGGTTTTAAGCCTGGAGTGCTCTCTGGAGAGTAAAAAAAGAGATCAAATCTTTCCATTTCACGTGTTTTTTGTTTTTTGAATGGTCTCTGCTAGGCACACGGTGGGTAAACGTGTTCTGCACTGCTCAGACACCCACACCCCGGGCAGATTTGGCTCTTGAGAGGATGAAAAGGAACACCCTCCCCCAGCCAGGCTCCAGCTATGTTTAGTGCTTAGAGCTTATAAGCCCTTCTGTACATGGCATTATTTATAGGTAGTGACACTGTGCTCAATCCCCCCCAGGCACAGGAAATTCAGCATTTTTATTAATCAGTTTTTCTCCCCACTCTGAACACCCTGCCTTGCATTGAGCCACGAACTTCTGCATCAGCTAGAGCACAGCCTTGAGCTGCAGGAGTTGGTTTCACAGGCAGACAACAAAGAAGATGAGCTGGATAATCAGAGTTTTCCATCTTTTTGGATTACTGGAGAAATCCTAGCACAGAGTGATGATGGCCAGAAGCTGTTGGGATAGGATGAGAATGGGCTCTAACTCAACAGTTACATAATTTGCAATTCTGATGGAACCTGGCTGATTCTGAAGCATTTCTTAAAAAAAAAGGGCAAGAGATGTTGTGTTAATCAAATCCCCCACAGATGTCAGGGTGAGCCTGGGATGGACCATGTCCATAGAGAGCACACACCCAAATCATTAATCCTTTTCTATCCCAACTATCAGATTAATTGCATTTGAAATGCATCTATTTGAGATGCCCATTCGTTTGGATGCAGAGAATTGTACCCCTGAATTTTCTAAGTTTCTACTCTAAAGAGATGTCTTGGGGTGATTAAACAAAGGAACCACACTGAATTCTGAGGCTGCTCTCCTAACCCTACCCAGCACCCTCCTGGTCCCTGCTGTGTTTGATGTGGGTCCAGAGAGCATTCAGAGCTCCCTATCGGCATTTTCCTGCTGGAAATGCAAAGATTGATGACTGCAGGATTCATCCTCTCCTCCCAAACCCACACCTGGATCCTTCTGTGTGTTCCAGGGCGCAGTGGTGGCTGTGACTGGAGATGGAGTCAATGACTCCCCCGCCCTTAAAAAAGCAGATATTGGGATTGCTATGGGAATTGCTGGTTCTGACGCCGCCAAAAATGCAGCTGACATGGTCCTGCTGGATGATAACTTTGCTTCCATTGTCACGGGAGTGGAGGAAGGTAAAAATAATGTTTTTTCCCCGTTTTTGAGCTGGAAGCTACTGGCAGGGCCTCCTGATCCTTCCCTCGTCTCTTCTCTTTCTGGATTTAATATTTGGGAAAGCTGGGAATTAATTCAATTTATACACATGACAATCAGAGAATAAGGAAATAATCTCCCTCTCTCACACAGAATAATGATTTGCTGCCTCTGTTTGATCAAGCTTCAGATAAAAGCACTTCCTGACTTGTTCCAATGCAGTTTGAAGCCTCACAAAGATATAAATTGTTTGCTCCACATTTCTCCTCTATTACTGTCAAGCACTTCACCTTCACTGTGCTCCACCTCTGACAGGAACATTCATCCCACTCTTCTTTCACTGTGAAGAGCTTGTGGTTTCCATTACAACCACAGAATTTTGTGGAATGGGACTTTTCCCCTCAAACTTCCTCATTGAAAGAAACGTTTTGACATTTCACTTGAATTTTCAGTTGGTTTTAAGGGAGGGTAGTTTAAAAAAACCAAAAAACCACCAAAATAAACTAGGAAATGCAAGAGGAAACATATGAGGAAAGTAGAAATAAGCAGTAAATGTTTTCACTCCATTTAGATAAATTTGATTTCTTTTTCTGGAAAGCATAAATATAAAATACAAAAATAAATATACAAAGTAATAATAGAAAATAAAATTATCAAAATTCCCTTTGACAGAAGTATTTTCTCTCCCTCCAGGCCGCCTGATCTTTGACAACCTGAAGAAAACCATTGCCTACACCCTGACCAAGAACATTGCTGAGCTCTGCCCCTTCCTCATCTACATCATCGCCAGCATTCCAATGCCCATTGGCACCATCACCATCCTGTTCATCGACCTGGGCACCGACATTGTGAGCTGCGAGCTTTAAAGTCATTTCCCGCTGGGAATTCCTGTCCAGGAAGAGGGGCTGGGGGCAAAGGGACATCCAGAACAGAGGGTTTGGTGGATTTACCCTACAGCTGAGTGAGGCAGTGAAAAAGGGGATTAAAAGCAGCCAGGTGGAGAGAAGGAGAGTAGAAAACAACACAACCTGCAGAGGGGAAGCAGAAAGCAGAGAGATCTGATCCAGGACGAAATCAGCAGGGAGTAAATACCCGTGGGTTTCAATTGGGGCATCAGAGGGATTTCTGCAGCCACTCCTGACATCCCATCAGATCCCAGCCCGAGGGATCTGAAAGACCCTTTAATGTTCACCAGATCAATGGAAGCTCCAGACTTCCCCCAAACCCTTCCCACGCTCAGAGGAACCCACACAGATCCTCCTCCCCTTCACTCCGTGCCCTGCCAGCATCCACCAGAACCACCTGGGAACCCAAAACTGCTGCTAAACCCCCGAGAATCAGCCAAACGCTGCCCCCAGACCCTGACAGATTGTTCCTGTTGCAGATCCCCTCGGTGGCGTTGGCCTACGAGAAAGCTGAGAGCGATATCATGAACAGGAGGCCTCGGAACAAGAGGAAAGACCGGCTGGTGAACGAGCAGCTGGCCGTGTACTCCTACCTGCAGATCGGTAGGTCGGCCCCCCAAAATCTCTCTTGTGTCAGCAAAGCAACACAGACTCAAACTGATTCATTTAAAAAAAAAAAAAAAAGGGAGGTGGAACTCAACTCCTTCCTCTGCAAACTCACCGAGTCCCTCTTATTGCTCATTATTCAGCAATAAAAAGAAGGTTTTAGCTACAGAGGGCAAGAAATTCAGAGCACCAAGAACTCTCAAAACACCTTTAGCAAGTTTCAATTTCATTATGGCCATTATTTCCACATGATTCCATAGCTTTTCCTTGGTTTACTACTGAGGATCCAAAATCCTTCTTGTGCAATTGCTTATTCAGCAATAAAACAATGTTTTATGTACAGAAGGCAAGAAATTCAGAGCACCAAGAACTCTCAAAACACCTTTAGCATGTTCCATACACCCAGTGCTCCTTAATTTCAGGTTTTCCTCATTCCTGCCCCCATAAATTGTTTTTGCAGGAATCATGCAGTCTGTGGGGGCCTTTGTCACCTATTTCACCGTCTATGCTGAGCAAGGATTCCTCCCTTCCACACTGCTGGGAGTGAGAGTCGACTGGGAGAGCAATGCCATCAATGACTTTGAGGATTCCTACGGACAGCAATGGGTAAAGCAGCCCTGAAAATTCCCTGCGCTGTCTCTCGCCCACCTGCTGCTTAAAAATTCCGTGCTCTCACCCAAAATAAAGGGATAGGGAATGCAAATGAGGTTTAAACGCAAATAGAATTCATTTTCATCTAATGTTGCCTCAGGAGAGACTCTTTAGAGCTTCCTGCCACACAGCTCTTTCATTCAGCCTCTGTTCTTTCATTCATTCTTCTGTAATTTGCCACTTTCTTGCTCAGAGGTGCACCTTCCTCTCTGGACTTTATGTTGGAACCTCTCCAAATCAATCATCACCATCCTCTGCTAATGAACAGCACCTCTGCCAAGTCCTGTGCAGCCTCCCCCTTGCTCATCCTGCAGAATCACAAGGCACAGGAGGCACCAATAAATCCAAATAAACACCCAGCTCGTGCTGCAGCCTCGTGACTCAGGCATGGCAACTCACGGGCTAAAGCTGGCCCAGATCCCATCATTCCGGGTCTAAATCTGGAGAAACTCTGCCTTCACACCTTGGGGACTGAAATAAAGCCTCCCAGCAAAGTTTACGGTGGCCTGGGGGAGATGGGAGGCTCTGATTTAACACATTTTGGTGTTTTCTGCACAGACCAAATACCAGCGGACGTACCTGCAGTGGACTGGCTACACGGCCTTCTTCGTCAGCATCACAATCCAGCAAGTGGCGGATCTGATCATCAGGAAAACACGGAGGAATTCCATTTTCCGCCAGGGCCTCTTCAGGTGGGTTTTGCAGACACACAATCCCACAATGGTTTGGGTTGGAAGGGACATTAAAAATCATCCCATCCCACCCCTGCCATGGGCAGGGACACCTCCCACTGTCCCAGGCTGCTCCAAGCCCTGTCCAGCCTGGCCTTGGACACTTCCAGGGATCCAGAGGCAGCCACAGCTTCTCAGGGCACCTGTGCCAGGGCCTCCCCTGGGAAGAATTTCCCTCACAGGGAAGGATTTTCTCCTATCTAATCTAAACCCACAGTTCAAGTTTGCCTCCTGCTCCGTTCAGAGCAGGTGAGCTCAGTGATTTGGCCCTCTCACTTTTCTCAGGGCCACAGAGATTAAGTGTGGCCTTAAGCAATCAAAAATCTCAGGCAAATATTTTATTACACCTCCCCTCAGCCCCTTTTCTGCTTCAGGTTGGGGGTTTTCTTTAAAGACATTGTGCTGGTTGCTCTGAAAATGCATCAGCTAAAAACTGACTCCCCATTCATTAAAATGTTTACTATAAAAAAATGGGAGTTTCTCTTCCAGATTATTTTCTGCACTCCTTTATGTGCTTATCAAGAGATAGCAGGTTTGGACCTCTCTGAGATAACTGCAGGCTCTGAGGAGGGAGATACCAGCTGGCCAAACTGCCCAGGACAGTGCTGGCCGCCCTCTGCAAACCCTCCAGACCCAGGGGAGCTCCAAATATCAAGTGGGCCAGAGGCCAGCAGGAAAGCTGGCATTGACTCCGGGGTTTCTGATAGCAAAGCAATTTGTTTTCCATCCTTTATCTGCAGCTACAGGGCCTACACCTCTATGTGCTTCCTCCTTGCATTAACACCTGAGTCACACCGAGCGCGTTCCCAGAGCAGCACCAGCCTTGGGTAACGTGCCCTGGGTGTCTCCTGCAGCTGGACTGGAGCTGGGAATGCTGCCAGGAGAGGCAGGAGCACAGAGAACGCAGGACAGAGTGCCCTGCGTGCAGGGAATTATTCAAGGGGGCTCCTGCAGGTACTGAGAGGTTTGACTCTTCCCCTCTGCTTTTCCCGCAGGAACAAAGTCATCTGGGTGGGGATATTCTCGCAGATAGGAATTGCTTTGATTCTCACCTACGGCCTGGGACACGTTACAGCCCTGAACTTCACTCCCCTCAGGTGAGTTCTGATGCCACTGAGCTTCCCCTGTCCCATCTGTGTCGCCAGGAACTGATGCCTAAATGGGCTCGCCTAAAACAGAGGCTGGACAAAGTTAAGAGAATAAAAAGCAGTTCTATTTATTGAAGGGCCTTCAGGTGCATTCAGGGCAGAAAGAGCTCACTTGAGAGGCTACACCTAAAATGGACAGCGGGTCAGGAGTTTTTCATAATTTATAACTTTTGTTCATTTTCATATCTGGGGTTAATCCTCCAATTGCAGCTCCAGGTAATGAAGTCAATCACTCCAAGTTTGCTCCCCCAATTCACTGCTGTTTGCATATCTTGGGGCCTGAGACAGTGAGGTGTGCTTGAGTTTGGGGCTTAGAGAGGAATTGTTTTGTCTAAAAAGGAGAGAACAGCAGCTCAGCACCTGTGTGGAGCCCAGAGTTCTACACTAGAGAATCACAGGATTACAGAAATGTAAAAATATAGAAGCTAAAATCCCAAGGTATCACCCCTGCCCTCCTCAGCTGGACACACAATGAGAGCAGAGAGCCCATGCAGCACCACTCCAGGATAAATGTTTAAAAACATTCATTACATTCATCACTAGTTCTTGGTCAAAAAGGACATTACTGCCAGAATTTCCACACTATTCCATAGCTTCTCCTAGACTTAATACCGAGGATCCAAAAACCTTCTTGTGCAAAACAAACATTTAAGTATTTCTTTAGTGATAATAGACAGCATTTAACTTTCATTTTAAAAAGATCACAGTCAGGTGATTTATTACTGTGATACCAGCAGGCAACATTTTCTTCTGAATAGGACCTGGAATAAATTAATCCAGTAACTAAAGACTGGGAGACTTTACATGCACATCATCAATTCCAGTGCTTAATTAAGAAAAAGAAGAGGCCCAAGGGGTCAGATTTGTTTCGGTGCCATTGAACAGCACAGACAGAGAGCCCAGAACTGCAGCTGAGCTGGTTTGGGATGCTCCTGAATGAGCCCCTCTGTTCCCATTCCCAGGTTCCAGTACTGGTTTGTGGCTGTGCCTTTTGCCATCCTGATTTGGGTCTACGATGAAATCCGAAAGCTGCTCATCAGGAGATACCCAGGAAGTGAGTGCATTCTTCTAATTAAATTTTTTAATTGAATATTGTAATTAAATGTGTCTTTTCCCACTCTTTCACTCCCACCCCCATCTCAGCTGCCACTCACAGGTGACTACTGAAAAATAAACCTTTTTTCCCAATGATCACTTTTCCTTTCTGAGGAAAAAAATAACTGATTTTTTTTTTTTTAATTCCCTCCCCTCTCCTCCTGCAGGCTGGTGGGACAAGAACATGTATTATTGAGACCGTCCTGGGCACAGGAGAGCTCCTTCCCCACCTGACCCAGCCTCTGCTGCTTTCAAGTCCTGCCTGTGCAATATCGAGCATGGATTCACCCCGGGCTGGGGTGAAGAGATTTCATGAATTGAATGAAGAAATAAGGACTTTAGAGGCTCTGAAATTACCTCCCACTGTACTGTAAAGCCTAGAAATTGAAATGCTACCTATTTTTGTAATAACTACGATTTTCCCTCGTTCAAAGATGAAGTTGGAGAGCACTCTGAGAGGAAAACAAACAAAAGACAGGAATCTCACACGATCCAAGGCATTAATTTGCACTGAAGGTGTTGTTTGATGATTTTTGTTCGGGTAGAACTGAATTCCAAGGGA
Organism: Origma solitaria; assembly: GCA_013397895.1. Classification (NCBI taxonomy): domain Eukaryota; kingdom Metazoa; phylum Chordata; class Aves; order Passeriformes; family Acanthizidae; genus Origma; species Origma solitaria. The sequence continues at coordinate 71,605 of VZRL01000943.1, read as the reverse complement.
GTGCATACATAGATCTGTTTTACCTCGCCAAGGGTAAAAGCGCTGTATAGGAATAATTTGATAATAAAACTTTTTTTCCAGAAAACTGTCCTCTGTCTTATTTTTTCTTATAAAGACTAAGAAAATGAGTGGAAGAGGCTCACAGGGGAAAGAAGAAGTTTTTTCACCCTTCTTTTTTTTAATCCCCATTAACAGACCAAACATGTGATACATTCTGACAAAAGGGTCTTGAAAATCAAGGCACAAACAGCAGATTGGAACACTTTGAGAGCCCAAATTCAGTGCTCACTTCCCAGAGGTGACAATCTCCGAGACAAAATAGGTATTAGAGTCATTAATTTTAGGATTAGTTAGGTGAAGTTCTATTTGAAACCAGCTCTTGCACGAGGTCGCTTCAGCAAGAACCAGTAGGTCCCACTTCTTGTTTAGCCAAAAGCTTTCCCAATCTTAAAGCGAAAAATAAATACTCTATGTCGGTATTTCATTTTTAAATACAAGTTTAGACAAGTTTTAAAAAACAGAAACAAACAGAGCTCCTGTTACAGCAAACATCAAGAGGGATTAGCGAGGAGAGAGAAACCGAGGGAGAGGAAGAGAGGAGTGGTTTCCAATCCAAAGGTGTTCCCAAAAGTCCACACCCACCCCTGCGAGGAGATGCTTTGCATTTTGTGACCTTCCTTCCTTCCTTCAACCCTCCCCTCAAAGCCTGGCTGGGCATTAATTACTCGGATATCAATTATCCCCGGCTATCAGTGTTTTTTCCCTACGAGACAAGAAGAAAAGGAATTACCAAGGAAGGAGGAAGAGGGCAGAAAATGAGACGAAAACAACGGGCGGGTCCAAATTCCAGCTAAAGGCGCTGCTTATCGCTGGTGATGCAATCCTGGAGCTCACCCACAGCCGGGCTGAGGTGCCAGGCTGGCATTTCACACCTTGGCACCTGCCAGCAGCCAGCTCTGGCTGATTTTATCTTCTGTTTAAAAGATAGGAAAGATAGCAGGAGCACCTGGAACGCAATCTGCTTTCCAGCACTTGCGGATTGCCAAAATTCCCTTTCAAACAGAGGCAGGAAGAGGAAAGGAAAAGAGGAAATTCAGTGTGAGGGAGCATTTGCTGCACAGTAGCAGGTGAGAACACAGCCACTTTTAGTTTACTTCAATATTATTATTTCACTTCAATTTTACTTTACTTCAATTTTACTTCAATATTTTTATTTTACTTCAATATTATTATTTTACTTCAGTTGTACTTTACTTCAATATTATTATTTTACTTCAATATTACTATTTTACTTCAATATTACTATTTTACTTCAATATTACTATTTTACTTCCATTTTACTTTACTTCAATATTATTATTTTACTTCAATTTTACTTTACTTCAATATTTTACTTCAAAAACAGAACACATTTTCTTGAAACAGCTTGTGTGAAAGATGCCTGGAAAGGTTTTGTGGAATATCCCTGGAGAGGTTGTGTGGAATATCCAAGACTAAAACACAGTGGCTGCTCTGCAAAAGCAGCTCCAGAGTGAATCTGATTTTTCCCACTGGCTGAAGACTACAAAGAATTCGTACAAAAAGGATTTTGTCTGGTCGCGCTCTGACTCCTGGCAGTTATCACCTCAAAAACACATCCCTGGGAAGAACGGGAGGGTTCTGCTCTCCCTGTTTTGTTCTGTTGTTATCTTCAGCATAAAAAATAAACCTCAGCACCTCTGGCTGCAGCCACAGCCAACAGATTGTGCTGCCAAAAGTAAAAACAAACAAACAAACGCACAAAAAATCCAACAACAAAAACGAAAATTAAAAAAACAACAACCAAAAAAAATCACCAAAAAACCAAAACCCAACCAAAAAAACCGAACAAAAAACCCCAAACCAAAACAACAACAAAACAAAAAAAAAACCAACCAACCAAACAAAAAACAAAACCAAAAGCCCAAATTAAAAAACAAACAAACAAACAAACAAAAAGCAACCAACCAAACAAAAAAAATCCAAGCCAAAGAAGACCCAACAAAAATCATACTCAGGAGGTTCCATCCACAAATTCTCAGGATCTCCCAACATGGCAGAACAAAACCAGAGAGCCACAGGAAAGGAATTTCCCAGCATTTCAAGGCCAAGCGCTGCAGCTGTGACACTGGAAATTAATCTGGCTTCATCATTGTATTTCTAGGAACGTCCTTTTAAATATTACCAACTATTCAGGCTCTGGGAAATGCAGCAGCAGAGGGAATTTTGGCTGCTCTGGGCCTGAAGAAGAATCAAATAAAGGAATAGGAAGAAACAAAGCAATGCAAGCTGGAAAAACTTCAGCAGCAGAGAAGGGGAATAAAAAGGAAATTTTGAGAAGAAAACTTTAAAAATGGCTGTGATTCATTCATTTTAACATCAGCATATGCTCCTGAGAGGAGAGTAAAAGAATTCTGTGTCCTGTCATGGCAACTGGAAATTGCCAAATGAGTGTCTCCATGCAAGGGGGATGGGGAGGAACTGCAGTCTCACATTTCCCACATCTATCATCATTTTTTTTGGGGGGAAAAGCCACTTAGAAGATCAGTAACAGCAAAAATAAATAAAAATAAAATATATTTTAAAAAGGGAGCTGATGATCTGGAGCAAACCTCAAACCCAGCCAATTCTTCTGAAATAGTTTGTGCCTGTAGGGTCAGTTTTGTTTTTAGCAAGGATTGCCAACAGATGCTCCTTGGAGTTTCAAATATGCCTTTATCACAGAGGCTGAGAGAGCTCTGTATTCACCCTGAGAGCTCTGAACGCACCCTGAGAGCTCTAGAGACAGAGAATTGACAGAATCTGTGACTCAATCACACCAACATCTCCCCGAGATGACAAAATGTTCCTTGCAATCTGTTTTATCACATCCACGCCTGAGCAGAAAGTTCAAATCAGAGGTTTGCAGAGCAACAGAAAAGACAAGAAATCCCAACACCATCGTGATCTCCAACAAGGGCAGAGCGCAGAACGCCTCGAGACAGATTGGCTGTTTCTAAACCTCAGATTTTCCAGTGTTACAAAAGGAGGATGGACGCAAAGGAACTCTGCGGTGTTACAAAAGGCAAACAGGCCGGAGGCGTGGGGAGAACGAGCCCTGCGTTTGCCCATGGGCTTGGCTGGAAGCAGCAGGGCTGGGAATTGCTGCCCAGGCCAGGGCAGGTCGGTCACGGCATGAGAGCAGAGCAGGAACAGCCCAGGAGCTCCCAGGCCATGCTGACCCTGGTTAGGGCAGGAGGCTGTGGGACCTGGCGCAAGAGAATCACAGAATCACCAGGTTGGAAGAGACCTCCAAGATCATCGAGTCCAACCCATGTCCCAACCCTCAACTAAACTAAACCACGGCACCGAGTGCCACATCCAATCTCCTTTAAACACGTCCAGGGATGGTGATTCCACCACCTCCCCGGCTAGACCATTCCAATATTTCATCACTCTTTCTGTAAAAAACTTTTTTCTAATATCCAACTTATATTTTCCTTGGCGCAACTTAAGACTGTGTCCTCTTGTTCTGTCAGTTGTTGCCTGGATAAAGAGACCAACCCCCACCTCACTACAACCACCTTTCAAGAAGTTGTAGAGAGTGAATGTGGAACTGAACACCCTTTTAACCCCATAAACTCAGAAAGCATCGCAGTGCTCGGGTTAACCATGAGGAAAAGTGCAGAGAAGGTGAAATAATCCAGTTCCAAACCCAAATGCACACAGAGCACCTTCCCCCAGTCTCAGAAAGGGTTTTTAAATAGCAGTATCACAAACCGATTCTCACTCTTAGCGCTGCATCGTTTATTCTCTTTAATCTGCTTTGCCTCCCATTTGTGAGCAGGTTAAAGATGCTCACCGTGGCATCTCCACGTCCTGGTGGCTCCCAGATCAGAAATCTTAGAGAGGTTTAGTTAAATTCCAGATCTGGGCAGAATAAACACACTCTAATCCAAAAATCTGAAAAACTGAGCCAGCAAGCTCCTTACATGATAGCTGGGAAGGAAGATAATTTGTTTTTCAGGTCAGGTTTATGTCTGGCTTTTTCACTCAGCCTCACACAGAACCTTCAACCTTAGGTGTGTTTTTTACTGCTAGATGCACACCAGACTATTATTATAATTATTAATAATATTATTATTACTATTATTACAATTATTATCATCCTTTGAAGGCTGATAAAACATGCATGAACAAATGAATCATGAGAAATGCTCTCGTGCGAAACAATAAACAGAAAATGCAATTCCTCTGAGCTGAGTTGCTCTTGTGAATTCCTCGAGTCAGTCCTGCAGCCTCGGCAGGGGCAGACATTGCTCTCAGCCAGGTAAGAAGCAGTAATTTATTACTAAGATGTGCACTGGAGAGAAGCAGAGTTTGAACTCTAAGTTAGCTTCAAGCAGGGTGGGGTTTTTTTCTGTTTTTAAACTGCACTGCAAGCAAAGCAAGAGTTAACTCCCTGCCTCATAAACTGAGAAATCTCTCCCCAACACTAAACTCTTTCTTGCTCCAGCCTCAGCCAGACTGGGCAGGTCTGATGTCCCTGCTGATTACCCTGAGCTCCCCAGCTTTCCTTCACCTCCTTTCACTACACAACAGCTCTGTGGCACAGTTTCCTCCAGTCCGAACCAGCTCTCGCCGTCTCCCCCTCCCAGCTCCAAAAAATCCCAACACTTTCCCCTTTCACCTCCGTGTCACTGGCAATTCCCACAGTCTGGTGAGGAGCAGGAAAGAGAAAAAGGAGAGCTGGCTGAGGGCAAAGTTGCTCTGTAGCAAAGGGGAAAAGGAGAATTTGGGGCCAAAACCATTGTGCAATGCAGCTGTGAGGTCTGTGCAGGGAGGTGAATTGCGCTGGTTGTTCTGTCGTGGGGTCTGTGTCTTGACCCTCAAATATTTGTGCATAACATAATTTTGAGATTTGAGATTTGGGATTTGAGATTCCCAAGGCACAGATTTGGAATGAGTCCGAGTTGTTGAGCCATTTGTCCCGGAGTGAGTCAGGCTTCAAGATGGTGACACAAAATAATTCCTGCCTTCTGTCAGAGCTGTGCGAGCGCTGAAGTTCCCGTGAGGGGCAGGTCTGGATTTCCCCTTGGGACCAAACCCCAGCCTGATCTGGGCAGCAGCAGGAGAGCCCCATGTGATATCTCAGTGTGGTGTGGAGATTTTCAGCACATTTCTCTGGAAATCAGCCTTACAGCACACTGAAAATGACTACAAACCAGGAATTCCCTGGGTTACATTTTTAGCCACAGAATTTGACTCAAGAGATGAAGAAGTGAGAGAATTTGGGATGTTGGGATTTCAGTGAGGATACAGTGAAGGTTTGTGCTCCTATAAAGACTCTTCAGTGTCATGAACTTGTAGGGAGGGGACACATTTTCAAACAAATCTGCAGCCAAATTACACAGTGAAAACTCTTCTCTTTTCTGAAGCACCATTTCTAGCGCAAGAAATCTCTTTGGCAGACACCAGGACACTCCTGGCCATGTTCACCTCCACCAGAAGAGGAAGGGAAACACAGAAATTCACATTCTCACGCAAACATTTGCAGACAGCTGTTCTCACTGGGAACAGAAATGGCCACAGTGATGATGAGTCACACCCAGCTCACAGCCTGGAATCAATCCTACAATTCCAGAGCTTCCTGGGATGGCCTTCCTGCAATTCCAGAGTTTTCTGGGATGGCCTTCCTGCAATTCCAGAGTTTCCTGGGATGGCCTTCCCAGGAAGGCCTCCTGTGGTGGACTCCCAGGAATGGTCTGTGGTGCAGCAAAATAAATCACACCAGCACTCAGGCAAACCATGAGGAGGGAGACAACATTCCATGGGAAGAACGGGATTATTTAGGACCTTCACTCGTTGTCAGAAATTTCTTCAGAATTACCCAACCGAGGGCATCCTGATGCACAGAGACCCCACTGAGCTGTGCCAGCCCCACCCTCTGACAAATCTGCATTAGTTTCTTCTCCTTCTCAGAGGGAAAACTCCTCCTCCCAAGTCACGCCCTGTTACACCTGCTCGAACTAGGTCAGTTCACGACCTTTTCCCAAAACATTATTTTGCAACGAGTGAAGAACTGGTCCAGACCCACCGGCAGGAAGGACCTCCCCAGGAGCAGGTATTTTCTGGCACCCCGTAATCGCTCAGCACATCGAATTCCAGGCAGCAGCGAGCCCAGCACAGTTTGCATTTGGAATGCCACTCCAGACCACAGCTGAGCCTCCTCGGACTCCACAACATGAAATTCATTCCCGAGCTGAGAGTTTTAACCCGAAAGCGCAAAATACGAGGCCGCGAATGAAACCCAAATGAGCGGAGAAATTGCAGATATTTACCCCCAGCAGATCAGGTCCCCCGGATTCCCCACGGTCCCCACGGCAGCACCATCACCTCCTGTGCCCTGGGAGATGCAATCTTCAGAGCTCATTTGGCAGCAGCTGAATGCTCCCATTTCCCAAGCGCTGTTGAGGAAATGGAGCTCAGCTGGAATCACCTTCAGCTGGTTTGGGGCTGCTGAAAACCCTCTGAATGGTTTGCTAGGGGTTTCAAGGAGAATACCCAGGAGAGCAATACAAATGTTACATTTAAGGACAAACATGTGTTTGTTTTTTTTTCTAGAAGACCCAAACAGCAAAACCCCTAAACAGTCTGGAATTATGTTTTTCATTTAACAATCTACTCTCAAACACCACTGTGTTTTTGGTTTTTTTTTTAACCAATGCCCCTTTAATTGGAAAATGAATTGCAGCAGGTGATGACTGTTTTTGAAAAGATTTGGAAGACTGATTTCTTCCGTGTTCCATGAAAATTCCAAGCAAAACTCCTAAATGAACAAGAAAAATAATTGGGGGGGTGTGTTTGGTTTTTTGGGTTTCTTTGGTTGGTTGGTTGGGGGTTTTTTTGTTTTGTGTTTGGGTTTTTTTTGGTTGGTTGTTTTGTTTTGTTCTTCAGCCATTCAGGCCCCTGTTCCAGCCCTGCATATTCTCCATATTTCTCCAGCCACCACTCTTGTAAAACAGGAAAAAAAGACAACTTTTGGGGCTGTGCAAGTGAGAAACTACAGGAAAAACCACATTGTTCTGTGCAAGTTTTGCTTCTGAAACAGAAATTCCTACCCTGGTCAGGCCTGAAGCCGTGTGAGGCTGCTCCCCTATCCCAGAGCAGGATTTCTGAGGGAAAAAAATCATCAGAATTTTGAACTGAGACCTGTCCAGGTTTAACGTCAAAATCTCAGTGATTTCCCTGGTGTGGTTTGCAAATCAGAGTGTGCAGTTCGACAGCAACAATCCTGATGGGTGAATGCTAAATAAAATATAAAATGCATTTAGCAGAGTCCTGGGATGGGGGAGAAGGATGGACGGAGGGAGGAGTCCAGAGGGCTGTGAGGAGATGGAACAGCTCAGAAGTTCTGATTAAAATAAAAACGAAAGTAAAATTAAAATAAAATTGACAATAAAAATTAAAAAAACAGAATGTGTTGAGTAAGAGACTAACTTAAGTCCCCAGCAGGAAATTCCCCCAAAGCAGAAAAATATGGACAGAGGGTGGAGTCCAGAGGGCTGTGAGGAGGTGGAACAGCTCAGCAATACCAGAAGCTCTGATAAAAATAAAAATAAAATTAAAATAAAAATTAAAATAAAAATAAAAACCAGAATGTGTTGAGTAAGGGAGCAACTTAAATCCTCAGCAGGGAATTCCCCCAAAGCAGAAAGCCCAACAGCCTCGAGAAGCTGCCCTCTCTTCTGGGGGGACAAAGCGGTGCCAGAGACGTGGGGAAGGGACAGAGTTAAAGTTCAGAGTTAAAGTTCAAAGTTTAAGTTCAGAGTTTAAATTCTGAGTTAAAATTCAGAGTTAAAGTTGAGAGTTAAAGTTGGGAGTTGAAGTTCAGAGTTGAAGTTCAGAGTTTAAATTCAGAGTTTAAGTTCAGAGTTTAAGTTGAGAGTTTAAGCTTACAGTTGAAGTTGAGAGTTAAAGTTGAAAGTTAAAGTTGAGAGTTAACATTCAGAGTTGAAGTTCAGAGTTTAAATTCAGAGTTTAAGTTGAGACTTTAAGTTGAGAGTTGAGGTTGAGAGTTGAAGTTGAGAGTTAAAGTTGAGAGTTGAAGTTCAGAGTTAATGTTCAGAGTTAAAGTTCAAATTTGAAGTTCAGAGTTGAAGTTCAGAGTTGAAGTTCAGAGTTTAAATTCAGAGTTAATGTTCAGAGTTGAAATTCAGTGTTTAAATTCAAAGTTAACGTTCAGAGTTGAAGTTCAGAGTTTAAATTCAGAGTTAACACTCAGAGTTGAAAAATTAAAATTAGATTCAGAGTTTAAATTCAGAGTTAATGTTCAGAGCGCTCTGAGCAGAGCTTTGCGCTGATGCTGAGCTGGGCTCTGCTGCTGCCTGCAGGGAGGGCTGGCAGGAGCGAGCAGCCAGGCAGAAGCTCTGGCTTTGTGACAGAAAGAAGAAGAAAAACACCCAGACTGCTATTTTTAAAGCTGCTTGCAATGCTGGTTCCCTGCAGCCTTCTCCTTTCGAACAGAAAATGAGGATTTTGGGGTGCAAGACAAGAAATGTGAGCGCAGGGCTGAGCGGGGCAGGAGCCCGAGCAGTGGCAGGCAGAGGTGCAGGGCACAGAGATCACATCAAAACCTTGCAGAAAACAACTTGGAGACAGAAAAAGCTTCTGCAAACTCCCCTGGTCACAAGGAGCAGGAAAGTCAGGTCATTACTTTAACCAAAAAACACTAAGAAAGCCCAAAATGACAGTGCAGGGACATCCTTTCAGATTTTAAAGCTGCCAATTCCTAAATTTCAGCCATTTAAGAGCTTCCCTTGGATCTAATTGGATCATTTCCACCATTTTCACTGTCCCTAGCAAACCAAATTTCTTCAATAAAACCATCTTTTCCCCACGCCAGTGTTTTGTTCTTGCCCCACGAATAAAGTCATCCCAAAAGAGTGACCTAAGGGCAAAGTGCACTCTAAATGTCATTTCCTGTGGGGTGGTAATGGATGATAGCTGAATCCAGACATGGTTTTACAGCAGGAAGGTTGATTTGTGCCTGCCTGGTACATAAAGGAGGTGCCTGTGACCTGGAAGGGCTCAGAAAGAGATTTTTTGTGAGTTCTGAGGGTTTCTGTGCTGTCCCACAGAGATTCAGTGGATGTGACACCGATGGCTCGGGGTGACCTGCGCTGAGCTCCGTGTGCTTCCCAAATCCCTGCCAGCTGTGGAGCCCCAGCCTGGTGTGATGCTCCACTCACCCAAAAAACAGCTGTGGACAGCTCCAGAGCTGTGCCAGCACTCCAAACCACCTCAGCTCCGATTTCCCACCACTCCAGATGCTCCCAAAGCACAAACACACACAGCTTTGCCAGCAACCCCTCGGAGCAGCTTCCCTCCTTCCCTGTCCTGGGGTGAGGCCAGAAGTAAAATTTTTACATTTTTATTGCATTTTAGGCATCCAGATCAGTCACTTGGGAAAGATGGAGAGCTGTCCGTGCTTTAAATCTTTGCCAAGCTGGGAGCAGCACGGCCCTGGCCAAAACCATTGTGGCCACGAAGAATTTTGCCCTAAATTCCCAAGGGTCTCCCAGCAGCTCTAGTTGGAATTATCTCATGTTTCTGTCAGGTCTGAGCTACTCTGGAGGAGAGTTCATTCCCTCCTGAGCACTCAGAATGGTCCCAAGGCCGATTTCCCAGTTCCAACTGGGCTCTCTGGGCAATTCTCTTTGCTTCCCCCCGGCACCACCCGGAGAGGCTGAAGAATAACTCCGAGGGGAAGGAGCTGCTGGATGCAGCTCGTGGCTGAGATTGAAGCCCTCCACAAGGTGAGTTTCTCCTTGAGTGCAGGATCTGCACCATCCAGCCTCAAATTCCCTCCCAGTCCGAAAGGTGAAGGTGTCAGTAAAAAAAACAAGATCACAGAAGAATAAAACCCAAGGGAGGCGATTCCCTGCATGAACATTTTATTTCTGAGCTTAGCTAAGGGCTTTGGAGCTGCAGTTTGCTCAGGGCAGGTGGAGAAGCCAAGGTAAGCAAAGGATTTATAACACTACAAAGGTTTCCTCGTTCTTAGTTACTGCTGACCTACAAAACACAGGTAAATATGCTGCAGGAAAACTCCTTAGGGTGGTAAATCATTGATGGGAGACATTTGCTGATGGACTTGCTCTGGATCAAATAACATTTGCATCTTAAATTTAGAATTATTTCCCCAGGAAAGAGGTCAAGGACTGTTTACTGAGCGTGCAACCCTCCTTTGGCAACAGGAGAAAAAATTAACTCTGCCTCCTCTGACAAGACCAAAATAAACCCCACAGGTCCTGACCTCATTTATAGCAAAATATATCAAAATTTCATGCAGATGGAGTCAACCCGACTTCTCAGCAGCACTTAATGAGAGACAGCCATGTCTTTTTTTAGCTCAAATTCCCAATTTCTGCCCCTTTTCCCTGTGATCCCTCCCCTGGTGCCTTTGGGGAGCACATCCAGGTTATCGAGGGCTGTGCCCTTCACCTCACACGCGGATCCCGGAGAGCTCCAGGCTTTTGGAAAACAATTCCAGCTGCCCAAAAGGGCCTGACCTGAGCTCCAGGAGGCCTTTGACCCACACACCACGCTCCGATTTCCTTGTTGACCACAGCTCCGTTATCAGCTCGCCCCTCCCTGGCGCCGCTCGCAAAGGTCAGACCCAACACTTTGGGCTCTCCAGGGGAATTCGGGAAGAGCTGGGCACAAAAAACCTTCTCCTCCACCTTATCTGTGTTTGCCTGGCCACGAAATGGGTTTATTGGCAGCTTTTGTGCCAGGCTGGCTCCCGCAGTGGTGGGTTTGGGAGGGCAGGATGAAGGGGTGGCTCTGCAGGTGGAGGAGGGATGGCTGCAGCAGATTCCTCCCAGGGAACAGTGCAGATTTTGTGGTATTTTTGGGCTTTGATTTGTCAGAACTTGCTCTGGCTGACAGATGGGTGAGGGCGAGATTGGGAATCGATGCCTGTTGCTTGTGGTGGATAAAAGTGGAATTTCCAAGTCTCGCTTTTTCAGGGTCTGATGCTCCCAACCACCACAAGGGAACAAGGAAAACCAAGTTTCTCCCTCCTCAGCTCACTTTTCTCCAGTCCTTCTAATGAGGGGGCTGAAAACCTGATTTAAGAGAGATTTTGTCCTGCTTAATTTCTTCTCCTAGTACAAAATATGGCCCCCAATTTCCTATGACATCAACAGCTAAAAACTTCCGAGGTTTTCCTGTAGTTCTCACATAAACACAGCGAATCCTCACTCTGTCACCACCAGCACGTGAATCTTGCTGGGAAATCCCAACAGCCCTGTGCTTAATTGGGTACCACAGTTAAAAAATACATTTTGGAGATGTTTTTGTTTAATTAAAAATATCTTTCAGCAACAAAAGAGGTGCATAAGCCCAAGTGCTGTGACTTTAAAATTGCCTGTGGATTTTTCCAAGATCAGTGAACCCCTGGGTGGTGTAGAGAGAAAAGTTATAATTAGATTTTACAACCCTTTTTATTCTTTAGGAGAAGCCTTGAGGAAGAAAGGTTTATCTATAGGTTTTTCAGGGTAATTAGCATTTTTACACAGGGTTTTACACACGTTTCTAATTGTGGTGGATGTTCCAGTGCCCAGCACAGCAGTTCAGCAGGACTGATGAATCAACAGCTCTGCGAGAACTCAGCCAGGGTCCATGCCATGAAGATAGGAGCTATCTCAGGAGCCATAAAGTGAATTCCAGAAGCTGCTGAAATGAAATAAAAGATAAAAGCACTGAGAGCTTATCGGGTGAAGGATGGAACAATGCCAGCAATGGAACTGCGGTGTTCCAGATGAGCGGTGTGGGATTCACCAGCCAAGCTCCTGTCCGTGAGGATCGGGGAATTCATCAGGGCTGCTCCTGCCCCAGACTGAGCTGGGGCAGTGGGATCATCACTGATAGCATTGGCTGTCCCATGGCTGTGCCAAATTCAGTGTATCCCCCAGGAATAACCCAACCAAGCCTCCAAATCTCAGCTCCCAGCAGCTCCTTCCATCTGGCATGATCAGGATTTCCCTTTGGAAGTGCATCCCGGGGTTTTGTTCTTGCTGCCCCGGGGTGGTTGACCCTTTTCACACAAAACCCTCGTGGGCAGGTGCTGGGGACACAAAGAAAATGGAAGCACTGATCTCACTCAGGTCAGGAGCTCACCTTCTGTGGGCGCAGCTTCCCAAAAGCAAATTGGTTTTTTTGCCTTGTTTTCTGCTTCTCCCTCTGGTTGGTGGCACTTTGGAATCCCCTGACTTCCCCAGTTTAGCTGCAGGGAAAAGAGAAAAAAAAAGCAGCTGATAAGAGAAAATCCAATGTAATTCTTGTGTTTCCATGGTTCACACCATGGCACCCACAGCTCCAGGACTTCTCGCTCGGTGAAAAGAGATTAAGCAACATTTTCTTCTTTACACAGTTTTTAATTCTGGAAATAAAGATTTCTCTTTTTGGCTATAAATTAAAAACGTCTTTATTCCAGCCTTTTATTCCTCCTATAGGATAACAACTAAAAGGTTGTTTTCTCCTCTCGTGTTTGAGAACAAGATTACAGAAACATTTATTTCAGACTCATACCCAGGAATCTTGGAGTGACAATGCTCTGGTTTTTCAGCTGTGATGTTAAAACAGCTTCTTGGTATCCTTCTTGTCCTGTGAGGGACAAAAGCACAGCGTTAAAGTGAGAAGCTTTCAAAACATTTTCCTGCGGGCAGGAGTGGGACTATCAGGAGATTTCTGCCCTGTGTGGAAGCAGTTTTGACTTCCAGCTGAGCATTTTCAACCCCAGACTTGATTTCAGAGCCCAATTTCTGGTGTTTGGCTCTTCCTCCAGCAAGTGTTCAACAGCGTCAGCTCCTGAGTGGAGCTAAGGATGCTCAGGGCCTCAAATTGGGAATCCAGGCCACAAATCCTCTTTATTAACTCTCCACCTTCCCCTGTGCGGGGGCATTTCTGTATTTACAAAGGAAATAAAAGCGTTTTGGACGCAGAGATTGGCAGACGTGTGACCTTGAGGAGGACACAACGCTCACTCTTCCACAGGAGCTGCCACCAGCAGAGCTCCTGGTGCTGCAGCAAATCCTTCTCCTGGCCATGCTCCTCTGCAGCTCGATTTCATCTGCAAAAGCCCCAAATCCAGCTCAGGGAGCTCCCAAGCCAACCCTTCCCCTGGCCACACTCATCTGCAGCTCCATTTCATCTGCAAAAACCCCAAATCCAGCTCAGGGAGCTCCCAAGCAAACCCTTCTCCTGGCCATGCTCATCTTCAGCTCCATTTTATCTGCAAAAGCCCCAAATCCAGCTCAGGGAGCTTCCAAGCAATACAATGAGCTGTGGCTCAGCTCTACAGAGTGACCCACGTCTGAGAATGCCCAAATTTGGGCAGCATTTTAGCTGACCACCTCAGAATTTCCTCATCGGGAATCTTCTTCAGATGGATGCTTTCATGAGGTATTTTTATTGAGCTTTTTCTTCTCACAGCATTTAAATCTCTCCGTCTGGGTGGATCAGAGGCAAGGAACAACCAGGGACAGCCCCAGGAGCAGTCTCTGGTGGAGGAACTGATGGCTGATGATTTTTGCCTTTTCTTTTTCATATATCCTTTTCTATCTTTTATATACCCTTTTGTATTTTGTATACCTTTTATACATCCTCTGTGCCCTTAGCCTCCATGCTTGTGATTTTTGCAGTCTGATATTCCAGCTTAGTTTTGGGGTTCTGCGAGGCAGAAAGACCAAACACTCACAGTAGGAGGCCAGAGAGCGCTGTACTATCAAAAACTCGAGGGTTCAACCTTGGCTGAAACCTTCTCTCTAAAACATATTTTGTAAACGGAGCTCAAGCCTCAGCTAGGGGGGAATGCTTTGGAGTAGAGGGAGATCACACCATCTTATTAAACTTCTTATTGGGGGATCCTGTTGGCTCTAATTTTCTGATATTCGTGGAGACTCGCGAAAGCTTGCAGGGAAGTCAGGCAGGCAGCACCAAAGATGGCGATTGAGAGAGCTTTATTTACAATACTTCCTTCATATAAGCATTAATAATCTAGCAACCATTGGTCGGCAGTTTTCCACCCCCTAAAATGATAGGTTACAACCCTACAACATCCAGTACCAAAAACACTGAGATTAGAAAAGTACAGAAATGCAACTTATCTCTATTCTCCATGAGAAAGAAGAGAAGGATTTCTAAAACAGTGCAACTACAGGATCCTAGACAGGTCTCCAAGGTCTATAAAAATTGTATATGCGTTATAAAGTGAGCGCATTTTGGTGTTTTCCACCTTGACGAGTTGTGCGCCAGAGGATCCTATGAAAATACCAAGGTATGAAACCCTTTTAACCGCGTCTCCCTCATAATTCTAAAACCAGCAAAAAGGCCTCAGAACACTCAGGGAGGTTGGACAACAGGAAGGATAAAATCATGAAAAGCTCCTTTCCCACCCCAGAGCCTCCCCAGCCCAGGGCACTCAGCCCTCCCTCCCTCTTCACAGCCCAGCGGCACTCGAGGCTCTCCAGGAGAGGCTGAACTTTGCAGCGGGCGTTGAAAAGAGCCTTTTTATTTTCTGTCCGGAGAGGCACAAATCAAAGAAACCGCGGGAAAACCTGTGAGCCCTCTCCAAACTGCAAATTGTGTGACCCTGCACTCCATGTCTCTTATCAGCAGCCCCAGGGAAAGTTCCTGACACGAGGGAATTTCACTGCTGGGCTTCCAGGAGGTTCCACAGAACACTGGAAAATGAGCTGGTGGCAGCAAACACTTCATGGGTGCAATGAACCCAATGGCTGCACCACTCCTCTTTTTGTTTGTTCTTTCCAAGAACTGTTAGCAGAGCGTGAAGAGGAAGACTCTGTGAAACTCTGGTCTTTGCGTTGATGTCATTTGTGTTTCTGGGGGGAAAAAAAAGAACCGAAATATTTTGAAACTCTGAATTTTTCACTTACAACCGAAATTAAGAAAACAACAGTGGGGAAAAAGAAGAAAATTTCAAGCGAAATTCCACACGCGCCTTTTTGGTTTGATTTAAAACAAAGCAATTAACTCATTTAAATACTGCTACAATAAAAAATTGATGTATTTTATTTGCAGCTGCCTTCCACCCTGCCTTTTACAGACAGGACCTGGAGCCACAAGTCACAGAGAGAACTTTGTCACCTGTTGGGGACCAGGTTTCCTTGTGGATATCAGAGATTCTTACCTCCATGGAGGACTGTAATGAACACCTCTGCTGAAAACCTAAAAAACAAACCAGTGATAGGTTTTTTCACTCCCACATTCCCCAACGGGCAATCACAGTGACCTACAGGGGTTTTGCAGGGTTTTGCCTGCCCGTTCCCATTTCCAGAAAGTCCCTTTGAACTGCCAGGAAGCCCCAAAATTCTCCCAGGGTGAAACCGGAAAGGAAGAGAAGCAAACCTTTTGTTTTTGGGAGCGAGGAAAACGCGGAACCACCAAAAGGAATGGCAAAATCCTCGGAAAATGTGGAACCACTGAAAGGAGAGGCAAAATCCTCGGAAAACACAGAACCACCACAAGGAATGGCAAAATCCTGGGAAAATGTGGAACCACCACAAGCAACAGCAAAATCCTCAGAAAACGTAAAACCACCACAAGGAATGGCAAAATCCTTGGAAAATGCAGAACCACCAAAAGGAACGGCAAAATCATCGGAAAATACGGAACCACCACAAAGATTTGCCACAAGGAGTGGCAAAATCATCAGAAATCATGGAACCACTGAAATGAGCGGCAAAATCCTCAGAAAACGCGGAACCACCACAAGGAATAGCAAAATCCTTGGAAAATGCAGAATCACCACAAGGAATGGCAAAATCCTGGGAAAATGTGGAACCACCACAAGGAACAGCAAAATCCTCAGAAAATGCGGAACCACCAAAAGGAGTGGCAAAATCCTTGAAAAACGCAGAACCACCACAAGGAATGCCAAAATCCTGCAGTTCCTCTGGATCCACCAGAGGAAGCAAAGCTGAGAGCTTCTCTCCTGGCTCCTGGGAGGCCAAATCTCACTCTCTGAACACCCACTGGGGTGTGGGACACCCAGGTTGGTGTCTGGGAGCCAGGAAGGATCACCAAGCTCTTCCCGTTGAAACAAGGCAGTAAATGCTGCAGGGAGAGAAGAATTGGCTTTGCTTTGGGCTGGAGCTGCCCTGGAGGGTGCCAAGGGACTGTGCTGGCTCACACTCAGCAAATCTCAGGTTGCTGCCCTTCCCCTGGAGATCAGCAATGCTGTGCAGGGGATTCTGCTCCTGTTCCGTGGAAACAATGCCCTTCTCGCAGACCTGCTCTCCCCTCCAGGCAGGGCAAGGGGAGCAGAATGGGAGGAGGGATAGTAAAAAATTAAATATCAGGCTCCCAGAGCACTGGATACCAGCAACTATCCCTGGGGGAATAGTTCCAGTGGATCTTTGCTCAGAAAAATCACATTTGGAGAGACCTTTGAGGTCTCTGCCAGCAGAACTTACTGAGTGTGTTGAAAACATGCCCAGGCCATGCAGAGGTGCTGGGCAAGGCTTAGGGGTATGGCTCTAAAATGCTTGAAAAACTCACAAATATCCTTCACATCAGAGATCAGAAAGGCTGTGCAGAACCCGTGGGTAAATTGAGGTTCTGTGCTCTAATGTTTATTGCTTTATTGACACAGTGAAAACCACGAAATCAGTAACACCAAGGACTTCAGCCTCCTCCTTCAGCCTACAAATTATCGAAGACAAATGGGAAAATATTTCAAGGTTAAGCAAAAACAATGTGGATTACTGATCACATATTTGACCAAATATATCCTTAATTAAATGCATTTTTGTTCAGATAGTCCAGGTAAAACAGCTCTGTCCCAGACACCCTCACACAATCCAACTTTTTCCATTGCCAAGGATAAGTTCAGCTCCTCGGGGAGGTGAGTTGGTAGCTATTTTACAGTGCAGAAAATGAAATACTCCTGCTCCTTCAGTGCTCTGAGCAGTGCAGCTCCTCTCCATCCCAGCAGCAGAGCTCCATCCCAGGGATCCTGCAGTCACGAGAGGGCTGAGCTCCCCAGGCTGTCTGATGGAGAAATTCAGAATAAAAGCAGAGTGGGAATACAGTGGGCACTGAGGGGCACTACTACAGCCAAACCTAGCAGGAACAACCCAGGGCAGGACCTGCAGCCAGCCCTGAGCCCCCAGGAACTACAGGATCCAGGCAGAGCCAGGCCTTTGCAAATTCACTGGATCTGAATTTCAAAATAATGCAAATCATCCTCCTATAATTACACCGAGCCCACACCGTTATTAATTTCAAACTCTGCACGTCACAGCCTAAAAAATTCAGCAACTGCTTGAGGAAAATGTTCAGTTCAGAAGAAATGCTGCCTATTTTAACTCCTGGTTTATTTACCGCTCCGAACCAGCACACATGAGGAAAAACAGAAGAATTACCTGAATTACCAAGGGCTGAGTGGTTTTGCAGATTCACCAAAGCTTCCTTGATCTCACAAAGGGTCTTGGCAAGGGGGGAAGCTGCCACCAGGCCCTCCACCTCCAGCTCAGTCAGATAAACCGACTGGAGATCGAAACCTGGGAGAAATGGGGGCACTTTGAAGCCTAAAGGAAGAGGCCCTTCATGGCTGAGAGAAGGAAATTCTGTACTGGGCAGGGAGAAGGCTGTGAGGATCACAGAGTGATGGGATAGAATCCCCCTGGCCTCCCCTGATTAGCATTTAATTATTCTAATGACATCCAGACTCTTCCCTACATAATATAAAAGTGGGAAGGGTCTGTAGGGATTAAAATTCCATGACTTCTCTCCTACAGGGAAAGGTGTAAAGGGATGGGAACTCCGTGACTTCTCTCCTACAGATGCATAGAGGAGGCAGAAGTGCCCTGAGCCGGCACCTTGGCAAAAAAAAATTGTGTGAAAGTAAAAAATAGCATAAATGGGGAAAAGTAATGATGCATTTGCTCTGTTAGCAAACACAGACACCCACTTTTATACTCTCAGCACGGAATCAGCCTCTGAAAATCCCTCACGGCTGTGGCACTGCCCTTACCATGCTCCTCATGCCCAGGGAGGCTGGAAAGAGCATCCTTCCTACTGAGGAGCTCCCAGCACTGAGGCAGCTCGTGGTCCTGTGGGATAAAAAGGGCCCAAGAGTTAAAGAAATGGGAAAATTCCCAAAAAGGTGAGAGAAGGCCCAAAACAGACACCTGCAGCTCACCTGCGCTGCTGATTTATTTTCCCTGGGCAGGCTGGGCAGGGAGGGAGCAGCTCCTACCGCCTCCTTGTGCTCCAGCTCTGCTTGCCCAGCTCTGTTCCCATCAGGAGAATTCCCAAGAAGAACTTCCAGAGCTCTCATCAACTCTGCCACCTCCTGCCACGGAGCACCTGATGAACCCAACAGGAAATTCCAACAGGCTTCTCCAGAACCACTTGGAAAAGTGTGATTAAACCCACAACGCCCCGAGCAGGAGCCTTTCTTTGGAAATTCACGGCATGAAATCCTCACAATGCACAGCATTTCCACAGAACTTTGTGCTCAGCCCTCCTCGAGGTCTGGCAGAACAGCCCTGGCAGACACAATTTTCTCTCGTGTGGGTGAGTCAGGGCTTTTTTTAGCCTCCTCACTGCTTCACCCTGCTCCTCTCACCTGGCTGGAGAGCATCATCCCCCAGCTCAGCACCTGCTGCTGCCCAGCTCTGCTCTGCAGTGTTCTGCTCACAGATTCCTCTTCTGCTGGAAAATTCCTTTTTCAGGGCTTCACCATTCAGAGCTTGCACCGTGTCCTGTTCACAGAAAGCAACAGTGGAAAAAAAAATAATTATATATTATAATACAGTTATAATATTATATATTATTATAATANAATATATATATATATATAATTATACCCAGAATCTACCCACTACACATTCAGCCACCTCACATAAAACTATATAAAAATTATTTTGTGTCACAATAAGGTGTTGAAAGGAGTCACACCCAACCCTCAATAAACTCATCTTACAATTTCCATGGTTCCAAGGCTCCCTTCCCCCAAATGCCTCTCCCCACTGACCACGAGGCTCTGGATCCGCTGGCTGATGCCATTGTGGAACAGCAGCACATCCATCCTGTGCTTCGCCAGCTGCGAGGCCAAGTGCAAATTCTGATCCTCCAGCTTATCGTAGAGGGTGCGGACACTGAAATCCTCCAGGAGCCTCGGTGTAAAGCTGTTTTCTGAAGCGCAGGGCAAAGCTCACGCTCAAACCCTGGACGTGAGTTTATTTGAGTTTATTTCCCCGCACAAGACATTGCCTGGCCACAGGAATTTTGTGTTTTGTGAGGAAGGGAAATGGGTGAGGCGCAGGAGATGTGAGAGAAGGTCTGGTTCCCCAGTGAGGGGGAGGATGACAGGGCGTTACTATCAGCTCTGAAATTGTCCAGGAAAGTGCCGGGATGCTCCCAGAGCTGTTCCCAGCATCGCTACCTGCTGCCATCTGCTGTTCCCTGGGAACATCCCGAAATTCCCGAGCTCAGCTCATTCCCAGAAAGTGAACGAGGCCCGGGAGTCACGTTCCATCAGGGAATGGAATAACCAACAGAGGAGGCCAAGGAAAACATTCAAAAGATCTTTATTTTCTTTACCTGTCACCTCAACTCGCTGCTGTTTTAAAGGGCTTGTCAAGAATGGGAATTTGCTCTCTTAACGCCTCAGGGAGGAAACTCCAACCCATCCCAATGACAGGGGGTGAAACTCCCCAGAATTAAACCCAGGATGGAAGTGTGTGTGTGCCTGTGGAAATGTGCACTGCAAAGTGCCTGTGTGGCCTCCTGTGTGTGCAGGAAACTCTGGGTGAGCCGGTGCCAAAATACTGCACCTGAGAGTTAACAAAATGCAAGAAAATGGGGAGGAAGGGGGAAAAAAACAATGGGAGGACACATGGGGGTACTGCACCTGCATTGGGCACCGCTCCTTTCTCTCCAGAGCCAGCATCTTCTCCAGATCCATGAGGACCAAGCATCTGATAGGACTTGAGGCTGGAGAGAACGGCAGAAGAGGGTGAAAAGCACCTCATTGTTCTCAGTGAGATCAGATCCCAGCCCGGGCTCCTTGGGGAGATTCTTTGGTAGGAGCATGCAGAGGCTGGGCTTTACCTGTCCTTCAGGAGGATGTACTCAGGTGGGATGTGTGGCTCTCCCAGGCTCCTCCAGCGTGGCTTCCAGCCCTTCAGGGGGCTGATTTTGGGGCCAGCAGGCTGCAGCACGATGGCCAGGGTGGTCAGCACCAGCACGAGGAAGCCCAGGACGAAGAGGATCGCTGGGGAAGCAGGGAGGGAGGGTGAGAAGTGAGAAACACAGGGAGCACGAAACCATCACCCATCATTTTTTGTATTAATTTCTCGTCTGCTTCTCCCCCCGTTCCTGGTGCAGGGGCATGAGGAGCAGAGTTTTCAGCACTGAAGGTGGCAGAGCCAGGATCCTGCTCACAAGTCACACTTTCATTTCTGTGGTTGACCCCTGTGACACCACGCTGTGTGCACAGCGCTCACACCACACCTGGCTCCGAGCACAGACCTTACCTGACCTTGTGTTTAACCCTGAGTCAACTTGCTGATGATGTATTTAATGTATTCAATGTATTTAATTTCAGCTCCGTTTATCATGGAAACACACTGTCACTTTCTGCTTTCAAGCCAAGGAAAACAAAGCCCTCAGTTAGCCGAGTTCTTCAAACAGGGTGTGGGGAGAAGCACCACTGCTCCTTCCCTCTCTCACCACCTCAGCTCCTGCACAGACAGCTCCTTGCCTGGAGAGCAGTGGACTTTGGGAAGCTCCACAGGAGCGAGGGATTAAAGCTGACAAAGCAGCGGTTTGGTGGCATTTCCAAAGAAAATTCTTGTTTAAACACACTGAGAGAAGGACGGGAAAGGTCACGGGTGAACCTGAAGGGAGGAATCCCAGAGTTTTGGCTGCACCTGTGATGGCAGCCCAGTTGGGAGCCAAGTTCAGATCCTGCTGCTTCAAAATGCCGTGCCTGGCCAGCTGGAACAGGGAGGAGGGCTGGAAGGACACGGCCCTGGGGTCACAGCTGGTGTTTGCTTCGGTCACCGTCACGATCAGGAAGTGCTCCTGAACGGAGCTGTCCCTGAAAACAAATGTCCCAGACTCCAGGAAAACATGGGCAAACCTGCAAGAGAAAAATCGAAACCTCCTTCAGCCTCCATCTGTGAGGATGGTGAAAGACAGGGACTTGAACACAGCAAAATTCAGTGTTTTCACCACCAAGGACCTGCTGGTTCTGTCCAAAACTCCCTCTCAGGTCTTGCCCAGAGCAGGATTTACCAGGAGATGTTGAGCTGAGTCTCCTGGATGAGGTGATGCAGCCTTCGGAAGGGTCCAAAATCCCAGCTCGGGTTGTTGTTGTAGAGATGCTGCTTCTGGTACACAGGATAGTGGCTGGAGGCTCGATCTGGGGTGGGTCAGCAGCTCTGAGCCCCCTCAGCTGGGACAGCTGCACTGCCACAGAGCTCTGGAGCTGCTTTTGTAGGGCCAGTGCTGTGTCAGCTTGTTTAATTAAGTCTAATTACTGCCCCATAAACATTGGTGCTGTCTAACACAGGACAAATTTTATCGTGAGCTACAGAAATCCAGCCCAAAAGTGAAAAGCAGCAGGTGAGCTCCTGGCAGAGCCCAGACTGCAGTTCTGGGATCCGGGAGGTGAAGATGGATCTGTGCAGGACACCCAACATGGAATCATCCAAGCCACACTCACCCTGGGGATCGATGCTAAGCTGGAAAAGGATCGTGTCCCCTGCATCCAGACACACCACTGGGTTGGGGATCAGGGGCAAGGCCTGGGTGGCTTTGGGGGAAATCCTCTGCGCTCTGCGACCTTTCTGCAGCAGCTGATCTGAGGAAAAATCTCCTGCCACGGGCAAGAGGAAAAAAAACAGAATGAACCCTGCAAAACTGAGCAGTGTGTGACAACACCTGACCCTTGGCAAGGAAGAATTATTTATTTTGTAAGTGTGGGCAATTCCAGAAGAATTATTTATTTTTAAGTGTAGGCAATTCCAGAAGAATTGTTTATTTTGTAAGTGTGGGCAATTCCAGAAGAATTATTTGTTTTGTGAATGTGGGCAATTCCAGCTCACAAAGCCAAATCCACACACCTGCCAACAGATTTCCTCCAAAAGGAGTTTCCTTCTAATTCCTTGGAAATCCAAAATCATCCTACAATCTTTGGCCCATTCCAAGGGACCTAACCATGCAGTCAGTGAATTTCCCACTGTTTACTCCCAGACAGAACGAGGTATTTCCCTGCTTTCTAAAAATTTTGGAGCACCTAATAATGAATTCCCTTTGTGCCAACACGGACGGAAGTGGATGGCTTGGTGTGGCTGGAATTTGGGTTCACCCTCGAGTCTTACCCACAAGGAATGCATCCAGAACTTCTGTGCTGGAGACAACGAACCCCAGCACTCCCTGGGGACTGAAGAGAACCAAATGCACCCTCTGGCTGTTGTGCACGTGCTCGTCTGGGCCCAGAACGTTTGACAGCTCCTGTGGAAAGCAGAGGGAGACACTGACACAACAATCCTGGGCTCAGAGCCTGATTTGTGGGTAAGTGCAGCTCTAAAGGGCTGCTCGAGGAGGATTTCACCCTATAATCCAGGAATTGATGTTTCTCTGCAATGCAGCAAGCCTCAGCCTCACCTGGAGGAGTCTCTTCACCCCACTGTGGTTTCTGGGCTCTGCCAGACGTGCACATTGAGGAGCAATCCTTCCCTCCATACCTACCCTCACCTCCCCCTCGTTCATCCTCAGCAGCAGCTCCCTGCGGGTGCCGAATCCCAGCGACACCCGTGGGGCTCTCAGCAGGCACAGCTGGTCACAGAGCTCCTCGGCAGAGACGTACCGCTTGCACTGACATCTGAGCAGGGGACAAAAGCCTCCGTCAGCCCTGATCCCTCAGCAAACAGCCACAAGAGGCTCTCACAACCCACGGCGGGGATGATCCTGCTCTGTATCCATGGAAAAAAAAGGTGGAGCAAACTCCCTGGCCATCTCTTCAGTGCTGTGCCTGCTATTTGAGGGCAAAATTAGTGGCACCCCACTAACAGTGCAGGTTGGTGTCTAATACAGACCAACTTCAGTCCTCTAACAGAGCATTTCACACCCCTCCCTAAAGCTCAGCCTTAGCAAAATGCCTGAAAGAATCAGAGTAGAATTTGGACACACCAGGTGCCTGTGCCACCCATGCCAGGGGGAGATTTTGCAACATAAACGTTCATTCCCAAAGAGAAAAAATGGTATCATATGGCAAGAACTGATTTTAGCATCTCCCTGCCCACGTCAGGAGGTTGGAACTGGATGGTCTTTAAGGCCCCTCCCAACCCAAACCATTAAAGATGTCAAAGAGGGGACAAGGACTGATCTCTTGTCGGAATTAAATGATCTTTAAGGTCCCTCCCAACCCAAACCGTTAAAGACATTGAAGGGGGGACAATGATTGATTTCTTGTTGGAATTAGAATATCTTTAAGATCCCTCCCAAGCAAAACCCTTGATGATTAAAGAAGTGTGGGGAACAAGGATTGATTTCCTCATTTCTGGTCTAAATCTAATAGAGGGATTATCCACTTTAGTGAGGCTCAACCTGAGGCACGTGGAAAAGTTGCACACCTCAGAAAATGTGAGCTCTGCCCACCCTCCCCTTGTCCCTGGGCGATTCTGGTGTCTCCACCCAAGGCACAAAACCACCAGGCAATGCTGGGAACACGGGAAATCCTTTCCAGGCAGAGGAACAGCGCCAATGGCTGCACTGATGGCGGGACTCCCACAGGACGGAGCTCCAGCGATGGAAAGTTTCCCATGAAACACCAACCCTGGCATGATGGGCCTGTGGGATCAGCAGCTCTGCTATTCAGGGCTCACTGGGAGGTGTTTTTGTGGGACTCACATGCCCAGCTGTGCGTGGAGCTCCCCTCCTGCCGTGCCGCAGGTGGGGACGCAGTCGTGGCGCTCGGGTACAACGCAGCGGCGCGTGGACGCCAAGCGCACCTCGCCGGGGGCACAGAGCTCAGCCACCTGCAGGAAAACCCACACAGATGAGCTCCAGGGCTCCAGCTGAGCTGCAGCATCGTGAAAATTCTCCTCCCCTTTTGCCTTTTCTTTTTTATGCAGCCTTTTATACACTTTTTATACATTTTATACGTTTTCTGAAGCCTTTATACCCTTAACCTACATGCTTGTAATTTTTGTAATCTAATATTCCAGCTTGGTTTTAGAGTTCTGCAGGGCAGAAAGACCAAACATCCTCAGTAAGAAGCCAGAGAGCTCTGTGCTATCGAAAAACTCGAGGTTTCAACCTTGGTTGAAACCTTCTCTCTAGAATATATTTTGTAAACTAAGCTCTAGCCTCATTAGAGAAAGAATTCTTAAAATAAGGGAGGCATTGCTTCATTTGTTAAGTTTCTTATTAAAAAATTCTGGACAAATATACTAATTTGTGACGTCCATAAAAATTGTATACACATTATACGGAGTGTGCATCTTGGTGTGTTCCATCTTTGAAGAGCTGTGCACCAAGAACTGGTTTTAGTGTCTCCTTGGTCATAAAAGTGCTAATTAAGGACTTCATATTAACGATAAAGAGGCTTAAATTCCTGCATCTGTCCTCCACCTGAGACACTGTGCTTCTCCCCACTGCCCTGGCGTGCAAGGATCCCTTGTGAATTCCAACTTAACCTCACAATATCCTGGTAAAGAAAACATCCTACAAGAAAGAGCCGACAAAACATCTCAAAGATTTGTTTGGCTTGCAGCCTAAGGCCTGAGCACTCTCCCTCTCCTGCACATCCACACCAGTTTTAGTTTGGAGCCTGATTTTACCTGAGCTCGGCAGTCCTGGTCGCTGTTGCTGTCTGGGTCTTTCTTGCCTCTCTCGTCGTAATAAACAAAACCTGCCTGGCAGATGCAGGAGGCGTCTGACTGCTGGAAAGCTCTGTTCAGCCCGTGGCAGGTACAGCTGGTGGCACCTGGGGGCAGAGCCTGGAGTTAGGGGGGGAATAGAGCCTGGAAAAAGGAGCAGCTCCCGTGCTCTGCCCTCTTTATCAAATCCCATTTTCATTTCGGCGCCACCGCGCGATCTGTGCCCCTCTTGGAGGGCAGAGCTGAGCCCCAGGATGATCTGCTGAGGCCAGCAGCCTTTTGCTGCCCCAACACCACCATTGGAACATCTCCTGCAGCACACATTGAGCCAGAGGTGCAGCAAGGCCCAGCTGCTCCTGAAAAGAGGTGTCCCAGTACCTACCGAGTTATACACCCAGATGACCTGCTTTTAGCTTGTTAATATTAATAAATGAAAAAAAATTCAACGATTACCAATTTTCAAAAGTGTTGTGTTTTCAGTTACCTCAGTCTCTTTATTCAAGCACAACTGCTCCCTGGCTTAATAAAATTACAGTGTTTGCACAGACAGAAGAATTGACAGTGCCTCAAATATGCACAGTGTAGCTTTATATGTAATAGGGTAACTAGGCAGCAGGGTTTCGGCAAAGCACTCCATTAATCTGTACATCAAGCCCCTGGATAGAGTGAGGACCCAGCCAGGAAAGGCTGCCAAGCCCCTCTCTTGTGCCTCAGCAGCCTCAAATCCCCTTGATTTGAGATGTTGGGACAGCAGTGCAAATTCAGAATAAGGAATGGGCACTCTTTACTGGGCACGGCTGCCTGACTTCCACTTTTCCAGCCTTATCCCACTCCATCGTGCCCTCAGCGCCCACTTTGGGCTCAAAAGCACACCTAGATTTAACACAAAGTCCCCAAATCGCAGCTGAAGTAATCTTGGGGAAACTCCACTGCTTTAGAGTGAGAATTGGTTGAGCTGCTCATCTCTTCCCTCCTTTAAGGAGATAAATCCCCTTGGATAACAGTGTTAGAGGGGAAAAAAGGTTTTGAAAATGGAATCCTCCTCCTGATTGGGACAGAGGAAGAGCAGCTGGGCCTTGGCAGCACCCCCAGCCCCAGGAGGATCCCAGGGCTTGTGATCCATCAGGAGACACCTCAGTAGAGGGGAAATTCCACTCCCACCCCAAAACTCACACCGGAACTCACACCAAAGCTCCCTGGGAGGATCCCGGGGTTTGTGATCCACTAGGAAACCCCTCAATAGAGGGGAATTGGTGTGTTCACCCCAAAACTCGCAACAAAACTCACACCAGAACTCACACCAAAGCTCCCTGGGAGGATCCCAGGGTTTGTGATCCACTAGGAAATGCCTCAGCAGACGGGAAATTCCACTCCCACCCCAAAACTCACCCGGCTGAGAGGAAGAGGAGCTGCCACAGGGGAAGCAGGCAGCCTGGGCAGGGAGGTGGTTGAAGGTGCCAGCAGGGCAGGCCTGGCAGTCCTCTCTGTGCTTGGCAAGGGGGCTGCTCCCGTGGGTGCCCGGGGGGCAGGGCAGCGGGGCAGGGGACAGGGCTGGGCAGTAATGGCCTCGGGGACAGGGCTGCTGCTGGTAGCTGGCACTGCCTGCAGAGAGAGGTGGCATTAGGGACCCTGGTGGGCTCGGGGAGAGAGGCAGAGACCCCTCGCTCATCCCAGTGACACATCCTCACGTCTCTATATATAGAGAGACAAGGCTATATAAATCCACACGTGTACAGATCAGCGTTTTTCACTCTAATTCATATTTAAATAGCAATCCCAGTTTTTCTTTCTCCCAGCTCTTTCCCCGGGCTAAATCCAGTGGCAAACCCACGTGACAGCCCACACCAGGGTTTTGTAACCGCAGAGGATTGAGAGCTTTGCCCACACAGAGCTCAGAACTCCCTGGCTCTAATTTAAGCTGCTATTTCTTGCCCTACTCCCCCATGGCAGCTGAGCTTACCTGGTGGGCAGGTGAAGCCAGCTGGGCAGGGCTGGCAGGGGGCTGAGATCTGGGGGTCGCTGCGGAAGGTCCCTGCGGCACAAACTCTGCAGAATTTCTCAGCTGAGCCCCTCGGGCCGGGCAGGCTCAGGGCCATGTGCCCTCCTTCACAGGGCACTGGGTGGGCACTGCCCAGGGGGCAGAAGTATGGGAACACACACCTGGGAGGCAAAACACGGCAGGGAAAGGGGAGAAAATCCCTGAAAATGACTTCTGGATTGAATGATCAGCAAAAAACAAGGTAACATTAACAACGGTTCCAATCTGATTCCAGAAATCATAAATCCCCCTCTTCAGTCACCAAATCTGTGACTGCAGCTCAAAGATTCCTTTGCTTTTGCACAGTGCACAAAGGCTGTGGTTTGGGTTGGATCCCCGGCACAATTCCCAACATTCGGAGTTTTTAGAAAGTGGCACTCACAGCTGCTCGGGGCTGTTGTACGTCCAGGAGCCCTCGGGACAGTGGTACCCAGCAGGACACAGGGAAGGCTCTCCTGTCAAAGCCCCACAGTAAAACCCAGGCCTGCAGGGCTTGGGATTCACTGACCCTGGGGGAGAAACAGAACAGAATTTGTGGGACATTCCCAGAGCAGGAGAGTCTGTGTTGGGAGGCAGAGAGCAAGGGGGGCTTTCCCCTACACTCTGCTTTCCCATAAACTCTCTGCTTTCCCCAAAACTCCCTGTTTTTCCATAAACTCTCTGCTTTCCCAAAAACTCTCTGCTTTTCCTATTGTCCCCAAACGGGCACAGATCTATTTGGAAGCAGTTTATTGTTTAGCATGAAATGCCAACACCTCAGTGCTCAGCCCTGCAGGAAGAAATCTCCTTTTCTGAGCCCAAACCACTTCCTTCGGCCACCTCAGCTCAACAAAACCACGGAGCGCTGTGATGATGCCTAAACCAGGGTTTACCTAAAACAGAGGCCCAGACAAAGTTAGGAGAATAAAAGCCAGACAAATTCATTACAGGCCTTTAGGTGCATTCAGACAAAGCTCCCTCGTGAGGCTACACCCAAAATGGATGCCGAGTTCTTCACATTTTATAAGTTCTGTCTCATTAGCATATTGGGCCTCAATTCTCTAATTACACCTTCAGGTGCTGATGTCAACCACCCCAAGCTTGCTCCCCCAGTTCACTGTTGGTTCCATATTTTGGGGCTCTGAGGCAGTGAAGTGTCCTTGGATTTTCTAACCGAGCAATTTTGACCAAAATGCTGTGAGCAGAGGTTTTTAGCACTTCATATGAAGCCTGGAATTACGCAGTAAAGCTACAGACATATGAAGAATAGAAACTAAAATTCTTTAGGTGACTGAGAGAGATCAGGTCCTGGGAGAATGGGACCAGAGGCACACTAAACCCCTGCTGATCCCTCATCCAGGCTCAGGAAGGGCTGGGAATGAGGACAAAAGGGTCACGTCACCTGCTGGGCACTCGTAGCCAGGCTCACAGGGGATGCCCTGGGTGTTGGGGAGCCCTGTCTGCGCTGGGTCCGGGCAGTGGTACCCCGGAGAGCAGGGGCCACACTCCTCCAGGGATTTGGCACCAGGCTGCGTCCTGGAGGTGCCAGCTGGGCAGGGGAAAGCGTCCCCTCTGCCAGGGCACCAGTACCCAGCGGGGCAGGGGTAATCCTCAAACCTCGCCAGGCCTGGTGGGAAGAGAAGGGAGTGAGGAAAGGGAGGCTGAAGGGACACGGGGAATTTCAGGGAAAGGCTCGAGCAGGAATTATCTGTGCCTTTCCTTATCTCGGGGAATTTTGTAACTCAGAGATGGGAAAGGGCGGGAATTTTGTAACCCAGAGGTGGCAAAGGGAGGGAATTTCCTCACCCAGAGGTGAAAAAGGGTGGGAATTTTGTAACCCAGAGGCAGGAAAGGGAATTTGTCCCCCAGAGGTGGGGAAGGGCTGGCTTTTCCCCAGCACTGACCTGCCAAGGGGCAGTGGTAGCCCGGCGGGCAGGGCTGGCACTCCGCCCGGCTCTGCGCTCCCGGGTGCCCGCGGAAGGTGTGGGGAGGGCACTCCTGGGGAGCCAGGACACTGCTGGGGTCAGTGCCATTGCTCCCGAAGCAGAAGTGTCCCAAAGGGCAGGGATGAGCCTCCGAGTCCCCTACAGACACACAGAGAGCCTTCAAGGAGCATCTCCAATGCCATGGGAATGTCTTTTCTCCATGTCCTCCCTGGGTGCTCCCAAATTCCTGCGCATCCATCTCCCCCATCCCTCCCCACCCTCTTCTGGGGTGTTTGGGGTCTGCCTGTGACCTCAGCTCTCCCACGTTCCCATATTTGCTGGAATTAACAGCTGAATGCCTCTTTCCTCTGCAGAACTCTGCCCCACAATTCCACACCTGACGTCCAAGCCATCCTCACCAGACCCAGGGACACACAAAACTCTCTCCAAAAGCAGCTCCCACCCCCTCCCCTCATTGTTCATCCCCCCACCTGCTTTGCACCAGCGGCCTGGTGGGCAGGGCAGGCAATCCTCCCTCCTCCCAGCCCCTGGCAGAGCTCGGAGAGTATTGGCAGGACACGGCGTGGGCACCTCGGACCCCTCCAGGCAGTAGAAACCTACAGGAAAGGTGGGGAAGAGAGAAAAGTAAAACATGCAAATCCTCCAGTGGCAAAAACGCCCGAGCCAGAGTCTGCTGAATGCAGAATGAACTTCTGCCAAGCCAGGAGCCTTCAAACTCTTCTGGACTTGCAGCTCAGCACTGTAAATTCAAGGTGGCCTTTGTGGTCTGGGCTGCTTTGGTTCAAAAGATGCAAAAAGGAGGAAACCAATGAGCAGTGATCATTTCAAGGCAGGAATGGCAATGTATGAAGCAAGATAAGGTGCCCTCCATTTGGTTAGAAGCAAGTCAGTGTTCTGTGGTGTAAAATGATGAAAATGCTCACCTACCTGCAGGACACAGCCCTGCACACGCCTGGCCCCAGCGGCACCCAGCCAGGAGGCGCCAGGAGAAGGGCAGGCTGTGGGGAGCAGCCTGGGAACTCCCAGCCAGGCAGAAATAACCAGCAGCACATTTCCCTTCCAGCCTTCCGTGCCTGGAGTGGAGAGGAAAACGATAATCTGTGCTCGGAGCTGCTGCTGGTTTGGTGCAGAGGCAGAGTGAGCATTGACACTTTTATTGCAAAGTTTGCAATAAAAAAGCTTCTGATATGAGAGAGAAAACAGACACATTTTTCCACTTGTAAAAACATGTAGATGACAAAAGTGAGCCAGTTCAAATTCCGTGAACTTGGCAAATTGCTTGAGATGTAATTGTGGGTGACTTTCCTCTGGGCTGGACTTTCTGCACGACTTCCATGGTTT
The DNA here is from genome assembly GCA_013397895.1 of Origma solitaria. NCBI lineage: Eukaryota > Metazoa > Chordata > Aves > Passeriformes > Acanthizidae > Origma > Origma solitaria. The sequence continues at coordinate 41,378 of VZRL01000943.1, read as the reverse complement.
CATAAATGCCAACCACTACCTCCTTCAGGTGCTTCTTTGTCCCACAACAACGATGCCAGACTGCTTTTGCCTCCCAGAATTCACAGACCCAATGCCTCTGTACCCAACCCTGTGTCTAAGATTATATTTTTATTTTCTTTGAGTGAGAGAAATGCAGCAGAGAAGCCGGGAAGAACTCTCCCAGCGCGAAACGAGGATGCCAAAGTGCTCCAGAGAAAGTGAAAAACACCAGAGTGAGCTGAATCCTCACCTGCAGTAGTGGCCAGCGGGGCAGGGCAGGCATTCCCTCTCATTCCAGAGGCCAGTCGTGTTTCCAGGAGTGAAGGTGCCTTCAGGACAGGTGAGAGGAACCTGTGTCCCTAAAAGGAAGAGACAAAAATAAACCTCATTGTGAGTGTTATGGTGATACCTTAAGAATTTTTACCTTCTATTCTTCATGTTTCTGTAGCTTTGGTGTAGTTCTGGGCTTCATAAAGTGCTAAAAACCTCTGTTCCCAGCACCTTTAGCTAAAACAATTCCTCTGAGTGGAAACCCAAGGGCACTTCGCTGCCTCAGAGCCCCAAAATATGGAACCAACAGTGAACTGGGGGAGCAAGCTTGGGGTGGTTGACATCATCACCTGAAGGTGTAATTGGAAAACTGAGGCCCAATATGTTAATGGACAGAACTTCTAAAATGTGAAGAACTCGTGACTCGCTGTCCATTTTGGGTGTAGCCTCATGACAGGGCTTTGCTTACGCTGAATGCACCTGAAGGTCTTCAGTAAATTTCTCTGCTTTTTATTCTCCTAACCTTGTCTGGCCTCTGTTTCAGGCAAGCCTGGCTACCTGAATGGTCTGACAGAACCCTCGAGCTGTACCAGAGAGTGACCCTTAGGTGGCTGCTGTGCCACACTGGCTCACTGCCACCTCCCCATCACCCACCCTGAGGGACACACATTGGGGTGCCACATCTGTGGGATCCCAGTCCCTTGAGCCCTGGTGAGTGCCAGAGTACCTGTGGGGCAGTAGGAATGAGCCGGGCAGTGCCGGGGGTCCCCTGCCACCGGGTCCTGGCAGTAGAATCCCCTCTGGCATGGGATACAGGAGGCAGAGCCCGCGGCTGGCTGGTACTGCCCGGAGGGACATGGCCTGGGCAGGGCTGTCCCCGAGCTGCAAAAGTGACCCTGCAAGGGCAGAGCAGGGAGAGGATTTAATGGGGATAGTGCCAAAATTGGGGTCTGTATAAAACCCAGAATCCCCAAAACCTCTATGTGGGTGTAACCAACATTTCTATCTGCTGTGGGTGACCCTTTGCCATTGTGGGCACAGCAACAGCCCCGCCCAGAGTGAGAACCCCCTGTTCCCTCTCAGCCATACCTTGGGGCACAGGAACAGCCCTGGGAACCCCTTCTCCCCCTCATCCATGCCTTGGGGCACAGGAACAGCCCTGAGAACATGCTGTTCTCCCCTCAGCAGTACCTTGGGGCACAAACAGCCCTAGGAAGCCCCTCTGCCCCCTCAGCAGTACTTTGGGGCAGAGGAACAGCCCTGGGAAGCCTTTCTGCCCCCTGAGCCATACCTTGGGGCACAGGAACAGCCCTGAGAACATGCTGTTCTCCCCTCAGCAGTACCTTGGGGCACAAACAGCCCTAGGAACCCCCTGTTCTCCCTTCAGCCATACCTTGGGGCACAGGAAGGCCGTGGGGCTGACTGAGCTGAAGTTTGCTGGGCAGTAAAACCCCTCAGCACAAGGTCCTGTGGGAGAGCTCAGCCCGGCGCTGGCACAGAAAGCCCCGGGGTGGCAGGGGACACAGCTGTCCTGGGAGCCACCTCCTGAGGGGACACGAACACAGGGGACACAGGGAGAACACCCACTTTGAACTGGTGACACGTGGTCACCATCGCTGCTAACGATGCCTGATGATTTTTGCCTTTTCTTTCTTGTATACCCTTTTATATTTTTTTACATATCCTTTTATGTATTTTGTACACCTTTTACATATCCTCTGTATCCTCTTTACCCTTAGCCTACAGGCTAACACTGATTTTTGCAGTCTGCTATTCCAGCTTAGTTCTGAGGTTCTGCAAGGCAGAAAGACCAAACACTCACACTAGGAGGCCAGAGAGCGCTGTGCTATCAAAAACTCGAGGGTTCAACCTTGCCTGAAACCTTCTCTCCAAAACATATTTTGTAAACTGAGCTCAAGCCTCATCCGTGGGAGAATTCTTTAGAGCAGAGGGACATTACTTCATTTATTAAACTTCTTATTGGGGGATCCTAGACAGATTTGCAAAGTCTGTAAAAATTGTAAATGCGTTATACAGTGACTGCATCTCGATGTGTTCCACCTTGGCGAGTTGTGCACCATAGGATCCTATTAAAACACCAACGTATGAAACTCATTGTGGATGCACTGTTTTAAAAGTTTTCTCTTCTTTCTCCTGGGGAATAGAGATAAGTTGCATTCTTGTGCCTTTCTAATCTTTTTGTTTTGGTACTGGATGCTGTAAGGCTCCAGCCAATCCTCTTGGGGGGTGGAAAACTGTCGACCAATAATTGTTAGACTATTAATGCATATATAAAGAAAGAATTGTAAATAAATCTCTCTCTTTCACCATTTTGTGTGTGCTGGCTGCCTGATTTACCTACGAGCTTCCACAACATCTCAGGAACAACCCTTTTATCCTTTTAACCGTGTCTGCCTCATAATTCCAAGAGGCAACAGCAACACGTGGCCACTGACCTCAGGGGCTGTTGGTCACCACCGAAGCCCCCACAGGACAAACCCATGGGTGCAGTCACTCACCGGTGGCGTTGTTGAGGGTCCCAGCCGGGCAGGCGACAGGGATTGGGGTGCCCTGTGGGCAGTAGTGCCCCCGAGGGCAGGGCCCGCTCAGGGGTGACACGGCTGTCCCACGTGGGGTGGCATCGGTGGCTCCTCCTTGGCAGAAGTACCCAGCCGAGCATGGACCTGAGACACACAGAGGGAGAAAAGCACCACCCAGAGCCCCTCCTGAAACCCTCACAAAGTGCAGATAGCTCTGGAGAGAGGCCAAAGCCCATCCTTGTGCCAGGTTATCACAGCTGATAGCCTGGGCTGGTCACCTTTGCTTTGCCTTTCCTTCTCCTCATTAACCTTTGGCCTCCATCCCTTTCTTTGCTTGCACTGACCTCACCTGGCGTTTGCTCACCTTATCTCCTCTCCAAGATCACCTTATCTCCCTCTCTAACTGCTTCCCTGCGTTTTGTTTCCCGTAGGAAGAGCTCTGCCTCTCTTCTTTCCAGGTATCCAAGCCCGGAATTTTGGCCCGGGGACAATTCCTCTGTGCGTAAATGGGAGGGGAAGGATTTCGGAGGACAGAAGGAGCAGCGATAAAAGTGTTAAAGGAAGAGAAAGTGTAAAAAAAATGAAGGGAGAGAAGGAAAAGCAGTGCAGTAACATAGAAATGGCATCCGAAAGAAATGCTCAGTGAGAAGAATGGAACAAAGAATGGCTGATGAGCACAGACACAGGTGAAGGGTGCTCTGCAATAGCCTTTTCCCTGTTCAGGGAGATGTTTCAGCCCCAAATCCCAGCCCCTGGGGGGGTCAGTTATCACCCAAACTCACCATCAGGCTCCCAGTTGGCCTCTCCCCTGCAGAACTGCCCCACGGGACACTGCCTGCAGGCTGTGGGGGCCACTGCCCCCTCCAAGGGGTTCAGAGTGCCCTCAGGACAGGGCAGAGGGACAGCAGTGCGGCCTGGACAGAAGTACCCTGGGCATGGAGAGGGCAGGGAGACACTGCTCAGAACCAGGGGAGAAGGAGGAATGCTGAGCGAATCCCCCTTCCCTTGGTTCTGGCCAAAAACAAAGAAAAAACCTGCTGAAAATGATCTCTGGGGTCAACGATCAGAGAAAACGTAGGGCAAAATTCCAAATGTTTCCAGTCTGATTCCAGGCTAAGTAGAAATCTTAATTTCATTTTGGATGAAAAATTACATTTTGGCCCAGGGACAATTCCCCTGAGCACACAGAGGAACCCCCCAGCCTCCTCCCCTCCCAGCCAGTTTGGGGTTTGCTGCACTGCTGGGCTCACCTCTGGGGCAGGCGAGGGGCTGCACGGTGCCAGCGGTGCCACAGGCCAGCCCAGCTGGGCAGGGCAGGCAGGAGCTGGCCCCGGGCTCGGGGCTGAAGGTGCCAGGCTCGCAGGGCAGCTCCAGCCCTGAGCCCGCGGGGCAGAAGGAGCCGCGGGGACATCGGTACCCATGGATGCCATCGGAGGGGCAGGGGGCAGAGCTTCCTTCCAGGCACACGTAGCTGCAGAGAGAGAGAATCCAGCGCTGGGACAATTCGCTCACAGGTGAGGATGGTGATGCTTTAGGATTTTAGCTTCAATTTTTCATGTGTCTGCAATCCTGTGATTCTCTGGTGTAGAACTCTGCACTCCACACAGGTGCTGAGCTGCTGTTCTCTCCTTTTTGGACAAAATAATTCCTCTCTAAGCCCCAAACTCAAGCACACCTCACTGTCTCAGGCCCCAAGATATGTAAACAGCAGTGAATTGGGGGAGCAAACTTGGAGTGATTGACTTCATTACCTGGAGCTGTAATTGGAGGATTAAACCTTGATATGCAAATGGACAAAACTTATAAAATATGAAAAACCCATGACCATTGTCCATTTTGGGTGCAGCCCCTGGGTGGGCTGTGACTGCCCTGAATGCACCTGAAGGCCCTTCAATAAATAGAACTGCTTTTTATTCTCTTAACTTTGTCCAGCCTCTGTTTTAGGTGAGCCCATTTAGGCATCCCTGGGACACTTCATTCCATGCAGAGCCATCCCTGGAAAATGCAGCTTGGTTCAGCTGTGCTGGCAACTTCCCCCCACTTCATGCCCTGAAAATCCTGGGAAAAGGCTTTTTTACACCAGTTTGCGTGGAAAGTGTTCTCATTCTGGAAGGAAAAGCCTTTGAAAACTAAAATATTTTTACTTCAAAACACAGGGCGCAGGTGTTCAGTCCCTGCTGCCTTTGCTGAGCCTCTTTTCATCCTCACTCGTCCCTTTAAAGCCACCAGGGACTCTTCCCTTCACTACTTCCCTCTCAAATGAGCAAAGATGAAGAAATTCAGAATCCATGGTGGTTCTAAGAGCTGTGATCCCATCACAGACAAGGATTCAAACCATGGAGCTTCTGGAGAAGGAAAAATTCCCAGTCCTGAAGGCAAACGACTGAGAGTGAAAGGAACAGCACTGAATGAAAGACCAAAAAAACCAGCTTTTTTCTTTTTTGCCTGGAAACAAGAGCAATTCGAAGTGAGTAATTCCAGCTGAGCAGCAGGTTCTGAGGAGAGATGGATGCTGTGGGATAAAGGTGCTGAAAAGCAACAAACTGCTCCTTGTGTTGGGGCACAAGCACTTCATGGAATTTGGAAGCCCAGGGTCATTTATAATTTATAATTTTCATTATTTTAATTACATTTTACGTTATAATATATTATTTATATTACAATATATTTACGTTATAATTTACATTTATAATTTACATTTCTTCACCATCCAGCTCAGAAAATCTTGATCATTACTGTTCCAGCCAGGCTGTAACATCTTTTAACATTTAATTGAAGTTTAACCTTAACATCTTTTAAGGTTAAAGGAAATTTTGGGAAGGTTTAAAGTTCAACTAGGACAGGTTGAATCCCTCTTATTCCCAAGAAAAATTATTTTCAGTCCTTCCAAATGTAGCCTTCATTGTATTCCCAGCTTAGCTCCAACTTCTAAAAAAATTCATTGTGATTTTCTCCACTCAATTCAAGAGCCAGCTGCTATCAGAAATCTTTCCCCATGAAATTTCATTACACTGCACTGAAATCACTTTTAAGACTCTCTTACACTCATAAAATAAATCAAATTTCCATAGCCTCTTGTTCTGAGGCTCATGAGCTGGACAGACACTGCTCAGGGCACTTTCCTGCTGGGTTACACAGCCTGGGAATGGTGCCTTGTCCCTGATTCTTGCACCACCTTGTGGAAGAAGAGGACTCAGAACGGAAAAAAATAAAGCTAAATTCTCAGCAAGTGTGATTATGAGGCTAAATAAGGGATTTGCAATAGTGATTTATTTATAATAATAATTTTTCCCCAAAAACAGAGAAAAAAGATGTATAAGAATGTTGGGCAAACATGAAGGGAAAAGGAATATCTGCTGACGCCTTAGGATTTTAGCTTCTGTATTTTTTGTGTATATAGACTCCATATAAAGTGCTGAGACTCCTGTTCTCAGCATTTTTAGACAAAACAATTCCTCTAAGTTGGAAATCTAAGGACACTTTGCTGCCTCAGGGCTCCAAAATAGGTAAACAGCAGTGAATTGGGGGAGCAAACTTGGAGTGATTGACTTCATTAGCTGAAGCTGTAATTGAAGGATTAAACTTTGATATGTTAATGGACAGAACTTAAAAGTATGAAAAACCTGTGACCATTGTCCATTTTGGGTGCAGCCCCTGGGTGGGCTGTGATTGCCCTGAATGCACCTGAAGGCCCTTCAGTAAATTTATCTGCTTTTTGTTCTCCTAACTTTGTCCAGCCTCTGTTTTAGGTGCGCCCATCAGGCATCACCACCAGGAGATGCCCCATCCCACCCGAAGCGCTGAGAACCAGCCCAGATCTGTAATTTGTTTGTGCCTCGGTTATACCTCCCAGCAAAGCTGCATTTTGTCACTCACCCTGGGTCACACAGCGCTGCCTGGGCCAGCTCTGCCAGCCCTGGGCCACTGCAGACCCTCCCAGCCGGGCAGGGCTGGCACTGCTCCTGCGCCCCCAGCCCCACGGCGCTGGAGAAGGAGCCGGGGGGACACGGCACGGGGTGCCCTGTGCCACGGGGGCAGAAGTGTCCCACGGGGCAGATGTCATTGGCAGGCAGGGCAGCGCCGGAGGATTCCACCTGGATGGGGAAAAGACAGGGGGAAAGTGAGATCAGGTGGGGTTTGGCACAGCGTGCACGGAGGTGTTCTGGGAAAGGCACGCAGGGGCTGAGTCCTACAAATTTGCTGTCACTGGAACTAAGCAGAAAGCGTTGGCATGAAAGGGTCCTGGCTTCTCTAGGTTGGTTAGCCTGTCCCCAGTGCCATCTTTTAGAGGATGTGTTAGACCCCACACTCCAGTGCAACGCAGAAATGAAGGTCTGGCTGGAAATTATCCGTGGGCAGCCAGGTATTCCAGCAGGTGTCAGGAGCAGCATGTCTCAGAGCTCTCGGGGAGCAGAAGTGCTTGGCAAACATGCCACCACAATCCAGGAGATGGTGACAGACCTGGTCCCGAGGTCCCCAGGCTCACTGCGCTGCTGCTGCTGCCTGGCACTCACCCTGTGCTTGAAGGGGGCTGGGCTGACGGCTCCCTTGGCACAGTGATAACCTGGGTAACAAAATCCAGAGGGCTGGGGCAGACCTGGGGCTGAGCAGTACATCCCTGAAACAGAGAGAGAACAATGTCAGGGCGAGGAGCTGCACAGAACAGCAGTGCAGGGGTCAATAATGGGAAAGGAGAACTCTGTTTGTCCCCTCTGTGCCCCGTCCCTTGTCACCTGCCGGGCAGGGCTCGCAGTCAGACTCGCTGGTGGCACCAGTCCTGGGGCCAAAGGTGCCCTTGGGACAGGGATGCTCCGTGCTGAAGTTGGTCCCTGGCAGGCAGAAGTGGCCGGCAGGGCACAGCTCGGGAGTTCGTGCTCCGGGACCTGTGACACAAGGGGAGAGCTTTGCTCAGGAGGGACTGGGGCAGGGGATGGCACTGTCTGCCCACAGAACCCTCCCTCGTTAGGGACACAGGGAAAGCAGGTCCCGTGGGGCAGGAGGAGCCCTGGAGGGTGGTGGGGTGGGGCAGAGGAGCCTGCAGGACATGACCCTTCAGAAGTGGTTTTGCCCAGAACAGAGACAATGGAACCCCAAAATAAAGATCTTGTCCACCATCCACCTCCAGCAGGCATCAGAAAGCTCAAATTCTCTGAAGTTCAGCCTCAGACAAAGAACATCTCCTCACACAGGCGAGTCAGTGCTGCGTTAAATACCTGAGGAAAAATGCCCATCACAAATCTCAGCTGCAATTCTGAGGCTCTAACTCGTGGTTCCAGCTCTGCTAGAACTCATTTTAGCTCAAGAAACTCCTTCCCTGTCCCTTCAGCTCCTTTTCTTTTGCAAGAAAAGCCTCTCTGTGCCCTGGGAGGCGATGGGTGAATTCAGCACTGTCAGAGTGACCCCAAAGCTCTCCATGCTGGGGGGGCAGAGGAACATCTTGTGCAGGCAGATGGTGAGAGCTCCGAGCAGGAGCAGCTCTGGCTGCTGGCCAGACCCAGAGCTCCCTGCCAGCAATATTTGCTTCCATGCGAGGCCAGAGCCGTGTAAGACATGCACGAGAGGTGGAGAGAAGGTTTAACAGCACTCAGGGAGTTCTGAGTGACCTGAGGCTGCTCCCGAGGACCCAGCAGGAGGTTTGGAATCGAAACGATTCGGGGCATTTATGCTTAGTGCTGGAAACCAGCACTGACTAAAAATGATGTGGGGCACTGGGTTTGGTCTTGCTGTGTCCCAGGGTGTCAGAAGTGGAGCTGGGGTGGGGGAATACCTTTTCTTATTCTGGAAAGTGAGGAAAAGTGAGGGGAAAATGAGGAAAAGTGCGGGGAAAAGCACGGGGAAAGGANGAGGAAAAAGCGAGGAAAAAGCGAGGAAAAAGCGAGGAAAAAGCGAGGAAAAAGCGAGGAAAAAGCGAGGAAAAAGCGAGGAAAAAGCGAGGAAAAAGCGAGGAAAAAGCGAGGAAAAAGCGAGGAAAAAGCGAGGAAAAAGCGAGGAAAAAGCGAGGAAAAAGCGAGGAAAAAGCGAGGAAAAAGCGAGGAAAAAGCGAGGAAAAAGCGAGGAAAAAGCGAGGAAAAAGCGAGGAAAAAGCGAGGAAAAAGCGAGGAAAAAGCGAGGAAAAAGCGAGGAAAAAGCGAGGAAAAAGCGAGGAAAAAGCGAGGAAAAAGCGAGGAAAAAGCGAGGAAAAAGCGAGGAAAAAGCGAGGAAAAAGCGAGGAAAAAGCGAGGAAAAAGCGAGGAAAAAGCGAGGAAAAAGCGAGGAAAAAGCGAGGAAAAAGCGAGGAAAAAGCGAGGAAAAAGCGAGGAAAAAGCGAGGAAAAAGCGAGGAAAAAGCGAGGAAAAAGCGAGGAAAAAGCGAGGAAAAAGCGAGGAAAAAGCGAGGAAAAAGCGAGGAAAAAGCGAGGGAATTTCACATCCTCACCCCTGCAGGAGAACCCGGCTGGGCACAGCTGGCAGTCCTTTTCCTGCCCTTTCCCGCTGGCAGGGCTGAAGCTCCCGGGGCTGCAGGGGATTGGGAATTCAGAGCCTTCGGGGCAGTAGGAGCCAGCGGGGCACTGCCTGGGGTCTGCCTGTGTGGAGCCGGGATGGCAGAAATACCCAGCCTGGCACGGCCCTGCGAGAGAAAAGCTTCAGGGCCAGGTTTGAAACCAGAAAACATCTTTAAAAATCCAAACTGGGAGACAAAAAGGACGTTGGATGCATGCGATACACACCAGAAACTGCAGCCAGGCCTTCTCCTTGGCAGAACTTCCCAGCAGGACAGGACAGACAGGAATTCTGGGAGCCCATCCCGGACTGGGGCAGGAAGGTGCCGGCGGGACAGGGCTGGGGCTCGGAGCTCCCTGCGGGGCAGAAATGCCCTGGGGGGCACAGAGCCCCTGTCCCATCCCCGACGGGGCCAGGCACACGTGCCTGGGAGGTGCAGAAATGCCCAGGCCAGCACAGCCCACTCGGGGCTGAGAGCCCTGAAGGACACGAGCAGCGAGTCAGATGAGCATCCCATAAATCACAGCTTTGGGGTTAACCAACCCGACAGGCCCCGGCACTCGATGGTCCCAGAGCCTCCTGGCCATCAGGAGCTCTGCGAGTTAAAAGCTTGATCTATCCCCTCAATAGTTACCCACAGCTGATTGGCAGAGAGATAAAAGCCCAGAGAGTTTCCTAAATCTCCTTTTCAGAGGAGGATGATAATTATAGGTCTTTCCACTGAGAGAAAATCAAACCCAAACAAGTCCTAGACCCCAATCTGCTTGATTTGTGGTTTTATAACCTTTGCTAGAACAAAACCACCTCGATCTGCCTTCAATTTAGCTTACAAAAGATGGTTTGCAAAAAACCTTTCCAATCTCCTCAGGGGGTCCCAGAAATCACTGAATATGCTCCTTCACATTTGGATGAACATCACAGAACACTCCCCCTCGCCCCCAGACCCAAAGCAGAGCAGGGCTGTGCTGAACCCACGCACAATTCCTACCTGGCCTGGCACAGAAGGTGCCCCCAGGACAAGGCTTGCAGTCCGTGGGGGTCCCCAGGCTGCTCTGGTTGCTGTAGGTGCCCTCTGGACATGGGTACTGCTTGGCAGCCCTGGTTCCAGGTGGGCAGTAGTGTCCTGCTGGGCATTCCAGGGGTCTGGCCACGCCGTGGATGTTCCCTTGGGCATCACCTGGGTGCTCTTGTGGGGCACAGAACCTGCCAAAAAATCCCAGCGCCCCTCCTGTCCCTCTGCTCTGCCAGAGATAAGAAAACGTGCACAGCAGGGAGTGTGCGATGAAACGGAAGGAAATTCCTTGGAAAAACCAAAGGAGAGCTCAGGTGTGAGCTGCCAGGATCACCATGCCCATCCAGGATGGATTCCCTGGCACACGAGAACTTCTGGTGGCATTTTCTGTGCCACAGAAAATGCCACCAGACAGGGAAAGGCGATGTGAAAACAGAAACAGAACAGCAGCCTTGTGAATCAAAGTGAATCTCGTGTATCAGACACAGAGCAGCCTCAGGCAGGGGAGAATACACCTGCTAATTCCCAAAGAAGTGTCAAAAGAAGGAGCCAGTCCGTGTCACTCACATTCCTGCCGGGCATGTTTCACACTGGCTTTTCCCAGCCTGCTCCTGGTACTGTCCAGGGGGACAGGGCACGGGCTCGGGGCTGCCAGGGGGACAGTAGTGACCCACAGGACACAAATAATCTGCGAGCAAAACCAGAAATACCCCTCTAACATCACTGCTGGGGTGAAAACATTTTCATTTTTTCAGCTTTTTTTTCACTTTGGTAAGATCCCTGTTTTTCATACTTCTTACTATTACCCAATAATTTACCCTGTGTTACTTGGAATAATTTTTGGAAAATGTTTTTAACCTCAATAGCCATTTCTAAACATAACTTCCAGCTGTAAGTAAAATCAGATTTTAAAGTGACCTTGCTGCTGAAACCCCTGTAGGTAAAGAATGATCCCAAAGGACTCCTACCTGAGTGCTGGTCTGACACGGATCCTGCAGGGCAAAACCATCCCTCCTTACACAGACCTTCTGGGGAGCTCTGGCCATGCTGGGAGCAGAACCAGCCTGGGGAGCAGGGCCGGCAATCCTGGGCTGAGTGCCCACCGGGGTGGGGCAAGAAGGAGCCTGATGAGAAAAATCCACCAAAATCCCATTATTGCATCCTCACATCCCTGTTGGATGTGGTTGGGGAGGAATCATCAGGGTCCCAAAGCAGCAGCTCATACAGGAATTTTCTGGCTGCACCAGTGCCAGAAGATGCCAAAAGGATGCTGGTTTAGGAAGGAATTCCCAAAATCCCAATGCTCCCTGTAAGAGGCTCCTGGGAGGTGCTGGTGCTGACTGCTGGAGGTGAATTCCGATTTATTTCTGGGCTGGACTGAGCAGTGAAATCCTTTACTAACACAACGATAGATTTAATCCAGGAAAGAAACAATGTTCCACAGCCTCTTATCTAATTGAACCCTTTTCCTCATTAGCACTGCTGTTAATGATCTGCCCCTGTGCAGGGGGAGCTGTCACATGGAGCTGTGGGACCTGTCCTCAAGGAGGGCCCAGCAGGAGCCAGGGGCAGCTCTGCAATCCCTGCCTGATTTAGGGCTGACGTTCCCATACAGCAGCGCCGGATCAGTGGCTGAATTTCCATGCTGAGAGCAGCTTTTCCTTGGGGAAATTCCAGCCCAGCCTGAGCAGGGGCTGCAGAGCAATGGCACTGGCTCAGCTGAGCTCTGGGAAATGCCAGCAGGAAATACCAAACCTACCCGGGGGACACGGAGATGGAGAATGACTCCCTGCAGGACAGAAGTGGCCTTGGGGACAGATGTTTCCCACTGCTCCATCCCTGGGGTTTGGGATCGCGGAGCCTCCCGAGCAGTAGAACCCAGCCTGGCAGGGACCTGACGGAGCTGCCAGCTCTGCGCTGGCACAGAACCGACCTGGAGCACGGGGAAGAAGCAGCAGCAGCTTTTGGAGATGCCAGGAGCAGTCCCAGCACGAGGCTGGGGCTGCCTGTGGGTCTTGGCACGAGGGGGGAGAGGACACAAGTACCAAAAACCCAACCCGAAAAATCTGTGCGGGAAGAAAGGCTCAGCTCCTACCTGGAGGGCAGGGAAAGGGGAGGGATGAGCCAGCAGGACAGAAGGTTCCTGCTTGGCACAAGCCGGCAGATCCTGGAGCTGGAGCTGCCTTGCCTGTGAATGGGAAAGGCACAGTTGAAACCTAAGAATTGCAACCACTCTGTTTTATTGAGAGAGCTCAGGAAGAACAGAGCTAAAGCACTGAATTAAGGGGGAAAAGGGAAAGAAATCTATCCTGAGCATGGTGACTCTAATATCCTTTATATCCATCTAATACCCCTTAGATGACCCCAATATCCCCTTACACCCTTCAGGTGACCCCAATATGCCCCCAATATTCTTTAGGTGACCCCAATATCCCCCTCAACACCCTTTAGGTGACCCCAATATCCCCTAATACCCTTTAGATGACCCCAATATCCTCTAACACCCTTTAGGTGACCCCAATATCCCCTAATAGCCTTCAGGTGACTGCAATATCCCCTAATACCCTTTAGGTGACCCCAAGATCCCCTAATACCCTTTAAGTGACCCCAATATCCCCCCAACACCCTTTAGGTGACCCCAATATCCTCTAACACCCTTTAGGTGACCCCAGTATCCTCTAACACCCTTTAGGTGACCTCAGTATCCCTTAATACCCTTTAGGTGACCCCAATTTCCCCCTCAATAGCCACCACCATCACATTTTACTGTTCCCCTCCCTACCAGAGACATTTCCAGGAGCCCCTGGCTTGCTAGCTGAGGATCCAGGTGGACAAAACCAGCCGGGCATGCAGAGTCCATCTGGCCTGGCCAGACCTGGCCTGGAGCAGAGCCTCCCAGGAGGACACAGCTGGCACTGGGAAGCGTCCCAGAGGTTCAGAGCTTGGCTGTAGGTCCCCGAGGGACACGGGTGCTGCGTGGCAAACTCTGTGCTCCTGGGGCAGTAGTGACCTGGAAGGAAAAGGTGGTTTCAGGATGGGTAGGACAAGCTGGGAGCAGCCCAGGAAGGATTCCCAAAGGCATTCCCTTCATGCCTTCCTGGGAAGGACAGACCCCGAGCTGTGAGTGCGGGTCCATCTCTGCTCTGACAGTGAATCCATCTCCTTTCCCAATACAGCTGCTCAGGGCTGGGGGTCAGCAAGGAGCCCAGGGTGGGCACGGCCAGACCCACCTGGAGGACAGTCGGTGTAGTTGGAGGCGGCAGAGGTGCAGTAGAAGCCCCCCGGGCACTCCAGGCACCGTGTCCCACTCCAGGAGGGGCTGTAGGTCCCTGCCGGGCACGGCTGGGCGCTGCTGCTGCCCACCCCACAGACATGGCCGGGGGGGCACGGACCGCCACTGGCTGTGGGCTTGGAAGGAAAACACCACAGTTACACCCCAAAACCTCCCTGCAGAAAGCTCTGTGCCACGTTCCAAAGGTGAAGAGAGCCAGACACTCACCATGAAACCCTGCTCTCACCCCTCGCTCCTCAAGGCTGCACGAAGCCAGTGCTGAGCCTTGTCATCATCTTTAAAAATTCCTGCTGGATTTTGCCTCAGAGGAGAGGAATGCTGCCAGCTGCAGCATCCTAATCAAACTCATGAACTATTAACCTCTGGAATTTTAATCGGATGTGGCATCCACATGCAAAGACAGAACTATTGCTTGGATTTGAAATGTAAAGCTCAAAGAAAAGCCAGATGTGTTTTGTTATCTCTATTCCCTTGCACTATCAACCAACCAGAGGAACCTGATGCAGGAGGTGATGTTGAGAGGGAGAGTTTAATCCAGGGCAGGAGAACTCAGGTGACCTTGAGGCCCTAAGTTTCACTGATATTTTACATTTTTCCACAATTTCCACCACACCACAGCTTACCCTGGGAGGTCTGGGAGAAATGCTTCCTCCACTGCAGTAGAAGCCAGGCTCACACAATCCCACAGGAGATACGAGTCCAGTGCCATTGCAGAAATACCCTGAAATTCAATTAACAGGCACCACAAAAGGACAATAAAGATACTGGTCACTCCAGTTGAGACAACAGCAAATTAGTGATGAGGAAATATTCATTGTGTTTGATTCTCCTGAGGAGAGCTGCAGGTGCAGAGAACAAACAGCACTTGTGTCACCTCTGAATGCGAGAACATCCAGAGAAAGGGTGGGAAGGGATGCTGTCCATCTACACTCCACTGTGAGCATCCTCTGAGCTGGAAAAGTGGCAGATTTATCTCTCTGTCCTCTCCCTAACACCTCTCTGCAGGAAAGCAGCTGTTCAGAGCTGCCTGCTCCAGAACAGGAGCCCTAGGAATGGCTGAAATCTCGTTAATCACCATTTTTCAGTGCTTTACCTGAAAGGAAAAGCAGAAAAGCAGCTGTTCAGAGCTGCCTGCTCCAGAACAGGAGCCCTAGGAATGGCTGAAATCTCGTTAATCACCATTTTTCAGTGCTTTACCTGAAAGGAAAAGCAGAAAAGCAGCTGTTCAGAGCTGCCTGCTCCAGAACAGGAGCCCTAGGAATGGCTGAAATCTCGTTAATCACCATTTTTCAGTGCTTTACCTGCATCACACAGGAGGCAGTCGTGGATCCCGGTGTTCCCAGCGGAGCTGCTGTAGTGGCCAGGAGGGCAGGGCAGGGGGGAGGCAGAGCCTCGAGGGCAGTAGGACCCCGGGGGGCAGCTGCTCCCCACCACTCCATCCCTGGGGCTCGGGCTGGGAGCTCCTCCAGTGCAGTAGAACCCGGCCAGGCAGGGCCCTGTCACCTGGGGCTGCCCGGGGAGCGCACAGAAGTGCCCTGAGACAGCAAAACAGTGCCATCAGCACGGGCAGAAACCCCAGAAACATTCCAGAGAGCAAACTGATGTCTTAGAAAACATAGAAGCTAAAATCCTATGTGTCTGCAATCCTGTGATTCTCTAGTGTAGAACTCTGGACTCCACACAGGTGCTGAGCTGCTGTTCTCTCCTTTTTAGACAAAACAATTCCTCTCTAAGCCCCAAACTCAAGCACACCTCACTGTCTCAGGCCCCAAGATATGCAAACAGCAGTGAATTAATTGGGGGAGCAAAGTTGGAGTGATTGACTTCATTACCTGGAGCTGTAATTGGAGGATTAAACCTTGATATGCAAATGGACAGAATTTATAAAATATGAAAAACCTGTGACCATTGTCCATTTTGGGTGTAGCCCCTGGGTGGGCTGTGACTGCCCTGAATGCACCTGAAAGCCCTTCAATAAATAAAACTGCTTTTTATTCTCTTAACTTTGTCCAGCCTGTGCTTTAGTTAATCCCATCCAGGCATCCAAAGCACCCCCTGAACCTCAAGGACACTCATCCCCAGTGTCACCCACTCCTGTGCCTCACCTGGGTCACAGGGGGTGCAGTGGGACCCCAGGCTGCTGCCACGCTGGGGGTTGTAGGTGCCTTTGGGACAAGGGAACTGAGCTGCAGAAGCAGTGCCTGTGGGGCAGAAGTGGCCAGGGGGACATTCATTCTCCTGGAAGGACGAGGAATTCTTGTGGCAGAAGAACCTGGGCCAAAGAGAGAGTAAAAAAATGAGGATTTAGACTCCTGTGCTGGACCGACCAGAAAAGACACTTCCATGTGCATATCCCTGCACTCTGAGTTGATTCCTCAAGTGCCAAATTGATGGCATAATTGCAAAAGCCACAGAGACATCATTTTCTTAACTTGAATCACAACACAGGCAGGCTGTGATTCATCAACTTGTAAAAGTTAATCAAGTTCCAATCCAGGCAGTAATTGGAGATAAATCCCCCAGGGAAAAGCCAGGCTCAGCATCAGGTGATTTTCAAGATCCTCTCCCCTGTGCCAGCCTGTTGCCAAGGGAACCAGCTTTTACTCCAGACATGCAATAAGTTTATGGTGCCGATGGTTTCTGTGCTCTGAACAGCCTAAATTCCCCCCCAGTGGGGCTGGATGTGGGGTTAGGGCTTTTCCTGGTCCCACAATCCTTTCATGATGGTGTGAAACAGCTCAGCAGCTGCTCTGCACCTCACAGCACCTCCTCAAGCGCTTTCCAGCACTCAAATAACTCATTTCCCCCCATGCACTGCTCCGTGATGCCTGGATAAACAATTATTTCCAGCAGTCCCTAACTCCCTGTGTCTCACCCTTCAGGGCATGGGAGGCAGCTGCTTTTTCCCTGGGAAGGGTTATAAGATCCTGCTGGACAAGCAAGGGGAAGAGCCGTGCCCGGGGGGCAGAAGTGCCCTGGAAAAGAAAGAGCAGATCAGAATCAGCAGAGTTGGGAGAATCGAGGACAAAGCAGACATTGAACTGTGACTTTAACTCACCCTGGGGACACGGCTGGGGCTCCTCACCAGAGACACAATATTGGCCCTCTGGGCAAGCCTGGCACTGCTCTCCACGGGAATGGGGCACGTGGGAGCCGGGGGGACACGGGACTGGGCTGCTGGAGCCCTGGGGACACAAGTGACCAGCAGGACACGGAGCTCCGGAGATGCCGTCGCTGGGTGTGGGGCTCTGGGCGCCCGTGGCACAGTAGAACCTGCAGCAGGACACACTCTGTGTCTCAAACAGGGAAAAACCCCTGGGACAGCATCCCTGGGGTTGGGGTTTGGGGTCATTGCCACTCACCCAGGGCTGCAGGGCCCCGACGGTGCCCTCTGTCCAGGGCCACTGCAGAAATGTCCTCCAGGACAGGGCTGGCACTCCTGCACACTCCTCCTGCCCTCCTGGCCAGACCAGGTGCCAGGAGGGCACTGCAGGGGCACGGGGGCACCTGGCAAGGTTAGCACGGTGAGGAAATGGCTCCCAGGATTTCTGGGATGGAGGGAAGCCCTGCTCCAAAGCTGCCCTACCTGCAGGGCAGTAGTGACCAGCGGGGCAGGGCAGCCCCGACTCTCCGTCCTGGGGGTTTCTCACTTGGGCGCCGCTTTTACACCAAAACCCCTCAGCACAATCTCCTAGAAAAACGGAATAATGGGAGAATAAAAACCACAGAAATACGAATTTCAGGCACAGCCTTTTGCCATCTACCAATCTGTGCTGGAATGGTCAGCAGAGGAGCTGCTGTCCCTGCCAGGAGGGCAGGACTGGTGGCAGGTGACACAAGGACAGGGATTGAGAAGCCCTGTACTGCCTGAGCACTGCCTCCACATTCCGATAGATATCCCATGTTCCAATAAATAAATAAATATCCTACATTCCAACAGATATCCCACATTCCAATAAATAAATAAACACCCCACATTCCAATAAATAAATAAATAAATAACCCACACTCCAATAAATAAATAAATATACCAATTCCAATAAATAAATAGCCCACATTCCAATAAATAGACCACATTCCAATAAATGAATAAATACCACACATTCCAATAAATAAGGATACCACATTCCAATAAATAAGTATCCCCCATTCCAATAAATATCCCCTTTTCCAATAAATAAATAAATATATATCCCATATTCCAATAAATAAGTATCCCAGTTCCAATAAATAAATCAATATATATCCCACATTCCAATAAATATTCCAGCACACCTTTCTCCTTAAAATCACATTCAATACCTCCTAAAATGAAGTGTGAAATACTAAGAATTCCATCAAAGTGCTTTGCTGAATTAGGGCCTTTCAGGACAAGGACCAACAAAAAAATCATCAAATGAAAAAAAAAATCTTGGAAAAAAATGGAGAAATGTCATTGCTGGGTATTTTGCCCTCTGTTTCTCTGCTAAACCTAATCCCATGCACATCAATGACATGGAAGGATTAGTTCTTTGAGAACCAGGCTAAAAACCCAAACTAATTCTAAATAAAATGCCAGACAGGTTTGACACTGGAAAACTCCACACTGGATTTTTTTAAAAAGAAGTATCACATATAGAATTCTGGTTTCTGCAGTCCTTCTCTCACTCCTTGCTTAGAGAAATGAGGTTTTTTTCCTTCTTCAAGCTGTTCTTGACAAATGAAATGGAACATTTCACCTCAGCCGAGGTGAGAACCCTGGAGAGTCCAACACCAAGCCCTGCACTGATGATTTCCAGCAGGAATGAGGATGCTCAGGAGAACAGCACTGTACCTGTTGGGGCAGCAAGGCCAGGGAATTCACAGTATTTTCCTGCTGGGCATCTCTGACACTCCTGGACAGATTTCAGTTTTTGCCTGGGCCCAAAAGTCCCTGCAGGGCAGCTGTGCTGAGAGCTGCTGGTGGTCCCTGGTGGGCAGTAAAAGCCTCGTGGGCAGGGGTAAAGGGTGACATCGATGAGTGGCCCTTGCTGGCTGTCACAGTAAAATCCTGCAGGGACACACAGGGGAGGGGCTGAGGACACACAGAAGCTGCTCATGGGAAAGAACAGGCCACGCACAAAATAAATGGCCTTAAATCACTGTTGATAAGACTCACTGCACTCTTAAAAGGATATTTAACCCCCAGTGGTCCCCAAAAAACAGGACAAAACTTACAGGTGGCACAGGAAAACACTCACTGCACTCTTAAAAGGATATTTAACCCCCAGTGGTCCCCAAACAACAGGACAAAGCTTAGAGGTGGCACTGGAAAACACTCAATGACCCAACACTGATCTCTGCAATCCCTTTGAGGTACTGGAACCCTTCAAAGAAAGTTTTCCCCCTGAACATCTGACTTTTTCCCTGTTTAAATTGCTCCAAATTCACAGATGTTGCTAATTCTGCTTTCACATCTGAGCAGCTTTAACCTCTGATGGCCTTCTCAGGGCAGAGCCAGAAAACGTTCTCCTGCAGTGCAGAGAAGAAACAAGGTGGGCAGCAAAGCTCTAAACTTCGATCAAGAGACAACAACAACAAGAAGCTCTGATCTGAGGGAAGCACAGAAAAACATCTGGATCCTGGGAAATACAACTCCTATTTTATGGATGCGCAGCACCTCTGGCCCCTGTCAGCCCTCCCAGCAGGGAAATGACTTTTCCACTCGCAGAAAGACATTTATTTGGAATTTATCCCTCCCAGCCCTTTGAGCTGTGCCCAGGGCACTTTGTCCGCCTCTCACCTTGCCAGCACTCCCCCGTGGGGGCACTGAGGCCAGGCTCGGCACAGTAGAAGCCAGAGGGGCACGGCTGGCACTCAGCAAGGGCTCTCCTCGCTGGCAGGCTGGAGAAGGTGCCCGCTGGGCAGCGCTGGGGCGCTGCTGATGCTGCAGCTGTGAGGAGAGAGACAGAAAGAATTGGGAAATGAAAGGATGAGTGGGATGGCTGCACTCAGGGGTTGGATGGACGCAAAACAGGGGCAGGGGAATCTTATTTTTCAGTCATGGATCCAACAGTGATCCGTGGGAGGGGACAGGCATTACTGCCTTCATTTTACTGAGAGCTGAAGCCAATTAAAGTTCACATATCGAGGCAAAGATGTCACCTCCCACTTCCAAAAGAAGGGGAAAGAATTTGGGACTTTCACACCAAGGCCTGACCCCAGCAAGTTGGCTGCCACACTTTGTCAGCGTTTCAGTGCCACGGAATCGCCAGTGTTGGACACCTACTGCAGTAGGAGCCCGCGGGGCAGACATTCCCGCTCACACCGTCCGTGGGTTTAGGGCCAGCGGCTTCCCCCACACAGTAAAACCCAGCAGCACATTCCCCACTGGGGACAGGCAGCCCTGCAAGACAGACAGGGACAACGCTCAGAGCACTGAGATCCAGGGGGAAAAGCAGGAAAAACAACAGCTCACTGGAGGATTGCCGTCTGTGAGATTTGGTCCCGGTTTTGTTTCGGACGATCGGGATGGAGACGAGAGATCTCTGGAGTTTGGTCTTAGAGCATGAGGTTTATTGTGAAAGGTGTGGGTGTAGGGGAGCTGCTGGGAGCTGCCAGACACAGCTCAGAGCAGGGAGAGAGGGGAGAGAGAGAGAAGTACAGAACACAGAATACAGAATAGAATGCCATGGTTGCCGTTTACAATACAATAAATCATCTTCTGTGCTGAATATTCTAATTTTCACTAACCAAACTAGAACAAGCTACAAATCCTACAACATTTCCATACAGCCTAGGAGAGTCATTGCATTGCCATACGATGTTATATTTTAAACTCTAAAAACTGCTTTTTGGACCCTCTGCCAAGTTGGTAGGGTCTGCTCTGACCCTTGGAGCTGTCTGCAAGCAGAGGGGATTGTTTAATCCAAAGGGGATTCCCTTCAGTGGCCACACCATTGTTTTCCAGTTGTTCAGTACCTGGGGGTTGGTATCTCAAAGCTTGTCTTCATTTCAATCTCGCTTCTAGTTTCCATATTCTCAGCATCTTTTGCCAGGTAATCATATTTATAAGGCTTTCTTATTTCATCCTCCCCAACAGCTCACAGCCTCCCTCTGGAAGAGGCACTGTGGAGCACTGCTCCATCCCCATGGAAATTCCAGGAATCTCCACCACAGAGCTCCTGCTCCCCACAGACACCGACCTGAGGCATTGCAGAAGAGCCCTGGGGGGCAAGGGAGAGGCTCTGGGCTGCCCTGGGGACAGTAAAAGCCAGCTGTGCACTTGCCCCCAGTGGCAGTGGCCGGGCAGAGGCAGTTGGCGCTGGTGTAGTTGTCCAGGTCAAAAGGCTGCGAGGTCCAGGCTGCTGAGATGCAAAACCAACCTGGGAACAGAAAACAAGGCTGAGAAGCTCTGGCAATGACAGAACCCCAAACTGATCACAGATAAAGCAGCCGGGATGGCTTTGTGTATGATGTGTGTGTGGGACAGGTTCATTCTGATGCTGGATGATTTTTGCCCTTTTTCTTCTCTATATTTGTAGCCTTCCCAGTACTTTTCCCTGCCCTTTTCCCCAGCTGGAGAGACCAAAGCCATTGCAGAACTCCAAGGGAGGCACAAGGCCTCTCTCCTCCCTTGGTCCTTCCTGGGAACAAAATCTTCCAGACACATTTTCATCAACAAGTCCAACCAAGGGTGGGGGGTACAGAGAAGGGGCTTGACCTGGGGGGAATTGCATCACCACTTGCCCTCTGAATTGGTGCTTTTCATCAATTCTGCTAATTTCTTAAAACCCATCAAATTCTATTCCGTGCTTTGGGGCTGGGATTTTGTGGATATTCTTCCAGAATTGCCCCTGGAGCTCCAATAAAGATCCACTTTTCTATGACCTCCTCAACTAAAATGATCTCGAGTTTCATTTCCAGGCTGAAAAAGGCAACAATACCACCAAGTTTAACACAACCCAGGCCATACTTTTCCATGCAATTTCATACTATACAATCCCACATTAACAAAGATGGTAAGAGACCTCACACCCTTAAATTCAGTACTTTTGCTTTGTGGCCACAGGGCTCAGTTCAGCTGCCTCAGAAGGTTCAGAGGGTGTAGGATTGCCATCTGTGGTGATTGGGTCAGTTGTTTCAGACTGTTGGGATGGAGACGAGAGATCTCTGGAGTTTGGTCTTAGAGCATGAGGTTTATTGTGAAAGGTGTGGGTGTAGGGGAGCTGCGGGGAGCTGCCAGACACAGCTCAGAGCAGGGAGAGAGGGGAGAGAGAGAGAGAGAGAGAGAGAAGAAAAATACAGAATACAGAATACAGAATAGAATCCCGTGGTTGCCGTTTACAATACAATAAATCATCTTCTGTGCTGAATATTCTAATTTTCACTAACCAATCTAGAACAAGCTACAAATCCTACAACATTTACACACAGCCTAGGAGAGTCATTGCATTGCCATACAGCGTTATATTTTAAACTCTAAAAACTGCTTTTTGGACCCTCTGCCAAGCTGGCAGGGTCTGCTCTGACCCTTGGAGCTGTCTGCAAGCAGAGGGGATTGTTTAACCCAAAGGGGATTCCCTTCAGTGGCCACACCATTGTTTTCCAGTTGTTCAGTACCTGGGGTTTGGGATCTCAAAGCTTGTCTTCATTTCAATCTCGCTTCTAGTTTCCATATTCTCAGCATCTTTTGCCAGGTAATCATATTTATAAGCCTTTCCTATTTCATCTTCCCCAACAAAAGGGCACATCCTGGGGCTCACCTGGCCAGCAGATCACCCAAGGGGTGTTCAATCCTACTAAATTCCTACATTTCAGCAAGCAGGCTGGAAGGGCTGTGGTAAAAGCTGCAGGGTGAGAGCATGAGCCTCCCAAAGAGCCTGTCCCCAATGCCACAGCAGCAGCTCCACACTCACCTGGGTCACACTGGCCCGAGGGAGCTGTCAGCCCCTCCTTGCCGCAGTAGTGCCCGGGCGGGCAGGGCAGGCAGCTGTCCAAGCTCTGGCTCATGGGGTCAGGGTTGTAGTAGCCCCTGGGACAGGGAAACTCCATGGCAAACTTGGTCCCTGTGGAATAAAGAGAGCAGGAGCATTCCATGGGCCATGGACACGATGCTGGCTCCTAATCCTGCTGTGTCATTCCTGTCACCTTTGCCAGTGTGACCCTCACAGCCCTTCACAGCCAAAACAGCCTCTGGGTGCTGTTTCATTTGTGAGGCATAGGTACAGTTTAAAATACTATTTTGGGGTTTTTTCCCTTGAAGAACGAGGTTGACACTTCAGCACTTTGTTCACAGAGATAATTTCTCGCATTTGAGGAGGATATTTCAGCCTGGCTGAAGGATTGCCTGATCCCCTGATTGCCTCTGGCTGCTGTTTCATTCATGACGCATAGCTACAGTTTAAAATATTATTTTGAGGGTTTTTTTCCCCTTGAAGAACCAGGCTGGCACTTCAGCACTTTGTTCACAGAGATAATTTCTCGCATTTGAGGAGGATATTTCAGCCTGGCCGAAGGATTGCCCGATCCCCGGGGCCCACCTCACCTTTGGGGCAGTAAAATCCAGCTGGGCAGGGGTTTGTGCTGTAGCTGGTGGTGTTTTCTGGGCAGAAGTGGCCTGGAGCACAGTGGGAGCACAGAGCTTGTCGGGAGAGGTTGTTGTAGGTCCCTGCAGGGCAGGGTGAGGGAAAGCTGCTTCCTGCTGGGCAGAAGTGGCTCACGGGGCAAGGACCTCCCTTGTCCCTCACACCTGGCAAGGAGAAGAGGCAGGGGGTTGGAACTCTTCCCTGCGAATGATTATTTCTGAGGCACAGTAAAACGGCAACGGCTATGCCCATTGCAGGCAAACACTGGGACCTGCCCCGTGCTCAGGGCAAGCATTTCATCTCATAACACATACCAGCTCCTTCCCAACCCTGGGCACATGTGCTACAAACCCCCAAAAAATTCCCACAGGGATCTGGATGGCTGAGAGGAGGCAGGAGCAGGAATTTGTGGAGAAAATGGCATTTTTTAAAGCTGCCTGTTGCCAAACCCCAGTCCCACTCGGTGCCGCTCACCGGGCGGTGACGGTGAGGAAGCCCCGGGCAGGCAGAAGTAGCCAGGGGAGCAGAGTCCTGAGGGGGCTGTGAGACCACTGGAGGCGCAGAAATGGCCAGGTGGGCACTCCGTGCAGCTGGAATCCTGCCGGTTGTGCTGCCTGGGAGGGACAGAAGAAGGGTTTCAGTCGGCGAGGGTGAAAGCAACCGCAAAACTTTCCTGATCAGTGCAAGGACATGTCCAATGAGCCTCCCCAGGCTGCACTTCATTCCCTAAGGACGAAGGGACAAACAAAAAAGAAAATAAAAGCTGGCATTGGCAGAGCCATGAAGCTTTACCTGTCTGAGTAAGTGCCTGCAGGGCATGGCTGGGGGATGCTGGTGCCAGCTGGGCAGAAGTGTCCGGGGGGGCAGGGGCCACCACTGCTCGTGTTGGTGACTCCGTTGGGGTTGGGGACACTTGCTCCTGCATGAGGAAGGTAAAGCAAAGGAATCCCGAATGATTTGGGCTGTTTCTCAGGGCCAAGTTTGCTCCCCATGGCTAAAGAACTCCTGACAATAAAGCCAGAAGTCCATGGCGGTGGGGAATAACCAACAGCAGGATCAAAAGGGCCACAGCTTCCTAATTTTGCGCTCTTTTTGCCCTCTGAATCCTCAATTCCATACCTGCTGTGCAGAAGAATCCTGGCCAGCAGGGCCCGCTGGGAGAGGACAATCCCCATTCTCCACAGAACATTCCTGGAAGAGCACAGAGCGAAAAGAGGATCACCAAAGTGGGAGGGAAAAGCAGGAGAGCTGCTGTGCTGTGTGCACTGCGAGGCAAAAGAGGACTTTGAGGAACCAAATCCCTCCACATCAGCATGACTGGGACAAAACCCCATCCTAACTCAGCTCATGCTCCTCTGGGGAGGAGGAACTGAGTGAGCCAAACCCTTCTGCAGAGCCTCCAAAAACCTGTGGCCCACTGGGCTCACCACCAATGGCACAGGAATCCTCTTTAGACTGTGTATTATTACATTTGCGTTTCCTAGAGGTGAAAACCCATCAGAGGATAGGGAAGAGAGAGATCCTCACCCTCTTGGACAGAGCCCACAGGGAAATCAGAGCAGCCCCTCACCTGCAGGGCACTGCTGGCAGCTCTCAGCGCGGCTCAGGCCGTAGGACGGGTTGTAAGTCCCGGGAGGACAAGGATAAAAACTGATCCCAGTTCTGTGGGGGCAGTAGAAGCCAGGGGGGCAGCGGCGCCGGAGCCCTTTGGAACAGTGGAACCCAGCAGGACAAGGAGAGCATTTGTCCTGACCTGGGAGGGAAACGCAGGAGATAAAGGAATCATGGAAGGAAAATGCCACACACACAGCTCCTCTCTGCCTGCTTGTGCACTGAAAGGAGCAGAAGTCAAAACAAAGATTTTTTTTTTTAGCTCTCCCGCAGTAACCAGCCTCAAAAGTGGATTTCTCCCAGGAGCATTTGGTTCAGCAAACTCCACTCCACCAGCCTGAGTCACCTCCAGCTCTCCCCATTAGGTGGCAGGCGGAGCAGGGGGAAAGCTGGAAAGCTGCTGCCAGCCTTCTGTGCCCAGTGACACTGCCAAACCTAAACCCAGCTCAGCTGCTGCAGCGGGGAATGCATTGCTGATGTGACACCAGGGGAAAATAACAAAACATCCCTGCTCCACCCCTTTCTCTACCCCACTGCCCCAAAATACTGAGTATTTCCAGCAGCCAGCAGCGCTCAAGACTTTCTTGGATACAGACAAAAACCGTGATCCATGTTCCCATCTGTTCTGAGTCACACTGGAGGTGCAAAGCTGCAGCTCCTGACCTGCTGCATCTCTGCCCTCCTGACCCGCTGCATCTCTGCCCTCCTGACCTGCTGCATTGCTGTATTCCCCACTGGGGCAGGGGGAAGGTGCTGCAGAACCTGCAGGGCAGAAATGTCCCTGAGGACAGAGATCTCCAGTGACGCCATCCTCTGGCTTTGCAGTCTTTGTCCTTCCTGTGCAGTAATAGCCTGAAAGCAGAAAACATCTGAGTTTTCCCCCAGGTCAAAACCAATTTCTAAGAAGCTGCACAAGTCCTGGCTCTGCCTCACCTCGTGCACAAAGGCCCCCAGGAGAATCCTGGCCTGACACGTTGCAGAAAAACCCAGGAGCACAAGGCAGGCACCAGGTGACATCCTGGGCTCCTCTCTGGCCGTTCCAGGTGCCAGCAGGGCACGGCATCTCTTTGGGGTGCCCGGTGCCGGCGGGGCAATAATGTCCTGCTGGGCAAAGATCTCCAAAGGGAAGCCCCACCTGAAGCCAGGGAGTTGAAATTAAAATAATTACGGCTTATGAAAGAGCCAGAAGGCCCTGAGAAATGTGAGGTGTCCATCACTCACGGGTGAGGAGGTGCTGGAGCTGTGGCTGCAGTAATGCCCTGGCTGGCACTGTCCCTCTGGCTCAGCCAGCCCTGCCCTGCTGCAGAACATCCCTGCAGGACAGGCCTGGCAGGACCCTGCCCTCTCCACATCTGTGAATGTTCCCTGCACAGGAAAAAACCACTGATGCCCCTGCTGAGGGACGCGAAGCCTCCTGAAAATTACTGAAAACCGAAGTACTGAAAAACTCCTGAAAAACTAATCCATGTTGGGTGCTTACCACCGGACAGGGGAGAGGCGAGGAGCTGCCAGCTGGGCAGAAATGGCCTTTGGGACAATCCTGGGGGACAGCCAGGCCTGGCTCACTACAGAATGTGCCCTCGGGGCAGTCCCTACACAGAGACTGAGCACGGCCCTGGAAGAGAGCACAGAGCCCGCCAGGGCTGGGGCATTGCTGCTTGGAATGACAAAAAATCAACTTTGCACATTCTACCAACTCCCTGCTACAAAATAAACACTGCAGGGAATGACCTGCAGTCTAAATGCAACAAATCGGGAGTTTGTGAGCGGCACCCTGCAGCCCTGAGCAAATGCAGAAGTGAGACACGGGCACAAGTTAATTCAGCCCCACAAGGCCAAAGACTCAGCAGCCCTTCTAAATCTGCACTGTGCGAGAAAACACAGTAAAAACTGCCCAGAGAGGTGAAGACAACAGCCCTGGACTGATGGATCTGATGTCCTGACATGAAGGTTTTCTGTTCTTACTCTGCTGTAGGGCAAAACCAAAGCAGCTGGTGATTACCCGAATAGCAGAAACCCCAAAACTCCCTTTTTCCAAGCTGCCAAACAGCTCCTGGATTTCTGCTCACACGTTTTTCCAGTCCCCAAGGGCTCTGCTGACCCTCCAGGCTGGACCACCGAGGCACTCACAGGCTGGAAGGTGCCAGGGGGACACGGCTCTGCTTTGAAGGCTCCTGCTAAGGAATAATGCCCCTCCATCACCACTTGCTGGAGAGCACTTCTGGCCCCTCCTGTGCAGAAGTAACCAGCTTCACAAGGTCCTGAGGGAGCTTGGTTGTTTGTCCCATCACAGTACAGGCTATGTGGGGGAAAAAAAAACTTGGATAGCAATAATGTCATTTTTTTCACAGTCCCAATACAATAAACATGGAATTTTGGAGACCTGGCTCCTGTTTGCTTGCAGACCTGCAGGACACTCACCCAGGTGGGCAATCCAAGCACTCCTGGAGGCTCCTGAGCCCACTGGTGTTGCTGAAAGTCCCCGGAGGGCAGGGGATGGGGAAGGCAGAGCCAGGGGGGCAGTAGGAGCCAGCAGGACACACATCTCCTGTCACACCATCCGTGGGCCACTGAGAATGGGGAAAGCATCATTAGAAACAGGAGAAAATGAGGTTAAAACACAGAAAGTATTTTTAATAATTTAGTTTAGTGATTTAAAATATTTTTAAAAATTCCAATAAAGAAAAAGTATAAGGGATATGACCTTCAACAGACAACATGGGCTTAAGGAAATTCAAAGACATTAAACAGGGATGAAATTTTACACTGGGGTTCACTTTTTACCTGGCAATCTTTTAGTTAAGAGGTTAAAAATACAACATGGCCACTCTCCCTTTGAGGGCCCTCATGCCATAAACTCGAGTGTGAGCAGCACAGAATTGGGACTCTCCAAGTGCCGGGGGTTTACAGAAGGCACTGCAGTGGGGAAAGGGGAAAGGGGAAAGGGGAAAGGAAAAAGGAAAAAGGAAAAAGGAAAAAGGAAAAAGGAAAAAGGAAAAAGGAAAAAGGAAAAAGGAAAAAGGAAAAAGGAAAAAGGAAAAAGGAAAAAGGAAAAAGGAAAAAGGAAAAAGGAAAAAGGAAAGGGAACCAACACAGTGGAGCACAAGTAGAAAAGGAAGAGAAAAACATCAGTGGCACTTACTGGAGTCACAGCCCTGCCCTGGCAGTAAAATCCAGCCCCACAGGGCCCACTTGGCCCCGTCTGTCCTGGGGCAGCGCAGTAGGAACCCCGAACACAGGGGCTGCACCCCCAGGCTCCAGCCAGCCCCTGCCTGGCACCGAACGTCCCCTCTGGGCAGGGCTCGGGTTTGGAGCTGCCCTCGGCGCAGTAAAAACCCTGCAAAACAAAGCCGTTTAATACATTCGGGGCTTTTCTATCAAATCAATCCACCACAGCAAGGGGGATCACTCACTGCTGGGCAGGGCTGGGGCTCTGTCATGGCAGGGGAGGCACAGAAGTGCCCGGCTGGGCTCAGCTTGCAGACACCTCCTCCCTCCGTGCTGGAGTTGTCCCAGAAGCTGCCTGGCATGCAGGGGAAGGAGAAGGGGAATCCAGTCCCTGGAGGGCAGAGATAGCCAGGTGGGCAATCCCCTGTCTGGGAAACAAAAATACACTTGGTTGGTTTGTTTTCAGTCCACACAAGAGGGATCTGTTCAGCTTCAGCTGCAGTTTGAATAACCTGCTGTGTCTGCGCTGAGAGGAAACGGGGTAGAAAAGAAGGGAATTTACAGCCTCACCAGTGAAATTCTGACCATGTGGGTTAACTATTTCAGGCAAGATGGCTTTAGGGTAAAATCTTGTCATTGAGACAAGCCCTAAGTTTTGCCTGTACAGTTGTGGGGGAGATGCTCTTCTTCCCCACTTGGAGAAAAGCTCTAACTGAGACAGAATTTTCACCTTGCTCTTCAATAAACCCATGGGTTCATCCGTGTGGAAGAGAATCGATCTGCATTTTTTTTGCTCTTAATAGAGACTTCTTTCTCTTTCTCTCTTTTTTTTAACAGCTGTTAATATTTGATGAGTTCATTCTTCCCAGAGACAAAACAGTTGCAATGAAAAATCCCAAAACTCATTAGGTGAGGAGCAGCAGCAATCCCTCACCTTTGAACTCTCTTTCCTAGGCTGCACTGACAGGCAGAAGGCAAAATAAAGACAGAAGACATGCACAAAACCCAAAATTTACTCTGTTAGCAGATACAGCCTGGGGTGAAAATTTTGGGGTAAAACTTGAGGAGAAGCTGGGCTGTGCTTACAGGGTGAGGAATTCCTGGCGGCTCCATCCCATCGGTGTAGCAGAACTTCCCTGCGGGGCAGGGCGAGCACCCAGCAGCACTGCTCAGCCCCCTCTGCTCACCGTAGGTGCCATTGGGGCAAGGCTGAGCCTGCAAATGGAGTGGCAAAAGGGATCTTTGACATCTTAAAATGACTCCTGCAGCCCCCAGGGTGAATGTACAGCAGCTAAAGTGGTGAAAACAATTCAGAATAATTGTGTACAGCGTCTCAGAAAGTGTGACCCTGATATTATGATTATATTCTGTTATTATATATTGTTCTATTATTAACACTTTCATGCAGGGCAAGCACTGCTAAGATCTATGAGCACACAAAGAGAAGAGAAATCAGTAAAAAGAAATTCTTAGGAAAGGTTTTTCCACAGCAATGATCCCAGTGAGAGAGAACGGTGAATCCCCAGGGTAGTCACTCACAGCAGCTCCCTGGGGACAGAAGTGTCCCTGCGGGCAGGCGTTGGTGGTGGCATTGGGGACATGTGCCAGTCCTGCCGGGCACAGCAGCCCTGCCGGGCACACCATGGCCAGCAGCATCTCCTCCAGGCTGGTCTGCTCGCTGGCACAGTAGTGCCCAACCCTGCAGGGCGAGCAGGAGGCTGAGCCTGGCTCCTGGAATGGGAAAAGGGAAACTGGTTTCAGTTCTGGGGCACTGAACAATCCTGATCCGCCCCAAGCAGGGACACTTCAGAGACACAGAGCAGTGGGGATTTACTTTATTCGGCTCAGGGTGTGAGGATTCACTCCTCCAAACACACACACCCCGGCACTGCCAACACACAATATTATGGGTAACATTCCGGAATATTCATCACATTCCCCGGGATAGGAGTGGTTATACAAATCATTTCTGGGCAATCATTAATATCATTAGCTGTGTGCCACGCATGCGCTGTGTGTCCTGGTGGTCTCTGGGGGTCTGCTCGTGATGAAGATCTGTAGTCTTCATCACAGTGCACTTTTCACCTTTCTCTCTGGAGCAGGTGCAGCCCTCGGTGGGTGATTCAGGGTTTCTGTGCTGGCCTCAGACAGATTCTTGTCCCTCTTATCTTAACAAGATTAAGGGAATTCTGTTTTTCTAGGTTTTAGAATTTACATATTCTGTCTCTCGATAGTTAACTTGAGTTACCTATTGACTACCCATTTCTCAATCCCCCCACATGGGGCAAGGCGTGGTGAGGCACAAACCTCCCCACTCTGAACGCAGGCACCCCAAATCCTCAGAGTCATCACGGAGGGGTTGGGCTCATCCCAGTCCTCCCTCGGGCACTCACAGCCTCCCCGGGAGCCCCCAGAACCCATCCTGGTGCTGCAGGACAGGCAGGATGGAACGATTGCTACGTACGGAGAAGTTGCCAGCGCCACAGGCTCGGGGGGTGGCCGTGCCCAGCTCGGGGCAGCGGTGCCCCCCAGGACAGGGAGTGCAGTCTGCAGCCACTGCCGCGCCAGGGGCCGAGCGGAAGGATCCTCTGAGGAGAAAACACAGCACGGGGACATTCCCAGACAGCAAAAAATGAAACACAGCGCACCTCTAGCCTGAATTCCTGGTGGTTTTGATGCCTGATGATTTTTGCCTTTTCTTTTTATATACCCTTTTATACATTTTTATACCTTTTATATATCCTCTGTATCCTCTATACCCTTAACCTACATGGTTGTAATTTTTCTAATCTAATATTCCAGCTTAGTTTGGAATTCTGCACGGCAGAAAGACCAAACATCCACAGTAAGAAGCCAGAGATCTCTGTGATATTGAAAACTCAAGGTTTCAACCTTGGCTGAAACTTTCTCTCTGGAACATATTTTGTAAACTGGGCTCAAGCCTCATCTGTGGGGGATTTTTTAAAGTGGGGGGACATTCTTATTGGGGAATCCTTGTCAGATATCCTAATTTGCAAGGTCTATAAAATTCTATACACATTACACAGTGAGTGCATCTCAGCGTGTTCCACCTTGAAAAGCTGTGCGCCATAGGATCCTATTAAAATATCAAAATAAAACCCTTTTACCCCTTGAACCATGTCTGCCTCATAATTTTAAGACCAGCCCAAAAGGCAACAGTTTGATGAACGAGAATGTGCTATTTCTGCAGCAAAACTCACCCCATCCAGACAAAACTCGCCCAGACCACACGCGAGCTGAAAGGAACCTCTAACACTCCAAGTGCAGAAAAATAATAATTAAAACCAGAAGAGCCCTGAAACGCCATAAATCAATATTCTGTTGTGTACTTGCACAGCCACTCAGTGCTGTCCTGCACTTACAGCGGGCACAGCACTGGTTTGGAGGTGCCAGGGGGGCAGAAGGCTCCGGCAGGGCAGGCAGAGCAATCCTCCAGCCTGGCACTGCCCAGCCTGGTGCTGTAGGATCCTGCAGGGCAGGGGAACTGCGTGCTCCTCCAGGTGCCTGGCCAAGAAAAGAGAGCAGAGAATCAAACTTCATCTGAATACAGAAGGCGGGAAGGCCTCCTGGGGTTTGTTGCTGTTAAGTGTTTACGTGATTTAATTGGAAATACATATTTATGCATTTTAAAACAAATCACTGCTCGCAGCTCTGATAACAGCAAAAAAACCCCCAGCATTTAGCAATTATTGCAGAATTTTTGCAGGAGAATTCAAATTTAGAATCATTGCTTGTAGCAGGCATTTGATTGGGCATTTCAATTCTCTTCAGATTAAGGGGGGGGGGGGAAGAAAAATGGCACAAATGTGCTCAGTTCAAAAAGTATAAAATAGTTTTTAAAATAAAATAGTTTTTCTAACTATTTTTAATAAAATAGTTTTTTAAATAAAACAAAATTTGCTCTCCAACTCTCTGAAAAACATCACTTTATCAGAGCCTACAAAGCCCAAAATTAACCAAATCTCCTCAATTCCTTGAAAAAACAGCTACCTTGAGGGCAGTAGTGCCCAGAGCTGCACCTCCCTGTAGGAACTCGCGCTCCTGCCACACAAAACCATCCCGCGGGGCACGGGGAGCACTCCTGGGCCGAGGCCAGGCTGGTCCTGTTGCTCCAGGTGCCCGGGGCACACCTGAGCAGGGCCAGGGGGCTGGTGCCAGCCGGGCAGTAGTGACCAACCGGGCACGGGCTGGGAGGCTTCTGCTTGCCCCCTGTTCCTGGGAAAACACCGAGAGGGATTTCAGAGCAGCAAAGGGTAATGTGTTGGCTTCTCACTGATGCCCTGATGGGCTCACCTAAAACAGAGAATGGACAAAGTTAAGAGAATAGAAAGCAGTTCTATTTATTGAAGGCCTTCAGGTGTATTTAGGGCACTCACAGCGCACCCAGGGGCTGCACACAAAATGGACAGTGGGGCACAGGTTTTTTATACTTTATAAATTCTGTCTATTTGCATCTCAACATTTAATCCTCCAATTACACCTTCAGGTGATGCAGTCAATTACCCCAAGTTTGCTCCCCCAATTCACTGCTGTTTACATATCTTGGGGCCTGAGACAGTGAACTACCCTTGGATCTCAAGCTTTAGAGCAATTGTTTTGTCTAAAAATGCTGAGAACAGGAGTTTCAGCACTTTATATGGAGTCCAGAGCCACACACTAAAACCACAGATACACAAAAAATTAAAGCTAAAATCCTAAGGCATCAACACCACCCTGAGTTTCCAGCTCCTTGTGAACAGCCCTGAGTTCCATCTCCCCCTCATGTTGTGCCTTTCCCCTGTTTAAAATGGGATGACAATGATTCAAAATGGGATGACAATGATTCAAAATGGGATGACAATGATTCCCTCCTCTGCTGACCAGAGGCTCCATCACAGAGCTGGTTACTAAAGCAATTATTCCCCAATTCCTGCATGGTGCCCCTGCCCAAAGCTGGCATAGAGATGAAGGTGAAGAGGCCACAAAAAAGCTAAAAACTTGGAAAGCTGCAAAAACTGGCAGCCTTGAGGTCATGGAGTTATAGCAGCAACAAAGAGAAAACCTCAGAGCAAAATTACCTCGTCCAGCAGGCACAGAGGGAAACTTTTTTCCCATTTCCCATCGCTGTGATACCTCAGTGACCCACTTCTGGTGGGCTCTGTGATCGTTTTTTTCCAGAAAAAACAGCTCAATTTTGTGCTAAAGCCACGTACCTCTGGCACAGACGAATCCTGCAGGGCAGGGCTCACACTGGGACTTGTCAAAGAGGTCGAGGTGGTTGCCAACTGTTCCTGGAGGACAGGCATTGCTGGGGGAGTGAGGGCTGGCCGAGCCCGCTGGGCACACATACCTGGGAACACAGGGGTTTGGTGCCAGGGGCAGGCAAACCCTACAAAAATACCTACAAAAATATTGGGGTGGAGGAGCTGGGGGAAAGCTGAAGCACTTATGGCTGACAGTGACATAACTGAGCACCAGTAACACAGAATTAAAATGAAATTCTGTGAAAATGCAGAATTGAAATGAAACTCTGGACTGGCTGTGTGAGACGTTTTTCACCAAAATTGGGGTTTTCAGGCAGGTCACATTGCTCACAGCCATGGGATGCATGGCCTGGCTTCATTTTTGTGTATTTTTACCACCTGCTTTGTGGAACCTTCCACCAGGGCAGTGTGGGTCACACTGATTTAAGGAACTGCAATAAAATCATGGCAGGGGGGACAAAGCCACCTGCTTTTCTTAAATTTGTGTCTTAACTATTCCGTTCTCAGGGGCTCTTGAAGCTGTTTTGCAGGTGGCTCTGATTCTTTTCACTCCATCCCATGGGCTGGAAATGGGGAGGAATCTTCTCCACATTTCCAAGGGGTGAGGCTGCTGTGGGGTCCTGGGGGTTTGAGAACTCCTTGGAGGCAGCAGCAGCACAGAACTGCCCCCAGGAGGAGTTCAAGGAGGAAAAAAGGAGGACACAGTGATTCCCTTGGCTGGTGGCCTCCAAAACCTCCTCCAGACCCTGCTGATGGCTCTGCTCACCGAGGGAATCGCTTTGTCCTCTTGTTTTCCTCCCTGAACTCCTCCTGGGGCTGCTTTGTCCTGGGGCTTGAAGAACTCCTCTCTAACAGCCCTTGGAGGCGGCAGCAGCACAGAACTGCCCCCAGGAGGAGTTCAGGGAGGAAAACAGGAGGGCACAGCGATTCCCTCGCTGAGCAGAGCCATCAGCAGGGTCTGGAGGAGGTGTTGGAGGCCACCAGGCAAGGGACAGCAGCTCTGAAGGCTGCAAAGACATTCCTGGTGCGAGGAGACAGCAACACCTCTGAGCTGGGTGAGCTGAGGGAAAGGCAAGCAGGGAAAAAAGGTTTTTCTTTTCCTCTTCCCCACCACCCATTATTCATTTTAAACATTAACCTTTTAGGGAAGTAGAAAACAATCACACATGCTGGAAGGAAAAATTGATTTGGTCTTTTCCATAATGGCTTTCTCAGCAGAAAAACCTGCACGAAGCAAGAGCTGAGGAGGTGAAATTCCTGCACAGACACAGAAAATGGTCCAAGCTTACCCTGCTGAGCACTCTGTGTCCGGCTGGGCCAGGCCGGGCTGGCTGCAAGCCCTCCCTGCCGGGCAGGCTCTGCAGTCTGCAGCCTCGTCCTGCCCTGGCACAGGGCTGTGTGTGCCCGGCGGGCAGGGCACGGGAAAAAGGGCTCCAGCAGGGCAGAAATGCCCAGCAGGGCACTTCAGACACAGCCCGGCTCCTGCAGAGAGAGGGTGAATCACCGAGGGATGAGACTGTCTGAATTATTAAAACGCAGATATAGATCTAATATCGATATCCACCTGAGACGGACAGAGACTCTCTAACTTGTTAAGGTTAGAAAGTGTTTCTTTATTTGAGCTGCAGGGATAGCTCCCGAATGTACAGCTCCAGAGTAACAATGCAACACAGAACTTATTTATCTGTAACAATAATGCATAGTTAAAATACAGATACATATTCATAGCATAAGCGCCTCCCATTCCCTGCTTTGTACGGGAATTAGCAAAAAGTCATTAAGCATGCGCAGTTCCTGCAATGGAATTGGGCCGGTGGTCGTTAATTTGGGTCTGAGGGCTGCTTTGGATGAAGTAAAATGAGTCCTCCTCACTGTGACCTTCTTACCTCACTGGTTTTTGACAATATATTTGACCCTGGAAAACTCCCACTGCTCTCTTCTATTGTTTCTAAGCAGGCTGCATCTGGGCAAAATCTGTAACTGTCTAAGCTCTCCTTTGAACTTCTTTTCTTAAGATTATTAATTGTCTATTCTAAGCACAGCTGAGTAAATATCAAATAATCAAAGGGCTATTCTGCATTTCATCATTTATTTCTTTCTAGCTGAATTCTGCATCTTTTCCTATTCTAGTTAATTTTAACAAAACTAACTTTTATCTAAAATCTCTACATTTAAGTGTCTAAAAGAAAACTCTATTTTTCATGCCAAGGGCAGAGCATCCTACTGAATATTTCGCTTCTGCATCCACCTGCAGCAGGAGGTTCAGCCACACCAGGGATCGAATTCATGCAGAGCCAGGAGGTGGTGGTGTTGGATTGGCTGAATTCAGTGCAACTCCTAAAGTGCTGAGCCCATCAGCTCAGTGCTCTGAGGGATGCTGATCACAACTGAGGTGCTTTAAATAATAAAGATAATTAAATAAAATAAACAGAAAAAAATACAAAAAAAGCAGAAAAAAAGAAATAAAAATAATTGAGGTGCTTTAGATAATAAAGAGAATGAAATAGAATAAACAGAAAAAAGTAAACAGAAAAAAAATAAAAAGAATTGAGGTGCTTTAAATAATAAAGATAATTAAATAAAATAAACAGAAAAAAATACCAAAAAAAAAAGAAACAGAAAAAACCCAAAATAAAAATAATCGAGGTGCTTTAGATAACAAACAGAATAAAATAAAATAAACAGAAAAAAAAATTTGAAGTGCTTTAAATAATAAAGAGAATTAAAAAAAATAAACAGAAAAAAGTAAACAGAAAAAAATGCAATAAAAATAATTTAGGTGCTTTGGATAATAAATGGAGTAAAATAATAAACAGAAAGAAAAAAACAATTGAGGTGCTTTAATAATCAGAAAAAAATAAACAGAAAAAATAAACAGAAAAAAAAAGATTGAGGTGCTATAAATAATAAATGGAATAAAATAAAGTAAACAGAAAAAATAAAGAGAAAAATAAAATAAAAATAATCGAGGTGCTTTAAATACTAAATGGAAAAAATAAAATAAATGGAATAAAATAAATTAAACAGAAAAAATAAACAGAAAAAATAAAAAAATAAGCAGGAAAAAGAAAAATGGAGGTGCTTTAAATAATTAACAAACCCACCAGCCTGCAAACAGCCTCTGAGCACAGTTAATGATCCCCACACCTGGGGCTCAGCTGGGACAGAGGCTGGGCTGTCCAGGCAAAAGGGGCTGTGCCAAGTTTGCATTTCAGGTACAGGGGGTGAAGGGGTTTTGCAGGCTGGAGATACACACAGTGCTGGAATGACAGCCAGTCCCTCCCCAAAATCCCTAAATTCCCAGGTGTTAAACCCAAGAGCCTTGTGTTGCAACCTAGAGGAACATCGTGATCGATATATAATAAAACGACAATCCCACTCTGCTGGTACCGCGTTGGGAAAGTGCATTTCATTACAGAACGATCCCAAATGAGGTGAAAAGGAAACACAAATTCCTGTTTGTGTTTCTGCTGCTCTCCTCCTGAGATAGGGTCCTAGGTTACATGGAAGGTGTAACCAAAAGTGTGTATTCTGTTCCCACCTCCAGAAGCTGTTAAATCAGGTGGGGCAGTGTTCTTTGTGTTCAGCATGACCCAGCCCTGCTAACACCATCGGGGCTATCTCTGCTCATGGCCATCGAGGGCTCTGGAGTGACTCACAGATTCCATNCCACAAGATCAGCACTCCAACAAGAGCACATCCATCACTCCAACGGGACTGCAGCCACCATTAACTGCACTGCTAGCACCGCCCTAACAGGGTGCAGGTTGGATTCTGACTTTGTCTGTCTAAAGCATTGTTTCTGTATTATTGCCTTGCTCTAACTATTAGTAAAGAACTGTTACTGCTTTTTTCCATATCTCTTGCTTGAGAGCCCCTTGATTTCAAAGTTATAATAATTCAGAAGGAAAAGGGATCATATTCCCTATTCCAAGGGAGGTTCCTGCCTTCCTTGGCAGACACCTGTCTTTCAAACCAAGACAGCCAGGCCTTTCCAAAGCACACAGAGCAAATCCAGGGGAAGGGGAAATACTGACTGAGGATGGAGGTTCCTGGAAGACTTCCAGGTTGGACCTCTTCAAATATTTGTGAAGACAGGACTCAGTCACACCCTCGTGTGTGTGTGCCTCTGCAGGCTGCAGTGGAGCCTTACAGCCCCCCAGAAATATCGGGGTTCATTAAAATCCAGGTTCTCCCTCCACAGACTGAACCATTGGGAGAGGCACTGAGATGCTCTGAAGTGCTCAAATGCAGGCAGAGCGAGCCTCAGCCACGTGTGATTATTGCAACACAAAACCAGGGCTCCCTCTCCACGCCTAAGCAAAGATTTAATACCAGAAAACACTCACAAACCTCCATTTTTCTGCCTTCTACATTATTTTCGCTATAACTAAACTCAAATCCCATCGCTTTCAACACATTCCCAGTCATTAGGGTGACTCAGTCCTGTGTGTACAAAACAAAGTTCTGCTGGTTTAGAAAACCAAGGCAAAACAAAAATATTTCAAAGGAAGCATCACAGCTGGAAATCTGTGGAAGCCTTGAGCTGCTGCCTCGCAGCACTTGGAACATTACAAACTCCTCCTTGGAGTTTTAAATTTAAGGGCAAGGCTTCTGCAGCTTCTGAAGGCAGAAATTCCAGTGCTTTTTTTGCTGTTAAAATAGAAATTTTTCCCTAATCTGGAACCTCACTTCCCCTGGCTGCAGGAATGGGCTGAGGTCTACTGTGAGTGCTCCAGACACAAATAAAGAACCTATTTCCCAAGGGAAAAGGGTATTGTCAACTTTTGTTGTGTTACTCCTCTGTTCCCACTCAGAGAGAGCTTGAAAATGAGTCTGAGTGAGGAGGCTGTGCTGGAAAATTTCACTGATAGTGTTAAAAAGTGCCTCCCATGCAAAGCTGCAGTGGAATAAACTTTAAAAACAGAAAATTTCTGACTTTTTCTTCTGGGTGACCTCAGCAGGCCCAAAATCCCAGTGTTTTAGGACACAGACCTGGCAAGCAGGAGCTGCTGCTGGCTCTGGGAATTCTCTCCTTGGGCTTGAAGCTCCCAGCTGGGCATGGAGGGACTGCAAGGCCATCAGGACAGAAGTGACCTGGAGAGAATTGAAAAAAAACTCAACATGATGTTCAGAAAAGACATTCTGGGCAGCTCAGGTTTCTTCTTTTTGTAAAACAGAGCCGGCAGAGGAAATTCAAACATTTAACACAAAACGGTGTTTTTGAAATCAAGACATACAAGGGAATTTCTAGCTAGATTCGTTTTATTAGCATGGTTAGGGTTAATTGTTCTCTTTCTACTCCAATTCTTCTGCTCTTTCCAAGATCACGGAGATTAAAGATCAGCTGAGGGGTTCCTATTATTTTTCCGAGGACCACCTTCCCCTCCCCAGTTCAGTGCATCATCTTTCAATTAAAATCCTGCTGCCAGTGTTACACTGAGACAAAATGCTCACATCCACCTGGAAATAATTGCTCTTCCCCAGTGAGGTTTTGCAGATCTCGATAATCAAGCAGTTTCCTAAACTCCAGATGGATGTTTGAAGAGCAGAAAGAAAAAGAAGAAGGATTAACTGAGGCACTGCTATGCTGAAATCCATTGCTGTGCACTTCTCTCACGCAGGCAGTGCTAAATACACAGATTATGTGTCATTAAAATCAGTCAGAGCAGGAAAAAGAACATGGGAATCCCAGGCTGGTGATGGAATTCCAACTCCTTATCACCTCAGGGCACTGGGATTGGTCTGAGGGGCTTAAATTGAATTCCAGCGTAGGATGCTCTGTGTTTGTAGCTCACCCCAGGCCCTGGAAATAACAGAAATCCTGAAACCTTCCACTCTCTTCTCTCCCTCACTGAGATCCTGATCCCTGCAGCTCTTCCATTCTCCTGGACAACAGGAGAGGCACCCAGAGCAGAGGAATTCATTATTTAATAGGAGGGGTTTTAATTACAGACATCAGAGTTAGGTTACTGAGCTCGGTGGCTCTGCAGGAGGCACCTGGGGCTGCTGATGGGATCATCTCCTGGTGGAATTCAGGGTTTAGGGGGAGAGAAAAGCACAGAAGGACCTCAGAGTGCAAACTGCTGACCCTCTCACAAACTGACAGCCACACCACACCGCCTTTAGAGAAAAAGGCCTTTTCCAGGGGTTCAGGTGGGCTGGGAAATGGGGATTGAAGCCTGAGGGTGTGGGGAGGGAAGGACTGGGGACATTGCTGCTCCTGCTGCCCCGAACTTCCCTCGCCAGGGGCTGTGGTGAAGGATGGAACAGGATTTGCTTGGAGGGACACCAAAGGACCACTGCAATAATTCAGAGGAAACAAGCACAGAGAGTGAGCTCATCCTGGGCTACCAAATCCTCACTGGGACATGCCAGGGTTTTAATTCTGCAGAAAACTCTCTTTTTATGGGGAAATTATGGCCATTCAGTACTGCAAGGCTTCTCCTGCCCTCTCACCGAAGAGTCAGAAAGGCAACAAAACCTTCTCAGTCTCTGCCCCTCCTGCCTCACGGTGCATCTCAGTGACAGCCTCAGCAACACAGCAATTTCCCAAACACGGCCTGGTTTGGATTTCTTTGAGAGCGTCAGGCAGGAAGAGAAATTAGGTAAGAAAAATCAGCGTTCCCCTCTTTGGTTCCTAATGCCGACAGCTCTCACAATAAACAGCACTTGTGAATCAAGTCCTGGAGTGGAGGAGCTGTGACTGAGTGCGAATCAATTTTACAGATGATCAGTTAAGAATCAGAGTGAGAGCTCTGCTTGCTGGGGGAGAGGAGAAAGCAAAAGCTTCCCTTGCAGCATTTGCACATCCTGGGCTCCATCCCAGGGCTGCATCACTGCACCTCTGCCATAAAAAGCAATCCAAAACAGTCAAAAACAATCCAAAAACCAGCTGGGATCCTTGGGCTTCTCTCGTTTTCA
Source organism: Origma solitaria (assembly GCA_013397895.1). Lineage (NCBI taxonomy): Eukaryota > Metazoa > Chordata > Aves > Passeriformes > Acanthizidae > Origma > Origma solitaria. The sequence continues at coordinate 1,273 of VZRL01000943.1, read as the reverse complement.
TTTCTGCCCTCCATGAGCTCTTTGGAGCTGCTTTGACTCAGGAATTAATTTAAACCTCCAGTTTTACACCAGGAGCCTCTCTCTGCTCCACTAAGTCAGGTAAGTGCTACCAGAGCAAAATGCCACTCCAGTGTCCCTAAATTCTGTGTTTTCATGAGCACAGGAGACACCTGTGGGATGTATTTACCTGCAGGGCAGGGCTGGCATGGCCCAGCGTCCTCAGCTGAGAGGGGAGCAGGGGTGCAGGGGACACAGAAGGTGCGGCTTGGATCTGGCTGCTGACCTGCCAAACAGTGCTGAGGGAAAAAACACAAATTCACAGCAGGAAAAGGGCTAGTTTGGGCCCAAAAGCAGTATCCCAGGGAAGCCTGAGTCAGGAAAAACTGAGGAAAATGCCAATTCTGCATCCTTTCTTCTCTGGTGACAATTTCTAGATGCAAAAATGGCACCTCAAACTCCAAATTCGAGTCATCGTCTGAGCACTTCCATGGTGGCAGACAAGCTGAGCACCCACATTGTCAGGATTGAGATGAGGAGCATTTATTTCTTTTAGCAGAGGGATATTTGTGTCAGGAGAAGGCTCTTCCCCCAGAGGGTGTGGGCACTGCCCAGGCTCCCCCGGGAATGGGAACATGCCCAAGGCTGCCAGAGTGTTTGGACAGTGGCATTTTGGGTGGGATTTTGGGGTGTCTGTGCAGGGCCAGGGGTTGGATTTGATGACCCCTGGACGTCTACTCCAACTCAGGATATTCCACAAGTCTTAGACCTCCACCCCTGAAGGTCTCTGAATGCTTTCTTTTGATGAATCAAGATCCACATCCATCAAACCTGGGAATTCTGTTAAACAAGACACTCCCCAGCCCTGCCTGCCCCGAGGGGTGAAAACCTGCCCCAAGGGGAGGTTTCTGCTCTGTACCTTCGTGCTCCGTCCCTCAGGGCACACGTGTCCCAGGGGGCACTCCCTGCAGCTCAGCTCTCCCTCTGGCGAGTGCTGCCCGGGCCCGCAGCTCCTCTGGGTGCCTGTGCCAGGATCGCAGGAAAATCCCTCGGGACACGGCCGGCAGCCAGCTCTGCTCTCCAGGCTGAGGTGGCCATGGGGACAAACCTGCGGGGACAGCACGGGGACACCACATCCACAGGGATGCAGGATGAGTTTTCTTTTTTTCTTTTATACATTAAAAAATTATATTAAAAATTATATATGTATAAAAATGTATTAAAATTATATCTATTTTTATATCTATTTATTTTATAGATGTGTTTTTTATATATG